>CM053625.1:299326448-299343144 GCA_028646595.1 Phalanger gymnotis
CTTCAGCAATGATCTCAGCTCTTTGTTGTTTGAGCTGGGTGTCTGGCACTTCCCCTGGGAGAGCAAGAGTATGTCTGGGCTCCTGGTGTTGACCCCTGTTGGCTCTGCCCCTCTGGGACTCAGGTACTCCCACTACTAGGCCACTGAAGCCCCATTTCTGTCTCCTGTATTCCAGCATTTTTCTTTTTTTTTTTTTGCTTCCCCCCCCCCCCCCCGGGGAATTCTCTAGGTGAGGAGGGGAGGGATTAGAGCCATTTACCTGGCCATTTTGTCTCCCAGAAGTTCAAGAAGTGTCCTTTGGGCTGCAAGCCTCAGGATTTGGTGTCTCACGGGCTGGTGGCGTGCCATTGTGCTGCCTCTCGTCACTTCCACAGAGTGCTGTCCTGTGTTGGGAGGCCTGGGGATCTCTACTGGTTTCAGGCACCCGGCTTTCTCCCAGCCTGACTCCCACGTGTGTTTCCTGGCCAGCAGCTTCTGCTTTGGTCTCGTCTGGCACAGCTCCCCACTCTGAGCGCTCTCCTAGCCCCCAGAATCGTTCCTTTGGCCTTTCAGACTCTCCTGGCTGGGAAATTTGCCCTACTCAGACTTCTCGCGGTTTCTAACTCTCAACTCTGCTCAAATTCACTTTTTTATAGGAATCTGACAGAACTTGTGAGAGAGCTCTGATAAGACGCTGTCTTCATGTGGCCATCTTGGCTCTGCCCCCCTGACTCTGCTCTCTATCTCTTGTTATGTCATAAATTCTTTTCTTTCCCATAAATCTAATATGTAAACTATTCTTTGCTTTCTCAAATTGCTTATAGTATCAGTCTTTATTCTTAAGTCATGAACCCATTTTGATTTTATTTTGGTATATGGTATAAGATATTGGTCAATGGACAGTTTCTGCCCTACTATTTTCCAATTTTCCCAGTACCTCTTGTGAAATAGTGAATTCTTAGCCCAGAAGCTGGATTCTTTGGGTTTATCAAAAAGTAGATGGCTATAGTTGTTGACTACTGCATCTTGTATACTTAATCTATTCCACTGATCCACACCTCTGTTTCTTAGCCAGTACCAAGCAGTTTTGATGACTGCTGCTTCATAGTACAGTTTAATATCTGGTATGGCTAGGCCACCTTTCCCAGCATTTCTTTTCATTAATTACCTAGATATACCAGACCTCTTATTCTTCCAGATGAATTTTGGTATTATTTTAGCCAACTCTGTAAAATAACTTTTTGGTAGTTTTATTGATATGGTGCTGAATAAGTAAATTAATTTAGGTAAAATTGTCATTTTTATATTAGCTCAGTCTAAACACGAGCAATTGATTGTTTTCCATTTATTTAGATCTGATTTTGTGTGATAGGTGTTTCATAATTATGTTCATTTAAAAATATCTGGGTTTTAGTCCTCTTCCTGTTGATTCCTTAATGTATAACCTAACACAAAACATTACATCTCTCTGAGTCTTAGCTTCCTCCACTTTTATTGTGTACTACATATGGATGCTGTGAGGATGCTGTGAGTTCATGTAGTCATTGCTAGTATGCAGTGTCATGATGAAGATGAAAATAATGGGGATGAAGATGAGAAGTATATTCTTACTAATATAAAAAGGTGTAAAAATGTTCACTGACATCCTTTGAGTTCTTACTATGGTGTGGAGGTAATTTTGAGCAAAGAAAGGCCAAGTCAAAAGAGTGTAGGTAGTAATTAGGTAGAAAAGCTACAATTATGGCTTCCATATTTATCTACCACATGAAGAATAATTTATTGTTTATAGATGTATATGATGACCATCTATCTATCTATCTATCTATCTATCTATCTATCTATCTATCTATCTATCTATCTATCTATCTATACATCTGTATGTTTACTCATTTATTTATTTTCTGGCTCACTTACTGCTTATTTATCTTTTATATTCATTCACTCATTTATCCATTTATTTATTGATGTATTTATTAATTGACTGATTTGTTGGCCACAGTCATGAAGAACATCCACTGAGGCATAGAATCTGGATGATTTGGAGTGATGAAAATGCTATTTATGGAGGGGAAATCATTCACCCTTAAAGTATGATCACTTAAGTTTGGAAAAAAGGAGGAAATCACTTCTTCATCAGAGGCAGTGAGGAGAAAACTTCATAGAAGAGGCCACCCCTGAACTGGACTTAGAAGGAAGGGGAAGACAATAATGGGTAGAGATACATAATGGGGAGGGGATAGGAGAAATGTGTCTATTTCACTTAAGGTAGATATAATGATCAAGGACACAGAAGTGTAAGACCACAGGTTCAAAATCAGAAAATGCTTTGCTTTCAGCAATCCAACATATTTCTTGAAATAAATTGTTTTTTTCCCAATTCTCTTCCCCATCTCCCACTTAATCACATGTGGTAGAAATAATATGAGGTCATCATATACCTATAAAAGTGATTTTAATTACATACAACTGGAAAGGAGAAACCAAAGTTTCAAAAAAAAGATTATTTCATTTTTTGTATTCTAATCACGAATCCACGTTAATTAATTCAGAATTCCATACCAACTTGCAAGTTCCCTGACATTGTAATTTGTTTGGAAAATAGCACTCCAGAAGGAAAAGACTATGGTTTTATCCCAGATTTATTTTGTTCATCATCTTTCATGAAAGTGTATTCAACGTACATAACTTATTATCTTTGGAAAATCTTTAACTTGACCTTTAAACTAATGCTTCACCTAATGAGAATTTACACTATTGACCTTTGAGCAGTAGATATTAGTGAAAAGGAAAAAAAAAAAAACAGTTTCTGTCCATTGGCAATCATTAATCTCACTCACATATGTGTCATACTACCATATACTTTATGTCACTTCCTGTAGCCTCCTTTATTAACCTGTATTTTATAGTCATCCACTGGAATTCTGCTAATTAGAAGATGGGTATCTTGTTAGCTTCAGTAAAATTCTGATTAAGAAAAAAATACAAATAAGCATCAACCTCCATTAATATTAGTTAATATGTCTATAATGTTTTAAGATTTCTGAAGTGTTTGCCTCACAACAAGAAATCTGATGGGGTACATAAGCCAATGATAACTATTTTTATGCTAAGACAACAGGGAGTCATAGAAAACACAGCACATAGAATATTTGACATAGAGAGTGTAATGCAACATAAAACTCAGTATTATGAATGAAAGGGGCTGTAGAATATAACATAGGGATATTAGAACACAGAATGGTATAATTAGAAAGGACCTTAAGGAATATCTACTCACATTTAGCAAATTAGGAAAGTGAGTCAATAAACATTTATTAAGCGTTTATTATGTGCCAGGCACTAGGTTAAGTGCTGGCCATTCACAAACAGTCAAAATGGCACTTTGCTGTTCAGGGGCTTAAAATATAATAGAGAAGCTCATACTCTAATGTAAAGTAAATGTTCAGGGAATTAAGTGATGTTTCCAAGATTACATAACTCATAAATTTTTCAGTCAGGATTGGAACCCAAGCCTTGTGATTGTTAGACCAGAATACTAGATATCTTACTAAAATGTGAGAGTAGAAATTTCCTATCAGAAGTCCTAACTTTAATTATCAACACTGACACAGATTAACTTTGTGATTGTAGACTCATCACTTGATTTCGCTTTTGGCTTCCTTTTAAGATGTATATAATAATGTTGTCATAGCCAAATTCACTCAGTTGTCATGAGAAGAGAATTTTTCATCCTTAAAAATTTCCATAAAGGTAAACTTATATCTAGAGTATCTGGTGGCCTAAGCAAACTTGATAATAAATTTTACAATATGAGTTCAGGGTCACCCAAGCTAAAAATCCACATTTACCTAGATAAAGCAGTGAATTTAGGCTTTACTTAAAATGACAAGTGGCCTATTTAGTCAACATTAAAATGAACCATATATTTTGATGATCTTTTTTAGTAGGACTATAGGTCATCCGGTCATTGATTTTATTACTTAGGGGAAGGATTTTATGTTATTTTATTTTGAGCTTTTAAAACATCAACAAACATGTACACTTCCGTATACAAAGGATGACAGAGAAAGAGGATTGCATATGAAACAAAAAAAAAATCCCTATTATACAATTGGCTAGGTGTGTTGTTTTTTTTATTTAAATTATAGCAAGTTACACCCAAATAATCTTTTTTTTTGTGTGTAGTTTATTTTTCTTTCTAGAATTCCATGTATTCTCATCTGTGCATATATTTAAATGATTCATTGATGCTTTTTACTTTCTTTTCCTTTTTATTGGAGGGGGGAAGCATCAATTCTCCAAGCATTCCCTTTCATTTAAAAACATTGAGATTTTAACAAGTAAACATGGCAAAGGAAAATATACAAAAAAAGATCATATCTGAAATTTCGGGTCTTATTCTGTACCTCCAGTACATCACCTCTCTCTCAAGAGTTAGGAAGTTAGGAAGTATTTTATACTTTAGTAAGCATATGAAGTGATAGTCATTGCATTGAGTTCTTAAGTCTTTCAAAATTGTTTTCTTTATAATGTTTTAGTTAGCATATACATCATTCTCATGGTTTTGTTTACTGCCCAGGGCATCAGTGCATGTAAGAATTCCCAGGTTAATCTTAAGCTTCCATATTCATTATTTCTTATGGTAAAATAATGACCCATCACATTAACATATCACAATGTGTTCAGCTAGTCCCCAGCTGATGGGCAACCCCACCTTAGTTTCCAGTTCTGTTCTACAATGAAAAATGTTGCTAAGAATATTTTTGTGATATAGTGCTTTCCTTCTCTATTTTATAATGTGTGTGTGTGTGTGTGTGTGTGTGTGTGTGCCATTGCTAAGATCGAGTCAAGGAGATTGAAAAGTTTAGTTTGGGTGAATAGTTATAAAATGATTTCCAGAATAGGTGGACTAAGTTATAATTCTACTTACAGTAGTTTAGTTTACTTGACCTTCCATGTTCACTTCAACAATTTGGATGTTATTTTTCAGGGGGGAAGGTTTGTTAGTCTACAAATGTGAAGTGGAACCTCAGACTTGTTTTAATCTGCATTTCTCTTATTATTGCCATAGGTGTTTGTGCTGATATGTGCAGACAATAGGGAAAAAGAAATGGAGTGTTGATGGAGAGTTGGCATTGTAGCTATAGTAATATAATTAATGAAGAGAGCAGTAGGTGAGTTAGAATGTGAAGAACAATGTAGAATCTTGCTCGTGTTTGGTTAAAGATGTCAGACAATATAAAGGTGAATCTGGGTATGAGAGCAACAACTCAGATTTACCCATGAAGAACCTTTGATTTGGGGAGTATTCGTAGAGAAAACTGATGAGAACATGTGTGTATGTATTTGTGTGTGTGTGTGTGTGTGTGTGTGTGTGTGTGTGTGTGTTGAGGTGCCTGCACTTGGAGAGATTCCACAGTTTTAGGAAGCTATGATATTCCTCTTAGAATACATACACACATGCATGCACATGCACATGCACATGCACATGGACACACACACAAATTACACGCTTCTAACACATTAACAGTATCTTCAAATGAAAAGGGAATGCCAGAGAGAGGGGTTCACAAATGTACCTTGATCTCAGGGAGTGATTGAAGACCATAAGCATGTATGAATGCTTTTGAAAGAATAAGTACTGGTTGTAGTTTGGATAAAAATACCTTCAAAATGCCCTACAGAACTGAGGTTCTTTGATAATTATTTAAGTCTAGTGCCTAAGCAATGACTAAGCCATTCCAACTTAACACTTTCTTCTTTTGATTACATATGTTAGCTATCTTATATTTAACTTGAATCACTTCCCTTTATAACTGCAACATATTCTGGGCGGGGAACTCTGAAGCATTTTTCTTATTTTTATTCCTTTACTGAACTTCAAACTTTCTCCTGTAACAAAGCTAATTAAGAACCCCCTGCCCAACACAATATACAAACAACACATAAATATTTAAAGGAAGAATTTATCATTTTTATTAGATTTCTGTGATACATTATGGTACACACTATTTAAGAACAAAATCTAAATGATATAGTGTTTTGGGAAGTCCATCATGCATGATATATTTTGCCAATAAAATTTCAAAGGAACATTTAGTCTGAATCAGAAATCTACTGTTATTTTCAACTTCATTCATTTTGTTCCTTAAACCTAGGTCATCCTTTACTATTTCGTTGGTGATAACTAGTATTACACTAGCCCCATGGGAAATCAGAATGTCCTTAAAGAAGTCCAAAGCAGAGGACAGAATCACTTAGCATGTTTACCAGATGTGGTATACAGAATGATTTTGATAAGCTCATGGAGATAGTTATAGAATGGGGGAAATTTGTCATGCATGATTCCTATTTAACATCTTAGTCATGCCTTGTAGCTATCTTCCTTTTCCAAACTCCAGTACCATATCACTAGGCATTTTACTTCTCCCATGCCACAAATTGTCTTTCTGTTCACTGGTAATTGCTGATCATATTTCAGCTGGTTACTGAAGTATTACTATGTAGCACTCATTGTATGCCCCCCTCATTCTGATCCCTCCATTTAGCTACTTCAAGTTATTGATATGCTGTAGGTTAGAATCTTCTCAGAACTACCTCATAAGCCCCCACCAAATGCAGTTTATTTTGTACTAGTCAACCATAAAATGTATTTAGTTCACAGGAAAGGCATAGTAAATGAAGCAATAATATAGCATACTTCCCTCAACCTTCACCATAAAATGTATTCCCTCTCTGAGAAACACATATATACTAAATGGTGTCATCCTTCCTAGAGATTGTAAGGATCATAAAACACCTAAAAGTAGGTGATACTTATGACCTGGGCACTTGTGAAAAAAAAAAAAAAGATGTACACATAAGAAAAAAGTAATATACATGGAGAAGAAACATCTCTCATACTGAAAAGCTGTTAATAGTTCCTACAGGTTTTATCATTCTTGCTCTGATGAATTTCTTTTTCAACAAGGATCATTTCCTATTGCTATCTCCCAGGTACACCTCTTTTCTTCTGCTTAACAGGTGCTATATTTTGCTTATCCCTTCCAAGTATTGTTTTCATATTCTCAAACTAGTTGGCAGGTCTCACTATTTTTAGGGTCATCCAGTATACTATATAACAACCTCTAATAAATAGTGTAGCTAAAACTCCTTTAGCCTCTTCTGACCTCTCCTAGGGATGCTGTACTTCTTAAGCCTCTCCTCTACATGTGTGACTACCTCTGTCAGGTGACATGTTCAGCTTCCTGCTAAGCCTCATTTATGATCCTCATAGCTGTTAGATTCAACACCATTTGTCATCTGCTGGAGGTGCTATATTTAATAAGTTTTTCCCCATCAGGTAAGGTTACAGTTTTCTTGAGTCAGCTTTCTCCATCAATAGCTATGCGCCATTTACTCTTCAGGCTTTTCAGCTAAGCTTCTCAGTTATTTCCTTTGAATGTTTTTTTTTTTTTTTCCCTTCCCTAGTCTCCTCAGCCAGGTTGCTTCAGGTAATACAGAAGCCCATGCTGAGATCAGGTCTGACATCTGACCTCTACTTAGAGAGATTCAGTGAAATGCTTCTTTACTTTAGCACACTCTTCTGATCACCTTGACTCATCTTGACTTTTCTGATCATTGAACTCTCTAACTCTTCACTTTGCTGAACCTCATGACCCTTCCCTGTGTCTCTCAGTTCAATTGTCACTTAACTTATGGTCAGAAACCCATTTTAGGATTCATCATACCCTCTGACTAAGGTTAATCTCCCCAGGGCTCTGTTTTCTTCAAATGGAAAAGAGACTGAGAGACAAAGTGGTAATGAAACTAGTTTAACCTCACTCCAGAAGCCCCTCTGTTTTACCCAAAACAATTTCTTGGCTGGCTGGAGTAATCTAAAAGGATGTTTTATGCAAATAACAGGTACTGTGCTATGTTTAGATTTCTAAGAGGACCTACATCATTTTTTCCATTTCCCACAACAAGACACTAGAGAGTGGTCTGTCTCTTTAAACTACTGATTCTCAGAAGTTCTTAGTACTTTAACTGTAGCAATTTTATAATGTAGGTTGTGTAAACATATTTTCTTCATTGTAGAGATAAGAAAACTGGGGATCAAGAAAAAAAAAAGGGCTTGTGAATAAACAAACAACTAGTAATGGTAGAGCCGGTTTGAAAATCTAGAAATCTTTCATTCATGCTCAGGAATCTTCCTATGCTTTTTATTGCTTCTTGTAACAAACTTGAACATTTGACTTTTCTCTAAATCCCCTTTCTGTCTTCCATTCTCTAGTTTGCTACAAAAAGCAACTTTCCTAAAGCACAGGTCTAATCCTATCACAACTCCTCCTTCCATTCAGTAAACTCTATTTGCTTTGTATTGCCTCCAGGAACAAATGCAAAATGCTCCGTGTGACATTCCAAGCCCTTTGTGATCTAGTCCTCTCCCAGTTTTCCAGAATTCTTACACCTTACTCTACAATGGGTACTCTTTGATCCAGTGATACTGGTATCCTGCCTATCCCATGAAAATAAACACTCCATTCCTTGGCTCCCGGCTTTTTTTGCGGTTGTCACCCATTCCTGAAATGATCTCTGTCATGCATTCTGACTACTGACTTCCATGACTTGCTTTAAGTCTCAACTTCTATGGAAGTTTTCTCCAGTTATTTTAATTGTAGTGCCTTTTCTCTAGTTATTTCAAATTTATCCTGTAAATAGCTCTCTTTGTAAGGATATGCTATATATGTGTGTGTGTGTGTGCGCGTGTATGTGTATATACATATACATACATACATTATATATCTGTAGATATACACAGACACACATATATCCACATATACATATATCCACATATATATACACACATATACATGTATATATGCATAGAGACACATAGAGATTATCTATATGTAGATAGATATCTGTGTATCTATCTCTATCTATCTATCTATCTATCTATCTATCTATCTATCTATCTATCTATCTATCTATCTATTGTATGCTGCCTTCCCTATTAGATTCCTCCTTCAGGGAAAACACTGACTTTTGCCCTCTTTTTGCATCCTCAACACTTAGTCTACATAGTAGGCACTTAATAAAGATTTATTGATTAATTCATTAGATTTGGTTCTAAGTTATCAATGTTTATTGCAACTGAGTACACCCTCTAGTAGGTTGTACCTGACTGGAAATAAAAGAAAAAAGAAATGGAGACTTGGTGGGGTCTAAATAGTTGAGATAGACAGGTGGGATGATAGAACATTAATTAATAATTACTTTGTGCCAGACGTTGTGCTAAACATTGAAGATGCAAGTGAAAGATAAGGTTGTTCCTACTCTCAAGGAGCTTAAATTCCAATAGAGGAAGACAAAATATAGGATGCACCAAAGATCTAAGTGTAGTTTCAAATTATTAAAATTTACTATTTAACCTACTAAAATTTAAAGCTGAAGGGAAAATTTTGGGACATCCTGTATAAAGGGCTAATGGAAAGGGGTGGGGGAAGGTTGCTGAGGAGGTAGACAGCACAGATAGGGTGGTGAGATGCTAATCAGTTGGAGGTCCTCAATTACAGCTACCCTAGACAGAGACTCATCAATCAGATTAGGAGGACCCAGGACAGAAGCATCGTTGAATGGGTATATCTTTTGAGGAGGCAGAAGAGTCTGGAGAGCCATTTATCTGGGCTTAAAGAATGACTACACTAATGAAATTGCAGGGCTTCCCCCCACCCCCCGCCCCGAAACATTAAAGTTAATACTGAAATGTAAATAGCATAGCTCTCCCTCCTAGGGTATAGCTTCGGTGAGGACAAGAATAATGCCTTATTTATCTTAATGTCATTTATGTGGGACAGCCTGGTTGGTCATTGTCCTTCATTCTTGAAAAGGACCAATATGACATCACTGTGCTTGAGTCAAGACTCAATATGTCCAACTGTGGCTGATCAGGCCAATATGAACTCAGAATTCTCTACCACAGGTCAGGCACAAATAGTCCATGTGAACATTTGGGGTGGATACTCCAAACTTGCACATCCTGTGCTTCCTTTGAGCTATTTCAATTCTGCTTTGCTCATAGAGGATAGTACCTTCTTTAATGTGGTAATGCCATGCTGAATGGTCCTGTGCTAATGTCTCCCATGTCATACAATCAATTACAAAGATCTTGAGAGAGACCTTGAGAGTGTCCTTATATTGCTTCTTCTAAACACCATGTGAACACTTGTCCTGTGTAAGTTCTACATAAAATTGTTTTTTTTTTTTTGGCAATCAGATGTCTTACATTCAAACAACATGGCCAGCCCATCAGAGCTGCACTCTCTGAAGCAGAGTTTGAATGCTTGGCAGTTTAGTTTGAGTAAGAACCTCAGTATCTGGTACCTTATCCTGCCAGGTGTTCTTCAGAACTCTTCCTAAGACAATTAAAATGGAAGCGATTCAGTTTCCTAGCATGGCCCTGGTAGACTGTCCAGGTTTCACAGACATACAATAGTGAGGTCAGCACCACAGCTCTGTAGACCATCAGTTTGGTAATCAGTCTAATGCCTCTTCTCTCCCATACTTTCCTTTGGAGACCGCAAACACTGAGCTAGCTTTGGCAATATGTGCATCAACTTCATTATCAATGTATACATCCCTGCGAAGTACACTACCAAGGTAAATGAACTTATCTACAGCCTAAATCTTAGCTAGAATCCACAAAATGTTAAAAGCAGCAGAGTAAACTCTCTAGTGCACTGTTTAGAAGATTTCAGGATTGGAAAATCAGTCAATAATTATTTATTAAGCACTGACTATATACTAGGCACTGTGCTAACCATTGGGGTTACAAAAGAGGACAAAATACAACCCCTGTCCTCAAGGGGCTTATAGTATAAAGGAGGATATAACATATAAGTGATCATGTATAAAGGATCTAAATACAAAATATGTTAGAAACTATCAACAGATGAAAGGCACTAGAATGCAGGGGAAAAAACTGCTTCTAGAAGGTGGGACTTTAACTGAGATTTGAAAGGAGCCAAGGAAGGCTGGAGGTAGAGATGAGCATAGAGAGAATTATAGGCATGGGAGACAGCCAGTGAAAATGCACAGAATTGGCAGATGTAATGTTTCTTTTGAGAAACAGAAAAAAAGACATTGTTACTGGATTGAAAAGTATATGAGGGAGGTAGTATAAGTTGTAAGAAGACCGAAAAGATATGTGCGTGTAGAGGTGGGGGTGGGGAATAGGCTATGAAGAGCTATGGATATCAAGAACTATACAGAATTAAAAAGTATAGATGAATTGCACTCTGCATTGATGGAGAAAATACTCACATCGTGAAGACTGCAAATCATGTACCACTGTTAAGTATTGAAACATTCCCAATGGTGCCTACCATAATGCATTCCACACAGTGGGCACCTAATAAATTCTGTGCAATGAATGTATTTTTTATTTCAAAAAGCCACTCTTGGAGAAAATGATCATTGCCACTCTTCTAAGAAGTAAATGAATATATGGAGACTAACATAGTCCTTCTGATTTATGACTTGGCCATGCCTATATATTTCCAGAGAAAACTGAAAGGAGAAAAAGAGTCATGACAGGCCAACATTTCTGTTTCACTTATGGTTATGTCGCTCAATGATTTCAGACAGGATTATATATCCCCAAGTTTCCACTCCTGAAAACTACATGTAGATTTTGGTACCTTGGAAATCTGCCTCACCGACTGATTGAAGTAATTCAAACTTATGTATAAGATAGTAAAGGCAGACTCTCTTGACCCTAAAGAATACAGGGATATCTACTCAATGTAGTTTCATTTTATTTAGCCATGTTTTAAGGATATCCTTTTTAAAACAAATATATTTTAAGATATACATATGTGTGTATGTGTATGTGTATATATATTCTATGCACACACACACACATATATATATATACATACACACATATACACACATTATATACATTCTAATTTTAGAGATGAAAAGAACTTGTAAAGAGATATCATGGAGTCAAGTGCAAAAAGCATTTTATTTCTTGTCAGAAGGCTTCTGCTCATTTCTAAGCTCTGTTAGGAACTAGCTTGTAGTCTTTGGGAAGGTATTTCCCATCTCTGGGTTTCAGTTTCTGTGCTATATCATAATTCACAGTGTCTAAGAATATAAGGTAAGATCTAAAGTTGTTCTAGCCCTGCAATTTTGATTCTAATGTCATGTAGTAAAATATTCACTCTTTTTGCAGACAAGGAGGATGAGAGCCAGCAATGTGACCAGGCAGGATGGTAACCTTGTCCAACCCCACCAATGAATAGTGAATGAAATGTAGCTAAAACCTAGATCTCTTGAGTCAGTCAGTTTCCCTCATTACAATACACTCCAAAACAATGTAATCAAGAGTCTTTGAGTTATCAGTTTTATATAGAGCAAGATCCTTTATTAATTCACTAAGAACACCTAATTTCTTTGCTCGCACCCTCCATTGACAGACATCATTGACATAGTTTTATAAGGAAACAAAGAAGCAAGAAAGAAAGGTATTTGATATTTGACCATTTGTTGTACACAATTGCTCTGTGTGACAAAGATGAACATTTAGCCCTCAGTTCAGAGATTCCAAATGAAACTTAGATTAGTTCCCCTCATTTATACTCTCATTTTTGAGGTAGACACCAATATTGCCAGGACTTGGTATTTTTTCAAATGAGCATCTGGTTACTTACTGAGAAAATGAAGTGATACAGGTGATTATGCCCCTAAGAGGCTCACACAACAGATGTTCAAATGAGTTTGAGCTATGGTACAGGTGAAGAAGCACATGATTTTCCATTACAAATAATGAGGCATCGTTCTAATCTGATTATTTACGTTTACCCTTTCCCTGGCAGCTCTGTCGACTGTTTCAGAAACTGTAGGTGAAAATAAGAATGTGACTTCCTGTAATTTTAGGGTTTCATCTATCATTATCCAACATTTCAAGGAGCTATGATTTTCTTCATGTAGTGCATATCTCTCTCACTGATGTAGATCACATAACTTCCATTCCTTTATTGAATTCTTTCTTAACTGTGGCCAAAACCATTTCTTGGGTATCAACCTTCTGGTGATGGGTCAGCAGTCTTCTGTATTTAGCAAGGATGACTGTCAGATGAGACAAAGCCAGTGTTTGGAGCTTCTATTTGAAGGCACCCAATCTGGGGAATACCAGGCAGCAAATGATCTTGTTTTATTTTATTTCATTTTATTGCATAGGAGGTAATCAAAAGCAAGCACTTTTGAAAAGGGACAGGGTCAAGCGAGAAAACTGAATAAAGTGGGATGGGATACGAAGGAGCAAAATGTAGTTAGTCTATCACAAAATGAGTATTGTGGAAGGGTTTTACATAATGATACACATGTGGCCTATATTGAATTGCTTGCCTTCTTAGGGAGCGTGGGTGGGGAGGGAAGAGAGAAGAGAATTTGGAATTCAAAGTTTTAAAAACAGATGTTCAAAAAAATGTTTTTGCATGAAACTAGGAGGTGAAATGTACAGGCAATGGGGCATAGAAATTTATCTTGCCCTACAAGAAAGTTATTTAAAAGGGGATGGGAGGGGAGTAGAGTGACAGAAGGGAGGGCTGATTGGTGAACAGGGCAACTAGAACATATATCATGTTGGAGTTGGGGGTAGGAGGGTAGAAATGGGGAGAAAACTTGTGATTCAAACTATGGTGAAAATCAATGCTGAAAACTAAAAATATTGAATAAATTAAATAAATCAACAAAAAAGAAGACTCAATTTCCCTCTACACATCTATTTGCTTATGTGGAGTAGGAGAAAGGGTTCTTCAATTTTTGTCTGTGCCATTGTTCCAATGGCATTCTGGTAAACCCTATCAGTTCCTTGTCACAAAAAAAAAAATATTTTGTTGCATACACGCATAATGGGGGGGATACTAAATTTTAGTTAAATGTTATTGGATACAAAGATGCACTTGTATCTATTCAAGTTCATAAACTGACTAAAATTTATCCATAGATCCCTTGAAGGCAGGTGTCTATGGTCCCAGGTTAAAAATCCCTTGGCTAGAGGGCTATGAAAGTACATTCTGAGCTTGTAACATTCCTGGATCTTAGCAAATTCTGATGAAAATTAACAACTTAATCTAAAGACACTAAATGAGAATATATTTTTAGAACCTGCCTCTGAACAAAAGTAGAAAAAGCAACAATAATATAAATTAGATATTCAAGTATAACATGGTAGTATAAGGGAGTGGGTTGAATTTGGGATTTGAAATGGGAAGATATCTGAGAATCCGACCTCATCATTTTTGGTTGAGGAAATTGAATCTTAGAGAGGTTAAAAGACTTGCCTTGGGGTCACATAGCCAACAAGAGTTTGATATAGGATGTGAACTGACATTGAAGTTTACTATTCTATACATGGTACCACCTGGCTGTATTAATTCACTTCTACAAAATACAAAACAATAGATTTCTGGGTAAATGGGACATCCTAGCTAATTAAAAACACCAAACAGAGGGTGGGGAAATTTAATAAGTTTTTTCTTTTTTCTAACCTGTGGATTAACCTATATCTAATATGGAGATAGGTCAAATTTATAATAAAAATATTTCTATTTATTAAACTACAAAGTAAATTGATACCATGTTCCAACAGCAACCTTAGACTTACACATTGTAGTATTAATAACATTTGATTATGTTAGAACAACTAGATTCTGTTACCAGTCAGGCAAATACCTGCCTATGTAATCTTGGTTAAGTGTCTTCCTCTCTCTAGGTCCCCTTTTCCTTCTTTGTCTAATGAAAAGGTTTGAGTATATAAACTTTGAAGGAGAGAGTTGTACGTGCAGTCTGGAAGTCCTGAGTTCAAATCTGTCTCACACAATGGCTCTATGCCTTTGAGCAACTCACTTAAAACCTCTGTTTGCCTCAGTTCGCTCAGTTATAAACAGTGGGCATAATAATTGTATCTACCTTAGAGGGTTGTTGTGAGAATGAAATAAGATCAGGTGAGTGAACATTTGTAAATCACTTTTCAGTGTATTGCACATAAAAGGCACTATATAAATGTTAGCTAGCTAGCTAGTTCTAAGACGAAGAGGAGGAGGAGGAAGAGGAGGGGGTGAGGTACTACTATTACTACTACTACTACTATATCTTCTAAATTTCTGTATTCTAAAGTTGTTTGTTCATCTAACATTTTAATGCAAAAAAATCCTTCAAGTTTTAACATTTTATAACATATTATAACCTATTAAATATAACATATTTATATATATCATTATATGATTGATAGTTTATTCTAGCTTTAAGATTCTATTTTCCACAGTTTAAATTTTTGTTTAAGGATTATTCTAGTACTAGTATTCCCTATTCTGTGTTCTAACAATCTGTATTATATGCTCCTTCCTTATTTCTGGATCTGCAACTTACTACTCTGTGACACTGGGCAAATTATCAATCAACATCCCTGGGTCTGATTGCTTTTCTAAGAGTGAGAAGGTTGGACTAAATTGCCTTTCAAGTTGCATTCTCCTTGAAACCTGTGATTGTATGATCTTATAATATAAGTATTTTCTAATGTTTATGTGTTTTATATTGTTATATATTCATTTTCAGCTTTGACGTCCTATGGATTTATATTCTGTAGTCTAAGTTCCTTTACAACTGAGATAATAGAGATTTTAAGATCATTGCAAGCACTAAAATTTTATGTGCCATGATGTTGAATTTTATGTTGATTTTTCTTTTCTCTTGTTTTATATTATTTTTTTAATTTTAGATTTAAATAGTAAAACAAATACATAATAAGAAAAGAAGAAACATATTATAAACTTAAATATTAAAATAAATACAAAATAAGAGAAAAAATATGTCCTCTGGACAGCAGAATGTAGAAGATTCCAAATATATAACAATAAATTTCCATTTCAATAAAGCCTACATATCAAATACTGCACATTATGTTGAAAGCTGTCCATTTTTGCTTCCTTGTAGGTTTTCTTTTGTTCTTTGCTGTACCCTTTTTACTTTGTTTTCCCTCACCCCTTTCCTACTGCCTTCCCTCCCCCACAGACTACTACTAAGCATAAATATATTTATATATACAAATTGATATATACATACAAATATACATATATACACACACATAGATATGTAAACATACTTTCTATAAGAGACTCTACTTCTAGTATTTATTTTTATGTTTGTGCATATCTCTTATTTCCTATCTCTCCTGACTCCTCTACTTTACTTCTTTTTTAATTTAATTTGTTTAATATATTTAGTTTTCAGAATTGATTTTCACAAGAGTTTGAATTACAAATTTTCTCCCCATTTCTACCCTCCCCCCCCACTCCAAGATGGCGTTTATTCTGGTTGCCCTGTTCCCCAGTCAGCCCTCCTTTCTGTCACCCCACTCCCCTCCCATCCCCTTTTCCCTCCCTTTCTTGTAGGGCAATATAAATTTCAAAGCCCCGTTGCCTGGGTATCTTATTTTCTAGTTGCATGCAAAAACTTTTTTTTTGTTGTTTTTGAACATCTATTTTTTTAAAAATTTTGAGTTCCAAATTCTCTCCCCTCTTCCCTTCCCACCCACCCTCCCTAAGAAGTCAAGCAATTCAACATAGGCCACATGCATATCATTATGTATAACCCTTCTACAATAATCACGTTGTGAAAGACTAACTACATTTTGCTCCTTCCTAACCTATCCCCCTTTATTGAA
>CM053625.1:299343644-299382043 GCA_028646595.1 Phalanger gymnotis
CTGGGAGTTCTGTTCGGGACAGACCTTACCCCGAGACCATCCAGGCTGTCCTGGGCTGGAGTCCTGCTTCCCTCTGCCCCTTTGTGGGTTCTGTAGTTCTAGAATTGGTTCAGAGCCATTTTTTCATAGGTTTTTGGAGGGACTTGGAGGGGAGCTCACGCCGGTTACTGCTTTCCAGTCGCCATCTTGGCTCCGCCCCTAGAAAGTAACTTAAAGGTCATTGGATCCAAAGCATCACTGAAATCACTTTTATAAAATTCCTAGCAAGTGGCTAACTTCTAAATACTTGCAGGCACAGGGAAGTCATTACTTCAAGAGGTAGCATATTTCTACATTTTTAATTATTAGGGGTTGTTGCATCTGTTACAATGATGTTCAATCTATTTCCTTATATTATCCATCATTGGATAGTTCTGCCCTTTGTGCAAGATATAACAAGTCTAATTACTCATGCATATTGTTGTTTAGTTATCTTTCAATCATATCTGACCCTTCCTGACCCTTTTTGGGATTTTCTTACCAAAGATACTGCGAAGGTTTGCCATTTCCTTCCCCAGCTTAAATTACAGATGAGGAAGCTGAGGCAAAAAGAGGATTAAGTGACTTGCCCAGGGTCACACTATTAGTAAATGCCCAAGGGCAAATTTGAACTTAGTTCTTCCTGAAAACAGGCCCAGAACTCTATCCATTGTGCAACCTAGCCACCACTGAAGTCCTAACAGGAAATTTTTGTACTGTTTCAGTCATCTGTTCTCTGGTTTAATGATATCTTGCTTATGCAACCTCCTCTTGCTTCACTGAGAAAATCAAGACTATCCATCATAAGCTCCCTCATCTTCCTAACTCTATATTTCCAACCTTTTCTATATTTCATCAGTCTTACCTTCCTTTGCTTTAAAATTTATGCACCTTGAGGCATGGCCAAAATGGCGGGTAGAAAGCAGGGACTTGCCTAAGCTCTCCCCGAAATTCTTCCAAACACCTGTAAACAAGGGCTCTGAACAAATTCTAGAGCTGCGCAACCCACGAAATAGTAGAGGGAAATAGGTCTCCAGGCCAGGAGAGCCTGAATGGTTGCCGGGAAGAGTCTATTGCACAGTGCTGATAGCAGAGGGCAATGTCAGGACAGACCAGACCTGGAATCAGCCAGCAGGAACAGGCCTTGGGGCCACGAAACAGTGAGCTGTGGCAGTTACCAGACTTTTCAATTCACAAATGCCAAACAGCAGGTTAGGAGAAAACTGCTGGATTGAATTCAGAGTGGTCTGGCTGCCAGCTAGTGGGGTGGAGAAGGTGGTGAGGTAGTGGCATAGCAGCAACAGGAAGCTCTTGAGGCTGCTTCCAGAACCCCAGAATCAGCTGCTTCCCAAATCTCTGGCTCACACCACAGGAAGAATCTAGCAGCAGATCAGAGCAGGAGTGCAAAGAGGGCACAAAGGCAGATTCTCTTGCTGTGCCCTGTGTGCATATGTATTGCAGGCCTGGTTGGCAATTCTTAGTGGAGGAGGAGCAATCCTAGGACAGAGCCTGGGGTGATGATGGAGTATAATTAGCTCTGAAAGCAGCAGCTCTTGGACCCTAAAACTTGGGACAAAGTACTCTCTACTCTACAAGCAGTCATATCCTGACAAAAAGCTCAAGGGTCAAGTACTTGGCTGGAAACATAGCCAGGCAGTGAAAATGGACTCAGATTCAGACTCAGACTCAAACTCAAAATCTAGATTCCTTTTTTGGTAACAAAGAAGAAACATACAGCCTGAAGAAGTCAACAAAGTGAAAGAACCTACATCAAAAGCCTCAAAGAAAAATATGAATTGCTCTCAGGCCATTGAAAAGCTCAAAAAGGATTTGGAAAAGCAAGTAAGAGAAGTAGAGGAAAAATTGGGAAGAGAAATGAGAGTGATGTGGGAAAATTTTTTCTGGGATTTGATCCAGATCTAAGTCTATGATACTTTACACACAGATTCCTCAATGTCAAATGAGTTAATTTATATAAACTACTTTGTAAAACTTAAAACACTATTTAAATGCTATTATTCTTGCTGTTATAGTATAGCTTTTGGCTCAAAGACAAGTACTTTGAATTTTCCAGTAAACTTTGTTTCCTACCTTAAGACATCTCTAATGTTGACAGTTTTAATCTATATTTCAAATTTTTCTTAGTTCTAATATTTATTATTCTATTATATTTTTAAAAAATTCCTCCATATTTCCAGATATTTTGTAAGATAATAGAAAGTAAGCTCCCTTGTTTTCATTAATCAACCATAGCAATTTCTATTTACAATGAGTGGATACATTTTTTTGCATTTTTCAAACTTGGAAGGAAATACTTTTCTTCTTATGCATTATTATCATCATCAAAGGGACTGGAAGTATATTTAAGCAACTGTCTTGTTCCCTAGAACTGAAGAGGGGGAAAAGGTGATAAGATATGTAAAATCAAAGTAATTTAGTGGGGATAATAGTTTGTTTGTTTTTTTCTCCAGAGTACAAAAAGAAAAGGTAACAAAATAAAAATTAAAAAAAAAAACTATCCCTCGAGGAAGGTGTATTGTGACTTAAGATTAATTAATCATCTATTAAGCATGTATTCTGTATAAAGCCCTCATACTAATGTCTGATGGATGTCAAGAAATTATATATGTCTATATTGTACATTATGCACAAAGATATATACAATTGAGACATTAGATGGTCGCAAAGAATTTACATTTGACACAGAATCCAGATACTGAAAGACATATAGTAATTTCAAAGAGAATTAGTGGTAACTGAATCAGGAAAAGACTCACATTGTTTGTTACATTTGAGCTCCCTCTCCCTCCAACCATAGCATCAGATCAACCTCATTTTTCATTATTTTTAGGTCTATTCTATTTGGACATATAGAAACTTGGATAAAACTGAGAGTGAAGACTGAATATCTATAGTTCACTGATGTCATTTGCTAATAAATCTCAGATGAGAAAATTATTGTTAATTTTATGAGACATATGTGTATTATACCTGAATAGATTATGAAAGACAAGGACTTGATTAGCCAAGAGACTGGTACTATCCATATCAGGAATACAGTAGACCAAAATTAAAGTTTACTATGTCTCTGTGGATGCATATGCATATATGTTTACGCATATATATGAATGTATATGTATGTGGAGAGAGGGAGAGAGAGGGAGAGAGAGAGAGAGACCATTCAAAGATAGCTCCCTACTCTCCACTTCATCAGTCATCATTCAGATGCTTTCCCCCATTATGTCCTCTTTTAACCTTGTCTGAAATGGACAGGTGATCTTTTATCTTGCCAAGGAAAACTCCATATATACCAATGATCCTGCTTGCCTGATGATTGCAAATATACAATTGACCACCTCACCCTTGACATAGAAATTCACAGGTGCAAATGCCCAGGCACACACATGCGTGTGCACGCGCACACACACACACACACACGATCTAACCATTCTCACTTGCTTAAGTCAAGTGTCTCTCTTTTTTCTGGCTAAATTCTTAGAAAGTCTTCTACATTCATCACTTCCAATTCTTCACTCCCCTGTAAACCTTCCGTGTTCTGGTTTCTGATCTCTTCATTGAATGAAAATAATGTCTCCAAAATTACCATTGATCTCCTGATTGCCAAATTTAAGAGCCTTTTCTCAATCCTCATCCTCCTTAATCTCTGCCACCTTTGACACTGTGTATACCTCTTGAATAATATTTCCTCTTTAGATTCTCATGGCACTGCTCTATTCTGGTTTGCCTTATGCTATTCTAATCAACTCCTCTCTCTCCTTTGGTAGATTTTCATCTAGGTTACAACCAATAATTGAAGATATCTTTTAAGGGTCTTTCGTCGGTCCCCTTTTCCTTCTAAATTATCTCACTTAGTAAATTCATTAATTAGTTCCCATAGATTTAATTATTATCTCTTAGTGGATGACTCTCAGATTTATTTATTTAAACCTTTTGCACTAGTGCTTACATGCTCTCTCTCTCTCTCTCTCTCTCTCTCTCTCTCTCTCTCACACACACACACACACACATACACACACACACACACATCTCACTTGTCCTACTATTCCAATATTCTAAGACTCCTGGGTGATTCTACTTAGGCACAAATATCCGTCCTATCAGAAGACACGTCTGTTCTATTACTTTTTTCCATTTTTTTGTGGAGGCAAGGTTCTTCTTTCCTTCCCTCTCTTTCTTTCTTTCTTTCTTTCTTTCTTTCTTTCTTTCTTTCTTTCTTTCTTTCTTTCTTTCTTCCTTCCCTCTCTCCCTCCCTCCCTCCTTCCTTCGTTCCTTCCTTCCTCCCTCCCTCCTTCCTTCCTTCCTTCCTTCCTTCCTTCCTTCCTCCCTCCCTCCCTCCCTCTCTTTCTTTCTTTCTTTCTTTCTTTCTTTCTTTCTTTCTTTCTTTCTTTCTTTCTTTCTTTCTTTCTTTCTTTCTTTCTTCCTTCCTTCCTTCCTTCCTTCCTTCCTTCCTTCCTTCCTTCCTCTCTCTCTCTCTTTTCCTTCCTTCCTTCCTTAGTCATCTCTCAGCTATGTCTCAAAAACTGAAAGATCATAAGACAGCTAGCTGATCCCTCACCTCAAATTTACATACCATGTATCAAGGTGACTCCTAAGACAAGAACCTATTATCCTGAGTTCTATTCAACCAATTATCTTGAGTTCTCTGTCCCCCATCAGGAAGAAGTACACGGGCATGGATATAGTCCATTGGGAAGTATTTCTCACATGCATTCAAACAAAAGGTGGGGCTTGGACATGTCATCAGTTTGATACTGTACTTAAGAAAACCATTCATGAAAAAAAAAGGCCTTGTTATAGCCTTTCTATTTTTTTTTTTTTTTGACTAGGGAAGGCAGTGCAATTGAGGGTAAGTAACTTGCCCAAGGTTACAGAGTTAGCATGTCAAGTGTCCGAGGCTGGATTTGAACTTAGGTCCTTCTGACTCCAGGGCCAGCGCTCTACTCACTGCACTACCTAGTCTCTTCCTACAGCCTTTCTCTTTTTCTCCTTCTCATCTGGATGTGAGATTCTAGGCTTTCAGTCTTTCCATGTGAGGTCAATGTGCCTAATTAGTCCCATTTCTTCAAGTATTTACTTGATTATGTGATCATTTTGTGAAAATGTACCTAAGTCTCAAACATAATAGAAGAAATAGGGATGCTAATTTAGCTTATTCTTCTACTTATCATTCCCTTTCCCCAGCCCCAGAAATTATTTTCCGTGAAAAAATGACTTTTTCCTGATTTCTACAGGCATCATAAACACAACCAATTGATTTGTTCTCCAGATTGTTTTTAGAGTTATCCAGGAAAGGGGATATGACAATAATGACATTTGTCTCCTAAAATTCTCCTCTAAAATCTCATCGCAGGGAGGATGATCAATCTAGCTTCTCAGAAGCTAAGCTAGAGGAACACAAAATCTTTATGTTTTATAAAGCTGAAAAAAAATTTTGAGTACAAGTCTCATGAGAGCTGTGTCTGTCATGTGATGGATAACCCTTCCATGTTGGCTGATAATGTCCTAATGATATGTTTCCTGGTCATAGTTTTTTTTTTTTTTTACTAAAATCCTTTATTTAATGTTAATTAGCTACAATCTATGTACTGATGTGATAATAATTTATTTTAATTGTAATTCATCTATTAGGTCAGGATTTCCTAGAGGTCAGGGTTTCATGGTTTTTTTTTCACTTTTGAACCTGTAGCATTACCTACAATAAATTGTAAATAAGTGGTACTCAATGAATATTTGTAGAATTCAATTTATACAGCATTTTGTGGTCTACAAATTGCTTTTCTCACATATTATTATACCTTTTAATGATAGGGAAATGGAAGACCAGATACATGAGGCAACTCATCCATAGTCACACAGCTGGCTAATGGCAGAGCCTGGCTAAGAACACATTTTTTCCTCAAATCCAGTATTCTCTTTTGGGAGGAGGGAACTTATTGAATTCCCAGTGAGGATTCTTTCAGAACAGAGACGAGATCCCAATTTAATGGGGACTGAAATTGGCATGGAATTTTGCTGAAGTCTGATTGACCACCTTACTACAACAACATTAATTGTTCCAATGTGAATATGATGGTGTGAACAGAGGGCGGAAAAATAAAAGTAGAAAATTTCTCTCTTTCTCGATAAGTCATTAATTACATACTTTCTCCCAAACATTTTTGTACAAAGACTAATTAAGAAATGAGGGGAGATTTAAAGGGTGAAATAATGTTTCCATAAGCAAAAATATCTATCCCCTTCGGTGAATGGGTATGTGAAAGATCTTCCCTGAAATGTTTTTTTACCATGGCACACTTCAGTACTTTTGATCATCAAGACATACAATGAAATTTTGTTAATTTTTTTCTCTTAAACCTTACTCTCAGTCCAATTGTTTTCCACTTACAGTATCCTCTGTTGTTAGCAGTTTATAGAATATATATACATATATATAATACAACATATAGCACTATATGCATACATATGTGTGTATGAATACATATATATGTATTATGTTTGCATATGTATGTAATACCAGAGTATGATCTTGGAGTCTCACGACAAGACCTGGGTTTGAGATCTGATTCTTTCATTTAATATGAAATTTGAACAATTTACTTTACTTCATTGACACTCAGTTTCCTAATCTAAAAAAATAAGATACTGACTGTATTAGGAAATTATTTTGGATATTAAATGAAACAATGTATTAAACCATTTTATGTCAGCTAAAATCATTATTTGTTTTATTCATTACTAAAAGTGAAGCAAGGTGGCACAGTGGATACAGTGCTGGACCTAAAGTCAGGAATACGCATCTTCCTAAGTTCAAATCTGGCCTCAGACACTTACTAGCTGTGTGATCCTGGGCAAGTCAATTAACCTTGTTTGCCTCAGTTCCTCATCTATAAAATCAGCCAGAAAAGGAAATGTCAAACTACTCCAGTATCTTTAACAATACCAAATGGAATTAAAAAGAGTTAGATGTGACTGAGAAATGACTGAATGACAACAAGAACAAAATATGCATTCAAATACTCAAAGGAATATGTGAAGTTATTCAATTGTCTTCCCTCCAATTACACAAATTGAAATCCATTTTATATGCCTATCTCATGCTAATCCTGAACAAATTCTCCCTTGGTTTGCCACTAGGGGATGAATGAGATGAGGAACATCTAGGATATTGTGATGCTTCCCCCCCCCCACTTTTTTCCTCACATACCAAGGATAAAAATGGATTACAAGCATTGCTACCAGTTATTTCTTACTTTCTACATGTGAACAGCCAATCTATTTTTTTAAATCATTCATTTCTCTGAAAATCTTTTTTTTTCAAAATTCATTTTGTTATTTTTATTTCTCTCATCTATTATGTAACTCTCTTGCCCTCTGAGAGGTATTATTTTTTTTAAATTCTTGCAATGTTGTATATCCTAAAGCTAGTATCCAATTCAAAACACAGATAAAATATTAGTATTAAAAAAAGAAAGGGACTTGTTTTCAGGAAACTGGGGTCAATTAAGAAAATCTGCAATTTCCTGATGGAAACCTTATCTCTCTGTTCATATTCTTCTATTGTAGACCCAGCTAATTATTCATTTGCATCATCTACTAAAGAATTATACTGATGTGTGAGCAATTTTGAGTTTCAAATTTTCTACCCTCACCCCCATTCGCTCTTATGTCCACAGGGAAGGCAAACATTCAATATATTATTAATTATGCATGTGAAATCATGAAAAACATATTTTCATATTTCCAAAACAATAATAAAATGAAGTGAGAAGATTTTACTTCAATTTGTTCATCAGTTTTCTCTCTGGAGGTAGACAGCAATTTTTTCCCATCATGAGTCCTTTGGAATTGTCTTGAACCACTGTATCAAACAGAGTAGTAAAATCTTTCACAATTGATTAGAATTACAATATTTTCATTACTGTGAACAATGATTTTCTAATTCTTCTCCCTTCACTTTGCATCAGTTCGTATGTCTTTCTATGTTTTCCTGAAGCTACCCCCTCATCACTTTTTATAGCACAAACTACTCCATCACAATCATATGCCATTACTTGTTCAGCCATTTCCCAATTGATAAGCATTACCTCAATTTCCATTACCTTGCCACAACAAAACTATTTCCTATAAATGCTTTGGCAATATAGTTCCTTTACCTCTCTTCCTTCCTTCCTTCCTTCTTTCCTTCCTTCCTTCCTTCCTTCCTTCCTTCCTTCCTTCCTTCCTTCCTTCCTTCCTTCCTTCCTTCCTTCCTTCCTTCCTTTCTGCCTTTCTGCCTTTGTTACTTTCTTTGTTTCTCTCTGCCTTTGTCTTCTTTTATCTCTCTCTCTCTCTCTCTCTCTCTCTCTCTCTCTCTCTCTCTCCCTCTCTCTCAGTATCTCTCTCTCATTCTCCTCTTCCTCCTCCTCCTTCTTCCTCTTATTCTTTCTTTTATCTTTTTGGTACACAGACCTAGTAGTTGTAGCCTATTCCTTGATTTGAATGTTAGGTTAAAATTGGGCTGGGTGTGGAGAGGCTTCTAAGGTGATGTGATCCTAAGAGAGATATGGACACTGCTCTTTTAGTCTGTACTCCGGTCCAGAATGAGGCCTTAGTCACCTAAAACCACCTCAGTTATCACCTGTTTTTGAACCATGACCTAGAGCTGCATATGGGCAATAGAGTTGCCAATCTCCACCAGCTATATCCAGTGCCAACAAAAGATTCCCTGTAATCTCTTTCCTATCAGTTGTCTAATCCTTTATTCTCTCTGAGCTTAGAGCTCTGAAAGCTGCTACTGCTACTGCTGCTGCTGCAGCTGCATCTGCCTTTGCCACCACTGAATATGTGTGGACTTTACCTGCTGACCTCTTAAGCTTTCATAGGCTAAAAAATCTCTTAGCCCAACTTTTTGTTGGCTCTGACACTCCAAAAATTTATTAGGGGCATTATTTTAAAGTTGTTTGCTGGGGAACTTTGGGAGAATTCATCTGGGTATCTGCCTTTAATCTTGGCTCTGACTCCAATGTGGGACTGTTTTGGGAGGCTCTTTACTGTCCTAGAAATTGATTCAACCATTCCTAATATTGAACAGCACCCTTGGAAGACTTTATTTTCCACATTGAGTCTTTCCTTAAAGCTGGAAGTTGCATGAAAATGTCTTTCTTCATTCTAAATTTAATTAGATAGCACTATGCATCTGATATAACATTTTGCATCTATTATCTCGGCTGCTCTTCACTTGACCACTGTGTTGTAATGCATTATTAGTCAAGTTTTACAGAGGAGGAAACTGAGTTTAGATCTCCCCATGGTAATATAAAGTATAAATGAATAAGCCATAACTCCAGCCTAGTCTGATTAAACATTCAGTACTCTTCTCACTATACCCCATTAACTTCATGATACAATAACAAATTTGCAAAACATAAATATCTAAATGTTATTATTTCTATACTTTTGTTTGTATCTATAAAGGAATGGAAATTATACATGTAGTTGGCTTATATGGATGATCATTGAATATTTCAACATCAGATATCATATGAATTTAAAACTTAGAGAATATCTTCATTATCACACTTATTTTGACATGTAAAGATCTTCTGGTATGAAAGATACAATGACAAAAAGAAGCAACACTTGCCGTCAAAGTGCTGATATTATACTGAAATATTCAATTTTCCAAACTTCCATTTGTCCTTTTATCTCCAGCATTCTTGATTCTAAGGCCTTTGTAGATTGCAGTGGCCAAAAATATCTCTTCTTGATGGCCCAATCTCTTGTAATGAGATTTTCCAAAGTCAGCTAGGCTGCTTTTTATATAACAAACACACAGCTTTTCCCTTGGCCAGTACCAATCTATAATAATTATAATAGGGGATTTCATTTTGATAATATAATTTATTATAAAACACAGATTTCCTAAAACGTGGAAGCTTTCTAATGCATAATAAGTGTTTTTTGGTGAATTCATTCCAATTTGCCTTTTTATTATTCACAGCAAGGGATCCAGCTGGTAGACTGACATGAATTTTTTCTCCCCCACTGACATTTCCTTAGGAACAGTAAAATTCATGAAAGAAACAAACAAAAAAGAAGCAACCCTTGTCTTTGACCCTTTTATCTGACTTTCTACTTCCAGCAACTTCTAGTGACATGCTCTATCATTTCCATACAAAACCTTAAATTTGAAAAAAAAAAAAATCGGAGTTGGACTGCAAAAATGCAAACCCTGAAAGAGGAGAGAATTTCCCCCAAATGAAGTGTGTTTGTTCTTGTATTCAACATTGAAATCAAAATTCAAAACTAAATCTCATTCAAAATGCATATAGGTGGACAGCAAAGTAAATTTCTCCACAGTAAGCCCAGTTCTAGCTTTTTTTAAATAAAATGATGCATTTGTAAGTAAAGATTTGAGAGAAAACAGGAAATTGTTTACAAATTAGTCTATTCTTGACAAACTTCTAATGAAAGGACAGATGACAAGTCTTTTCTCAGTACCTGAGATGACTGTAGTGTGTGAATGTGGAGCCATTATTGCTACTGAGTTTTGTCAACAGACCACTTCTGACAGTAACAATCACAAAATTTCCCCTGTATACCAGGGAAATGATGAGTAATTTATTTTAAGGATGAAAATTGTTTTATTATCTCAACAGCGCTGTGGCCCAGAATTCAAGTGAGCGTGGCTGCCATTAGCCACAAGCAGGAATGACGGCATAGAAAAGGGAAGAAACTTAAAATTTTTATTGGGATGAGAATTTAATTTGTTGTAAAAGACATAAAATAAAGTGAGAAGATTTTACTTCAACATATACTTGTAAAACTTTGCGGCATGAGGAAGAAGGAAAATTCTCCTCTCACCCTGATCTCATTTGCACAGAATCAATGAATTAACCTTTATTACAAGGAGAAGCCATAATTTTATCAAGCTAGATCTTTCCTACCCTTGTATGTACCTCAATACATCCAGTTCCTGTAGGCAGTCTTATTTAGACTGTGTGGGAAAAAATCACCAACTTATTTTTGTTGCTTTTTGTACTTAGATACTCAGAGATATTTTTATAAATAGAAGTTTTGTCACCGAGATTTAAATTATGTTGTTTACAATTCAAGTAAATTGTATACAAAGAGGAAAGGTCATTTTTATTTGCATTGATGAAAGAAATGTTCACACCAATAAAAAGAGGATTTTTCATATGATTAATTATGAAGTATCTTTGACATTTAGGTTGAACTAGTAACATTTTATTGCAAGACACATATCCAAAATTTCCTGTGATTAGCAGCATCTTCTAGGGTTCACCCTCCGATGGCATCACTTCCAAGAGCCCAAAGTCACTTCTGTGTCACATTGAAGCATTATAATAGCACTCCAAGTGGAGATAACAATTTATAATGTAGGTTTCAATCATTCCCTTTGTTAAAGCATTGTTGAATGGTGCTTGTGACTCAGTATAAAAAGGTGAATCATTCACCCAATTTTAATAGGATTTTGAGGTAGAGGATTATGAGAAAATGGACCAATACCCTAATGCCCTTCCAAAATTCCACTCAATCCTTCACCACTGGCATGTACTCATGTGAAAGTTATTGGGAGTGTCTCCATAGGCCACTAGATTTGAAGTGGAAAAATTTAATTCAGTCTATAAAAGAAAAGAAAGATTTGAGTCCATTATTAAATTCCTGCTCTATTGACTCACTGTAGCCTATAGGGTATCCTTGAAGTCCATATCAATGGAAGTTCTTCCAGTGTATAAGGCTACAGAAGAAAATTTCAGTGAGAACCTATGCATGACATCAGGGGCCACACTACTGGAGTATGTTGATGAAGAGTTGGTGGACTTTGACAAAAGAAACTCAAAAAAATCACCAATGAGTAGGAATAGTTTCAGTTTGTATTACTGGAGGAACTGTTCATAGTAATAGCCCAGGATCTTTAGAAAGGTCTTTTATTAAACCCTAAAATATTGGATGATAGGCATTTGAGCTCAGGGGGCAAGATTTATTAGGTAGATAGGAATGAACAGGTCAGAGAAATAAAGAAACCACTATGTAAAATATTGTATAAGTGAATAATGGATCATACTGCTGCAAAGAGGACAAATTGCAGTGTCTGAGAAGACAGATTATGTGGACCTTTGAAATCTGGTACAGAAGTATAGGTCTGATGTGATAGAAAATAAGAAGGTGCCATGGAGTTTTAATCAAAAGTATAACTACATTACAGTGATAGTTAAATAATAGGTGAGGCATCGAAAACAATGAGGGGATATATGTTCCTTCTCTGTATAGTACTCAAGCTGGGAATATTCAGTTAGGACAAAAAACCCAATCATTTACTGAGCACTAACTTTGTGCCTGGTACTAAGTTAGATGCTGAGTATGTAGAGAGAGGCAAAAAATCAGGTCTCTGCTCTAAAGGAGCTTACATTCTAATTGGGAGTACTTGTCTGGAAAATTGTAAAGGTTCATGCAGACTTGAGAGAAGTCAGGAGGCAGAGTTAATCATAGAGAACCAAGAAAAAGAAACACACAGAGAGGCAAAGCAAGATGGCTGAGTAAAGGCAGGGACTTGCCTGAGTTCTCCCCCAAGCCCCTCCAAATACCTTTGGAAATGATTACAAAAAAATTCTAGAGCAGCAGAACCAACAAAAACATGGAGTGGAACAAATTTCCAGCCCAAGACAACTTGGAAGTTTAGTAGGAAAAGTCTATTGTATCAGGGTGAGAGAGAAGTAGAGTCTAGCACAGGCCCAGCCAGGAGAGATTGGACCCCTTCAAACCAGGAACAGGTCTGGGGCAACAAAATAAGTGGCCATAATGGCAGTATCCAGACCTTCCAGCCCACAGACACCAAAGGCAACTTAGAAGGTCAGCATGAAGAGGCTATTTCACCTGATTGAGAGTGAGGCACACTCTAGCACAGACTGCACCCACACAATTCTGGCCACAGCAAACCAGGAGCAGGCCTTGAGAGTCACGGAAATAGCAGCAGCAGCATCTGCTTCTGGAGCTCTCAGCCCAAAGTTGGTAAGGGAGACAAGAAATAGTCAGAAGGAGATTACAAAGGTCTTTTTGTTAGCACTGAGGCAGGACTCTGTTGCTTTGCCCATACTTGGATCTGGGTTGCAGTCCTTGGTGGCAGTCCCGGGGCGAGGAGAAACACCAGCATTGCTGAGCTAGCTGCACCAGTGGAGATAGTCCCTCCTCACAGTTCCAGGTCAGAAAAGCCTGCCCCTGGTCACTCATAGACCAGAGCATAGCCCAGGAAAGCAGTAAGTACATCTCTTTAGATCATAACACCTTGGAAGAGCTGAAAACTTGCAGGTCCCTAGAAGTGTCTCTGAAAAAACCTGCATAAAACTCCTGAAGCTTGGGACAGTGCACACTCCACCCTGGAAGCAGAGCCCTGCTTTAGGAAAAAAGTTAAAAGTCAATTAATATGATAGAGAAATGAGCAAACAACATTTAAAAAAACTCAGGCTATAGAAAGTTATTAATGTAACAAGGAAGATCAAAACTCACACTCAGAAGAAGATAGTAAAGTCAAAGTTCCTACATCCAAAGCCTCCAAGAAAAATGTGCATTTGTCTCAGGCCATGAAAGAGCTCAAAAAGGATTTCGAAAATCATGAGAGAAAAGTAATAGACAAATTGAGAAAGGAAATGGGAGTGATAAAAGAAAATCATGAGAAAAGAGTCAACAGCTTGGTAAAGGAGACACAAAAAATACTGAGTAAAATAACGCCTTAAAAATAGACTTAGCCAAATGGCAAAAGAGGTCAAAAAAAGCAATTAGAAGAATACTGCCTTATAAAGCTCATTGATGAAAATAATTCCTTCTAAATTAGAATGGAGCAAGTGGAAGCTAATGACTTCATGATAAATCAAGAAAAGAATGGAAAAAATAGAAGACAACATGAAATATCTCAATGGAAAAAAACAAAAAAAAAGTATTCACGTAGAAAATAAATCCAGTAAAGAGAATTTAAAAACTACTTGACTCCCTGAAAGTCATGGTCAAAAAGAAAATCTTTCAAGAAATTTTCAAGAAAAAAATTGCCCTGATATTCTAGAACCAGAGGGTAAAATAGAAATTGAAAGAATCCGCTGATTAGCTCTTTAAAGAAATCACAAAATGAAAACTTCCAGAGTTCTGAGGTCAAGGAGAAAATATTGCAAGCTGCCAGAAAGATACAATTCAAGTATTGTGGAGGCACAGTCAGGATAGTATAAGGTTTAGCAGATTCTGGATTATAGTACCTGAGCTCTAGGAATATGATATTTTGAAGGACAAATGAGCTAGGATTACAACCAAGAATGACCTACCCAGCAAAGCTTCAGGGTGAAAAATGGACATTCAGTGAGACAGTGGATTTTCGAGCACTCTTGATGAAAATACCAGAGCTGAATAGAAAATTTGTCTTTCAAATGCAATACTCAAAAGAAGCATAAAAAGGTTACCAGGAAAGGGAAATCATAAGGAACTTAATAAGGTTAAACTGTTTTCATTCCAATATAGGAAGGTGATATTTGTAACTCATAAGACCTTTCTCATTATCAGGGTAGTTAGAAGGAGTATAATAGAACAGAGGGCACAGGTGTGAGTTCAATAGGAGGTTATGATATTTAAAAAACAATTAAGGGGTGAGAAAGGAACGTACTGTGAGAAAGGAAAAGGGAGAGGTAGAACTGGATAACTTATCTCACATAAAAGAGACAAGAAAAAACTTTTACAGTGGAGAGAAAGAGGGAAGAGGTGAGGGGAAATGAGTCAACTTTACTCTCTTCAGAATTGGCTGTAAGAGAGAATAAAGGAAAGTAGGAGGGGAAGGAGATAAGAGAAAGGGAGGATTGATAAAAGAGATAGAAGTAGATTGGGGGAGAAGAAAAAAACATTTTTGAGGAAGGACTGGGTGAAAGGAGATAGAGAATAGAATAAACAGGAGTGGGGTAATAGGATGGAGGGAATTACCCTTAGCAAAAGTAACTGTGAAAAAAATAATCAAGTATCTCAATAAAGGCCTCATTTCTCCAACGTATAAGGAACTGAGTCAAATTTATAATGATAGCCATTCCCCAATGGATAAATGATTAAAAGATATAATCAGGTTTTAGATGAAGTAATCAAAGCTATCTATAGCCATAAGAAAAAAATTCTCACTATTGATTAGGGAAATGTAAATTAATTCTGAGATACTACCTCATGCCTTTTAGATTGTCTAATAGGGCAGAAAAGGTAAATGACAAAAGTTAAAGGGAACTGGGGAAAATTTAGATATTAATGCACTGTTGGTAGAGTTGTGAACTGATTCGAACATTCTGTAGGGCAATTTGGAACTATGCACAAAGAGCTAGAAAACCGTGCACATCCTTTAACCTAGCAAGACCACTACTAGGTGTGCATCCCAAAAGAGATTAAAAAACAAAAAGGAAAAGGACTTACATAAAAACAAAATATTTATAGCAGCATTATTTTGGAGGTGTAAAGAATTAGAAATTGAGAGGATGCCCATCAACTGAGGAATGGCTGAACAGGTTGTGGTTTGTGATAAATGATGAGCAGGACACTCATAGAAAAATCTGGAAAGACTTGCATAGGTTGATGCTAAGTGAAATGTACTATGTAAATTTTGTACATGTGCAATATCGTAATATAATCAGCTGTGAATGACTTAGTTATTCTTGCAATACAATCATCCAATACAAATCTGAGGGGCTTATAATGAAAAATGGTATCCATCCCCAGAGAAAGAACTGATGGTGTCTAAAAACATATTTAAGCATACTTTTTTAAACATTTTTCTTATATTTTTTGTCAATGTTTTCTTTCACAACATGACTATTATGGATATGTTTTGCATGACTACAGAAGTATAACATATCAAATTACTTGCCTTCTAAATGATGGGGTGGAGTGGGGTGGAAGGAAAGGAGAGATTTTGGAGCTCAAAATTTTAAAAATAAATGTTAAAAATTGTTTTTACATGTAACTGAGGAAAAATAAAACACTAAATAACAAAAAAAGAAATGGTAAGACACACATACATACACACACATATATGAATGTGGGAAAACTGATGAAAGAATGCCACAAATGGAAGGCATTTTAGACCAGAGATGTTATATATTTCAGCCCCAATACTTCTGAGAATGGCAGGAACCAGAGTAAAATGTAAGAAAGAAATATTTAACAAAATAAATAGAAATGAAATACAACACAGGTAATGTTAATATGTTTGTCTTAGTTAATATGTTTAGCGACCCCTATTTCTATTTGAGATTCACAGCACTGCTTTAGATGATAGATTGTTGGAAAATAGGTTACTAGGTGTAGGAGGAAACTTATAATGCACAACATTAAAATTGGAGCATGAAATATTAGAAAACATAATTTAGGTTTTAGAGCTAAAAACAAAAGCCTTGAAATACAATATGGAAAGAGAACTTAGAAGTCATCTTTTTTCCAATGCTCTTATCCTATAAGCCAGACGGCTCAAAGGAGAGCAAGTAACTTGCTCAAAATTATATGTTTAGAAAAGTCACTCCTTCCTCCACCCCAGTTATTGAGTAACAGGTTTGAAGCCTGCTGTCTGGATGAAGTGAGCAAAGTTAATTCTGTTGGAAATTTTCAATTAGAATCATTACAAGATAAATGCATTGACTGTGAAATTGAGAGCTAATTTCTCATCATTGGCATACCCAGAGATCAAACTAGTTTGCACAAAGAGAATGATTGATATTTTGTTGGTTAATGGGTCCTAATTTCAGAGGTCCCACTCATTGCTACAAGCTTGGATCCAATTTCCCAATCTATTCAAGAACACCCATAACTCTCCTATATATAAGCTATAGGTTTATAAAATTTTCCAGTTCACAGGTTTCATTCTTATCCCTGTGAGGACACCCTCCTTCCCCCTATGTAGTTATCCCCATTTTACATATGAACCAATTGGGACTTAGAGAGATGTTGGTTGCCGAACATATTAAAAACTGGCAAAATATTTGAGAACATCTTCATAAAAACCAAAAACAAATAATATATCACCATGAACTCTTTGGTTGTCTAATTTTTGCTTAAATAATTATCTAATATTTCATTGCCCAAGTTAGAGTTTAATATAATTTTCACTGTAGTCAATTTACAGAAGGAAAAGTACTGTGTTTAAGTCATCTGATCAATTGGCATAATTAAATATATTTTCCTATTTTATCAAATTTGCAATTCAGTCAAAATCAGTAAAATTTTGGCAAACATAGTTAAAACATAAAGATCAGAAACAATGTATTGTGTTAATATCTGGGAATGTAGATATATGTAAGTCTTTTTTATTCCAAAAGAGTCAACATGAAGTGTTCAGTAGACATCTTAAATTCAACATGTCCAAAAGCAAATTCATTATCTTTCCTCTTGAATTCAGCTCCCCCCACCTCAATTCTTATATGTTTCCTATTGCTGTAGAGGGCAATATCATCTTCCCATCTTCCCAGTCCCTTATGCTGACAACCTACGCATCATTCTGGATTCCTCATTATCACTCACCCCCAATAACCAATCTATTGCTAAGTCCTGTCAATTTTATCCTTGCAAAGGCTCTTGAATATACACGTTTGTCTTCTCTGACACTGTCACCATTTTAGTGCAGGCCGTCATCACCTCATACCTAGATTATTGCACGCTGGTGGGTTTACCCACCTAGAATTCCTCTCCACTCCAATACATTCTCCATTCAGAAATTAAAATGATTTTCCTAAATTGTAACATTGCATTACTCAATGGATTCCAATGGCTGCCTACTATCTCTAGGAACAAATACAAAAATCTCTGTTTATTTTTCAAAGCCATTCATAACCTAGCCCCTTTCTACCTTTCTAGTATTCTTACACCTGACTTCCTGAACATACTCATTGATTCAGTGGCACTGGCCTCCCAGCTGTTGAGCAAACAACACTGTCTATCTCTTCACTCCAGGGATTTTCTCTTACCATCCCTCTGGCCTGGAACACTCTCTCCTCCTCACTCTGACTGCTGTCCTCTTGGCTTCCTTTAAATCCCAATGAAAATCACACCTTCTACAGGAAGCTTCCTCCAGCACATCTTAATTCCAGTGCTTTCTCTCTTTTAATTATTTCCCGTTTATCCTCTATATAGCTTTCTTTGCCTGTATTTGTTTACATGTTGGTGCCCTCATTATTTTTTATGCTCACTGAGGGCAGGGACTAGCTTTTACCTCTTTTTGGATCTCTAGCACTTAGCTGAGTACCCAATACATAGTAGGTATTTAATACATGTTATATACGGTTATGTTTACACAGATAGGTCTATCTATATCTATCTATCTATCATTCATTTAAAAATCCATTAAATATCATGGGGCCACGGAAAAGATTAGGACAAAGTGTTTTAGGAAGAAGGCTTCATGGAGAGAGTGGCCCATGATCTCATCTTTAAACAAAAGAAAGAAATAGTGGGGAAGGGAACACACATTTATTAAGTATTAACTTTGTGCCAGGCAATGTGCTAAGAACTTTACAAATATTATCTCATTTGATCCTCACTACAGCCTAAGGAGTTAGATGCCAGTTTAGTCTTCATTTTATAGTTGATTTACCCAAGGCCGCACATCTCAGTTAAAGGTGTCTGAGTTTATAATTGAACTCGGATCTTCCTGATGCCAAACCCAACTCCATCCACTGGCACCACATTGCTGTTGATTATGACGGGGTAGTGGTGGGGAAGAGGGAATAACAATTCAGGAACTCACTTCTATCAGGAATGGAGAGTAGTAAAATTTTACATAAACTATTCTATATACAAACTGTATATATATTCCACTCATAAGCTAAATTGCAGAGATTATTGAATATCTGTCCTTTTTCCATGGCTAAATGACTATTGTATATGCTCAAAATTACAGGCTAATTTCACTTCAAGAAAAGAAGGTAAAATTGGAGACCCTACCTTGTACTATTTAAATAGATTAAAGAGGTAAAACAATATGAATCAAGAATAAACAGAAGAAATAAAAAGAAAGAAAAACAAACATGACCTTTTGAGCAGAAAGTAGTTAGTTTCTCCTCTATATTCTGACTTCCTCAGACAATACTTAGAATATAGTGTTCAGTTTGCAGTGACATTATTTATGACAGACATTGCTAAGCTGGAAAGAATTGAGTAGATTGCAATCAGGATAGTGAAAGCCCTTAAGTATATGTCATAGGAGGGCTGTTTGAAAGAATATGGGATATTATTTTGAAGAAGACAAGACTCATGCGAGGAGTGGGGAGATAGATGATTTCAATTACCTGAAGGGCTTTCCTGTGAAAGATGGATTAGACTTTTCTGTTTGGCCCAAGAGGTCAGAACCAGCAACAATACATGGAAATTTCATTTAGGCAAAACGAAGCTTAATATTACAAAATAACAAAAAAACCTATCTTTACAATTAGACCCATCCAAAAGTGAAATGGATTTCCTCTCTATGTAATAGCTACCACCTTACTGAAAGGACTAACGCAGCTATGGTTGTTGTTTGGGTTTGTTATAATAGGGATCCCTTTTTACTAGAGGTTCTTTTAGATTACTTCTGAGACACTTTTCAAACCTAAAATTCAACTTTTTATTTGAAGCAGTGATAATGTAGCTCAATAGTTGTAAGACAAAGCATTATCACTAAGTATCAGAGGAAAACTAAACAAAACAAAAGAGTATATCAAGGTTATTGGGGCTCCTTTTTGAGGAATAATGGGACACCTCTCTGCGAACCTCATATTAGCAACAGAGAGGACTTCTGCTGTCTGGAGTTTGTAATGAAAATATTAGGAACAATTTCCCGAGACTTTGGTCAATGACAACTATCCGCTTCCAGTAATTACCATAGGTGTCTTCTCCCTTGTCTCTGATAGAAACTAAGGGCTTTAGAAATGAAAGTCAGTTTGAGAAGTGAACAGCTGATAAAGAAGATGGCTTCTGCAAAAAGGATTTTAGATTTCTCACCATAGCTTAAAGCATGTATGTGCTGAAAGAATGGAACTTACCTTAAAACACTAGTAAAATAAAATTGCTTAGAGTTTTGAAAAGCTAACCGAAAGCATTTCAAGTCAATGCAATTTAATTTAACAGACCTTTGATAAACTTTTAAAATGTGCTAGGTACTATAGAGTAGGTGCTACTGATATAAAGAAAAATACAACAAAATCGTAGAATAGGTGTAGAGCAAGAAAGCACCTCCTTAGCCATCTAGACTAACTCTCTCAACTTACAAATGAAGTAGAGGGGTCATATTCTTCTAGGAAGTAACAACATATACACAGATAAGCACATATAAAATGTCTATGAACAAAATACAATGTTAATTCAGAGGCAAAAAAATTAGTTCTGAGTAGGATAAGCAAAAGGTTCCTGTAGGAAGTCGTGCTCTATGGGATCTGCAGGAATCTAGGGATTTCAAGGTAGAAGTGGGAAGAGAGAGGATCCCAGGCAAAAGGTTCTGATAGGGTAGCCTGTTTAAAGGCCCAGACGTGGGAGATGGATTATTGGGAAAAGAGAATTGTAAATTTTCCCATTTGAGTGGAATCTACAATATGTGAAAGTGAACATTATAAGATCAATGCAGAAATATGGGTTGAAGATATTAGAAGGGAAAAAATAAAAAGGAAAAAAAGACAATTATTTCTGTATATCAACCAAGTTAGATGCTAAAGAAAGAAGTTACCACATAGTAACAAAATAATAAGACAGATACCAATATATTTATAAGAGAAAATCTCAAAGATAGGAGCTAGGCAGCACCATAGATAGAACAATGGGCCCAGAGTGAAGAAGACATGAGTTCAAATACACCCTCGAACACATATTAGCTGTGTCTCCCTGGGCAAGTCACTTAACCTCTGTTTGACTCAGTTTCCTTATATATAAAATGGGGATAACAATAGCACCTGCTTCGCAGGGTTGCAGTGAAGATTAAATGAGATAATTGCCAAGCTTTTAGCACAGTGACTGACACATACTAAATATTATATAAATGTTGGTCATTAGTAATAAAAGCCATGATATACAAATGTACAAGATAAGTGTAACAACAAATATGAACAAAAATACAAATGCAAATTAGCAAATTTGACCTCAAGAGATATCTTTGAGAAGCAATATCATGATGTGAATAGAAAATCGTCCTCAAGTTAGGGACACATGGTTTCAAATGCTTCCATTAACACATCCTAGCTGCTTGACCCTGGTTAGATCAATCATCTTCTCAGTATGCTAAGAAGCTCTCTAAGACCAAGTTGCAGAGAAGATGCCAGTCTTCTTTAGTACAGAATTATTTTTCACTAGAATCTCCCCACAGTAACCACACAGATCTGGTTAAAGTTTAAAAGCGTCCTCAACACACTACTCCTCTAGCACCTCATCGTGACATAAAGAGGATACTAGTTTCTCCAAGGCTATGGAAATGATCATAGCTATGGCAGGTCCTACTAGGCTGAAAAAGCTTTAAATATAGTCTCAGAAACAGTATTTGTCTTTTTTCTGAACATATGCTCAAGTACTCTAAAGTAAGCAAGGTGAGATTGGTCCATTTTATCCAAAAGGAATAAATTTCATTTCATGAGATATCTAGTTTCCTACTTTTTCAATGCTCATAAAAAGAATTTTCAATCACATTGCCATGAAAATAATTGCAGTTTGTGTGTTAATATTGTTTGTAGAAGATTAAGGTGTAAAACAAATTGTTTTGAGGAGCTTTATGAAACCCTCCACCTTAAATCACCATACACTTTAAAGCATGAAGACTTCAATGCAAAGATATTTATGTGGCAGAACAGTGAAAAAGTAAAGGAGAGAGAGATAGGATAGGAGGATAGGAATATGCATTTATATAGCACTTGCTATGTGCCTGCACTTTTTAAAATAAATATTATTACATTTGAGATGTTTGTTAAAAATGAGAAAACACTTTATAATCAGTGATTTGGAAATGAGCAAGGTCAAATTATGTTAGAATGTATATTATGCTCAGTTCTATATATTATAGTTTTTTTTTTTCCTGAGTAGCAATTAGAAAAGAATAAAACACATGAAGGACAAAATAAAATCATAAAAGTTAAATTGTTTACATTTTACCATTTAAGAAATGACTAGCTACTATTGTGGAAAATATAAGATCATAAATCAAGAGATAGAAGAAACTTAAAAAGCAATCTGCTGCAACTCCATCATTTTATGGTTAAAACAGGCTGAGAACCATAAAGTGATTTGTTCAATTCACACAGGCAATAAACACCAGAGGTGGTATTAAAGCCCACATCTTTCAACTTCAGTGCTCGCACTCTTTCTACTCTAACACACTCTAATCAGCTGTTGGTATATACTCATATCAGCAAATTGTTACATCAGAGATCAAAAGAAATGCAAGAATTAAAATGAGAAAATATAATATGCACTTGCCTCTACTATTACAACAATCATACACTGGCAAAAATTGGAAATGGATAAAACAACAAATATCAGTACAAGTTATTTTAATGACTAAGGAAGTTTGTTGTTGTTGTTCAGTTGCTCAATTGTATCCTACTATTTGTGGCCCCATGGATAATAGCACCTCAATGCTGTCTATGGGGTTTTCTTGGCAAAGATATGGGCGTGGTTTGCCATTTCCTTCTCTAATGGATTAAGTCAAATAGAAGTTAAGTTACTAGCCTAGGATCATAGAGCTAATAAGTATTTGAGGTCATATTTGAATTCAGATATTCCTGACACTAGGTCCTGCACTCTGTCCACTCAGCCACCTGTAAGCCTCATTAGCAAATACTAATTTTTACAAAAGCACACATATACCCAGAAAGTAGAGTCTAATAATCTTCTCAGAAAACAAACAAATTAGATGTCTTATCCAAGAAGAAAGATATTGCAAACAAGAATATTGCATGTTTAGAATATAAAATACTTTGCAAAATCTTAAGAAGGTGGATATAAATAGACTGGAGTGAGAAGAGTGAAAAAAACATATAAAGATTTTAGAGACATGAAAAGAGGAAACCCAATAGGTCAAAATTAAAAAAAAGCAATCAGTTCTAGAAAAAAAATGTTTCTTCATCATTGACAGTGGAGCTAATATATTGGAATTCTAACATCACTGTCCTCCTTGTACTACATGAGGAATCAGAAATGGCATAATAGAAAACAATGACACAAATAAGTATTGAGCTAGATCAAATATAGGGAAGGTCATGCTGAAGGCAATACATTTAAGGTAGCACTGAAACATCGGTTCTCAACATATCTACAAGCTGAGACTTCTGAGGGAGTACTCAACCATATTCTCCATAAATTTTGCCAACTTCTTGTTGCAAAATTCAAACAGATTATTCCACGGTCAATTCAAATTCAACATGCTCAAAAAAGAACTCATGGTGTTCATCTCCCTAAAACTTACCCTTCTCTAAAACATCCTTATTTCTGTCAGCGACACAACAATCTTTTCAGGAACTCAGATTCACAACTTTGAAATCTTCCTTGATTCTTCAATTTCCCTCACTCCACAGAACCCGTCAGTTGCAGTCATTTCAATTCCTATTCACTGAAGTCTCTTGTACCCATCAACTTCTAACAGCCTAGTTACAGAATTAATTCAGTTTCTCATAATCTCTTACTCAAGTTAATATAATCACTTTCTAATTGGTCTCTCTGTCTCTATTACTTTGCCTATCCAAACCAACCTCTATACAAATGCCAAAGTGAAACTTTCATGTCACATGTCTTACCACATCACTTGTGCTATTGCTGTTGTTCAGTGGTATCCAACTCTTTGTGACCCTATTTGGGATATTTCTGGCAAAGATATTGATAAAAGACAAAAACTAAACAATTTACAACCCTCCTGTGTGATGGTGTTCTTCATCTTACGCCTCCACAGCAGCTGCTAGTAACATTGGTGTTACAGTAGGATAAACTGTAACTTTTTTTTTCCTTTCATAGTGTAAAGCCCTTCAAAACATGGTTCCAACCTCCCTTTCCACCTTTTAAACATTGTGCAATTCAGTTAAACTGACTTCCTTGCTATTTCTTCACAAATTATATTTCATTTTTGTTCTCCAAGCCCCTCTGTACAACCTGTTCCATATAAATGAAATATTTTTACCTATGTCTCTTGAAGTCTCTAATTTGCTCTAAATCACTTCTCAAATTCGTCCTCTAGTAGAAGCCCTTTCTGATCTACCCTGCGCACTGCCATACACACGTCAGTCACTTCACCTTCTACTAAAAACAAAAAAAACACCTTTTTTGTTGTCTTACATTTTATTTTTGTTTGGACCTCTGACTTCCCTCATATAAGGAATTCTCAGTTAGGATATGTAGATGTCTTATCAGGATAGATCAGAAACTCTTCTACAATTTACAGTGTTTAAGACTTAAAAGTTCAAATGATTAGCTCAGAGTCTCTTATCCAGGATGCATTAGACATGAGGCTGGAACTCAAATATCTGTGATTACAAGAAGCAGTTGTTTTCAATGTATCTTCTAGGCAGCCAGACACAATATGCGCCAAAGTGCATTCCTTATCTTTATCTAACCAATTATGGCCTTCATCAAAATGTTCTCATTTCTGTAAAGGTTTTCAATCCTTCTAATATCTCTGATCCCCCACCTTGATATCATCCCCAATTCTTTATTTCCTCTCACATTGTAAATTCAGTCAGATGTCATGTTGCTCTCTTTTATATATTCTGCTGGGCTGGCTACAATATCTGTCCTGGAATCTCTTACTCCAAATCCTCCATGGCTGCAGATCCCAGTTGAACACTTTACTCTCTCTACCTGGAATTGAAAAGAACCAACAAATAAGACCAAAATCCCAAGCCCATTCCTCAGAACCATAGTCCCTAATGGAAAAGGAAGATGGCCCTTTTGGTCTAACCACAAAGGTTACTGCATGCTCTCCCTGCTATGAATGAATAAGATCTTCATCCATGTATGAAAACATTTGGACACTTTTAACTATGCAGACAATAGACTAATGTTCCTTGTCACCATGGGTGAGACAACACAGGATCATTTCATAGCACCCAGTCCCTGGAATCTCCCACACGGGTTACTCCATCTTAGGTGATTTGGGCATAATCCAAATGCAAGTGTATATGTTTCCCCTATAGAATATAACCTCCTGGAGGCAGACAATGTGTCATTTTCACATTTGTACTACCTACCAGCATGATGATGTTTGGCATTTAACAAATATATATTGATTGATAAATAACCCCTCCAAAAATTGTGAGGAAATATCAATAAATAAGGAAACAGATACCTACACTTCCATTTCTAAATTTTTTTTACAAGAATAACTATCATATATATGTGTACTTACACATATACAAAAAGATATCTAAGATGAAATTTTAAATAGGAAATGGGTAGGTTTCACAAATGATGGATAGGTGGTAAATCAGGAGGAAAGGAATCTGAAATATATGTGTAAAAGGGTTAGTGGCCCATGAGATCAAACCTATGAGTATATGCAGGATGTTAAACTTATATAATCTGACATGTAATTTTGAACAAGCACAGATACTCTCTGTAACTGGTTTGGACCCACTAACCATGTGGTAAAGAAGCTTCTTTTTGATTGGCTATAGATTAAGAATGAAAGTGTATGCAAAAGACATCAAATAGTGTGAGTCACTTGACTCTGGCTCTTTCCAGAATGCATGACTGATGTTGGAGAAGATGGAGAAATTATTTTGACTTTGGGGGGCAATGAGGGAAGTATAAAGGGCAGGTCCTCTCTCATATGAAGCTGGCATGGAGATGAGAGTTAAAGACCCCACTGATGATTATGTCTCATGTAAATTTTGTCCTCCTTTAAGTGTAATATTAAAGATAATTATGAATTTATGAGCTCCATAAGGTCAAAATGCTGAACTATGTTATATCCAGGAGCTACAGTCAATGCTGGATTTTGTGTTCAGCCATCCATCCCATCTGTGAGTTACTGTGGAAAGGCTGTTGAGTTGTTTTTCTCAGACATGTCTAACTCTTCATGATCCCATTTAAAGTTTTCCTGGTGAAGATTCTAGAGTGGTTTGCAATTTCCTATTCCAGTCCATTTTATAGAGGAGGAAACTGAGGCAAACAGGATTAAGTTAGTTGCTAGGGTTACATAAGCTCATGAGAATATGAAGCCAGATATGAACCCACAAATAGTAGTCTCTGACTCCAGGCTTGGGATTCTATCCACTGTGCCACCTAGTTGGCACTGTAGAAAGGACCCAGCCTGATAGTAGCTGATCTAATGACTTATCCATTTGGTGGCTATATTGAATTTGGAAGTGAATTTGAAGGAACAAATGCTATGTAAAAACCGCATTAAGCTTCTGCCACTCTCAGGACTTAAGAAAGCCCAACTTTCTCAAGGGGCAGTGTCCCACAGGTGCTGGGTAAAATGATTATTTTCTGTCCTGCTATGTGTTCACCATAAGTAACTCTTAGCAAAAATACTAATTGAAATTATTTGGTTGAATGGATCTAGGTTGTGAATCACTGGTAGCTAAGGGTAGAAAAAATCATACTGGAAGAGGAGCTTGAGCCAATAGTATTAGAGAAAGATATTTCAAACTCTCAGTGGTGCCTTCAAGCTCCATGGGAGATATATACCCAGGCTTTTTCTGGGAGGAAAAAAAGAGGTTCATGGCTATATATGTCTAAAAGTGGAGGGAGTAATGTTGTAGAGGTCCTTGAACACCACAATATGATTTTGAACTTATTCAGGAGAAAGTAGGGGGCTGGTGAAGAGTTTAAGCAAAAGAAGTTACACAAGAGAGAGATAAAACCCTTCTAATGGTGGAAATTGAGGAACAGATGTAGGCTTCATTTTCTTGGAAAACAACTTACATGATTTAGACATGAAAGTTGATATGAGGAGCCAATTAGGAATGCAAGGGATAGCATATATGTAAGATTTATAGAGAAGGGAAGAATTTATGACCAAACAAGAGATAGACAATATTATGAAATTGAAAATGGATAATTTTGATTACATTGAATTAAAAAGGTTTTGCACAAATGAGCCAATGCAACCACGGTTAGAAAGAAAGCAGAAAGCTAGGAAAAAATTTTTACTGCCAATGTTTCTGATAAAGGCCTCATTTCTAAAATATATAGAAAACTGAATCAAATATAAGAACGCATGCAATTTCCCACTTCATGAGTGACAAAAGAATATGAATAGGCTGTTTTCAGCTGAAGAAATTAAAGCTATATATAGTCATATAGAAATTCTCTAAATCACTATTAATCAGAGAAATGCGAATTAAAACAAATATGAAGTCCCACCTCAAACCTGAGTGACTAATATAACAGAAATGTAAAATAATAAATGTTATAGAAGAACTGGAAAAATTGGAACACTCCACATTGTTGGTGGAGCTGTGAACAAATGCAACTGTTCTGGAGAATAATTTGGAATTATGCCCAAAGGGCTATAAAACTGTGCATACCCTTTGATCCAGTAATATCACCAATAAGTCTGTAGCCCAAAGAAATCATAAAAAGGTGAAAAGGACCTATGTGTACACATGTATTTATAACAGCTCTTTTTGTGGTATCAAAGAACTGGAAATTGAGGGGATGCCTATCAATTGGAGGATAACTGACAAATTGTGCTTTATGAATGTAATAGAACACTATTGTATTATAAGAAATAATGAACAAGCAGATTTCAGACAAAAACTGAATTTACATGAACTGAGGCTGAATGAAGTGAGCAGAAACAGGAAAACATTGTACACACTAACAGCAGCATTGTGATATGATCAACTTGATAGACTTAGCTGGTCTCAGCAATACAGTGATCTTAGACAATTTTAAAAGACTCATGATGGAAAATGTTATACACATCCAGAGAAAGAACTAGAGTCTGAATACAGATAAAAGCATACTATTTTCAAAGTTTTGTTTTATCTTTCTCATGTTTTTTTTTCTTTTGTTCTCATTCTTCTTTCGCAATATGACTTATGTGGAAATATGTTTAATATGATGGTACATGTATAACCTATATCAGATTGCTTGCTCTCTTGGGGAAGGGGGAGAGAAGGAAAGGAGGGAGAAAAAATGGAACTCAAAATCTTATAAAATTGTATATTGAAAACTATATTTTACATATAATTGGAAAAAATAAATACTAATAATTGGGAAAACTAAACAAAACAAAAGGATGAACAGAATTCTCCCAGAAAAAATGTGGAAAGACTTATGAATGAACTGATGCAAAGTGAAATGAGCAGAACCAGAACAGGATTTTAATCCCAGAGGAATAGGGTAGGTCATCAAAGAAGGGAATCAGGCATAGGGTAACAAGACAAGATGTCAGCCACTGGAATTGGCAGACCATATGTGGGTTTATTCACAAGAAAGGGGGTAAAGGCTTAGTTATTTTAACTCAAATGCCGCTCTAAGTGGCACTATCAGTGAGGCTGAACCAATAGCTATTTTACATGACCTAAACCATGCTCGTTAAACTGTGGATCAATCTAGATTTGGTAGAAGGGTCCACAGATATGAATTAAATGGTCTTACTCATAGAAACATATAGAATAAGGGAATTAATTCCATTGTTATTGTGGGATACATTTCTTTGTAGGACAAGGCTCAGAACCAGAGCTCTGAAAGATAAACAAACTTGACTTTAAAACACCCCCCCCCCACAAGCAACAACAACAACAACAATTTTCAATTGGTACCAACATCCTAGTCACTTTTTTTTATTTAGAAAGCTCCTAATTTTAACATTCTAGCTTTCATGGTCTCTTCTAGCTACAAAAGTCTATACATTATGATCTTTTCTGGCCCTGACATTCTATATCTTTGCTGATATTCTATGCTATAATCTTCTTTCCTCTGTGTGTACTTGTGTTGTGTGTGTCTGTGTGTGTCTGTGTGTGTGTGTGTGTGTGTGTGTCACAGAGAGACAGAGATACACACAGACAAGAGAGAGAGGGACAGAGAGACACAGAGAGAATTCTTAAAATGTGTAGGTATCTTTTAGGAAGCGTCTACCTAATATATTACAACAATAACAACAACAAAAACCTGATAGCCACTCCTATGAGGTGCTACTTCAAATGTGGGAAAGATAACTTTGCTCCCATATCACAAAACCCTGTACATCTAAGTCATTGTGCCAGAAGTTGAGACAACTTTTGAGTAACTTTTTTTCATTTAGAAAGACATTAGAGTGGTATAGTGGAAAGATTTCCTGGTTTAGCATCAGAATACCTGGATTTGAATACCACTTGTCTAACCTCCACTTAGCTCTGTAAACATGGGCAAATTACCCCTCCCTGACTCAGTTTCTTATTTCATAGTGTTTGTTAGGAAAATATTTTACAAACTTTCAACCTCAATATAAATATTAATTGATATTATTTATTACCTATCATAAGCCATAATTTGGGGACAAACATTTTTATTGTGCAGAGACATGTATGAGGCACACAAAACTATGGAAGAAAATGATTCTGTTTTCTTGAAAACTGTTTTTTTTAGTTGCTCAATTTATTCCTTTGTATAATAAATGAGTAATTGGATTTATGATTTTGTTCTTCTTTGTTTATTTAATAAATATCTTTTCTCTTTGCAGAAGCCAAATGATTCAACTACAGAAATATTTCAAAAATAAGAATGTTGTAGAAGCCATAAAGAATTGGATTTAATTGTCCTCACAAATCTAATCTGACTGTTCTCATAATGTCTTCCCTGGGTGCCTCTGGTTTAGACCTTTCCTGTCAAGTGAGAAACAATTAACACATACTTAAGAACGTAAGCTTTATTTTGGAAATGTATCTCTGAGATTCTTGCAGTAGTTTTGTAAGGCAAAATTATATATTGTTTCAATAAGGCAGGAGATTATCAGATATCATCACAGGAGTGAAAAAAGCTAATTTGAGAACTAATGATCACCTCTTTTTGTTTTAAAATCAACATATGAATGAAGAACTGGACATTTACAGAAAGGCAGTTGTTCCTTCCCAGAACTAATCTTTTTTTTTTTTTCACAAAAATATCTGGCTTTTTAGGTTTTTAGCCTTATCTGTACTTTACAGGCAAAGAGGAAAAACATCAGGGTCTCAGGAGATGTAAAGCTTGCCTTAACTGGAGTCTTGGTAGTGTGCAAATTCAATAGGATTGAATTGCCATAGTAGATTTATATATGGGTGTATAGATGCATGTATATATGCACCTATCTACATTTCACTGTGTGTATGAATGCACATGGATATATATATATATATATATATGTATACATGCACACATACAAACATGCATGTATTTGTATGTCTATCTATCGACAAAGTCATGTTAGGTTACAAAATTCAGGATGGAGGAGTTGAGAGAAGTTAGTCCTATAATCCTATGACTGATAATATAACATCAGGATATTGTGGATAGTTTCCAATATCTTATTTTGAGAAGGGGCATTGGGAAGCTGTAACACATCCAGAGACAGACAAGCCAGAAAAAAAGATCATGTTTGAAAGGGTACACGGAACAATGGAACACGTGATGGCTTTGGCATGAGAAAATCAAATTTGAAATTTTAGCATTTTCCCTTCTCACTTATAAGTCCTTAGGAATATCTCCTTGTTACTCTTCTGGCCTCAAGTTTTTCCTGCATTCCTATGTGTCCTCCACTCAGATTCCAAAGTGATCTTCCTAATTGCAGAGAGGACTATGTCACACCATTATCCCCCCAACTGTCACCAAACATTCAGCAATCTCCAAGTGCTCCCTATCAACTCCAAGATCAAATATTAAGATCTTTTTTTTCAAATCCCTACATAATCTGCCCCATTGCCAGTCTCCTTAGTTTTTACTTATTGTATATTAAGAGTCAGAGACAGTGGTCTGCTTTCTGCTCCTTGCACAGAAAAGTGCATCTCTCTTTCCCTTTCTTTTCACATTATCCTCATTTCTGAAATATTCTTCCTTGTCAACTCCACTTCCTCTCAACCTTTCCTGCCTTCCCTCTGAGACTGCTTTCCACTAACATTGTATATATCTTGTAATGTAAATTGTTCTGCATGTTGTCCCTCCCCCGAATTAGTTATTGGGTCCTGGAAAGAATGCACTATATCTTTGTTTTTCTTTGTATAACCAACTTTTAGCACAAAACCTGGCAGAAAACAAAAGCTGATGAACACTTGTTGTCTGACTGATAATTTCTATGAGGCTCAATTTATTCAACTGTAAAATTAGAGACTTGGACTATATAGCCACTAGAGATGCTTTTCCATTTTAAATCAATGACTCTTTGCTTCACTCTCTGAGTCTCAGTTTCCTCATCTGCAAAAATAGTAATAATATTTCTTTTTTATTAGATTTTTTTTATTTTTAGTTTACAACACTTAGTTTTACATGTTCTTGAGTTTCAAATTTTCTTCCCTTCCCTCCCCTCCCCCTGCCCCCAAGACAGCATGAAGTCTGATACAGATTCTACATAGAACTTCGCATTAAACTTATTTACACAGTAGTCAAGCTGCAAAGAAGAATTATGATCAAAGGAATGAGTCAGGAGAGAGAAGAAATAAAACCAAAAAAAGAGGAAAAAAACAGAGTGAATAGTTTGACTCAATCTGCATTCAGACTCCATAGTTCTTTCTCTGGATGTAGCTCGCTTTTTCCATTGTGAGTCCTTTGGAGCTGTCTTTGAGCCTTGTATTGAGGAGGAGAGCAAAGTCTTTCAAAGCTAGTCATCACAGAATTAATATGTCTATAGATGTGTATCATGTTCTCCTGGTTCTGCACTTTTCACTTTCACTCCGCTTCAGATCATGTAGGTCTTTCCAGGTTATTGTGAAGTCTGTATCTTCTCCATTTCTTATAGCACAATAGTATTCCGTTACATTCATGTACCACAACTTGTTCAGCCATTCCCCAATTGAAGGGCATCCTCTTAATTTCTAATTTTTTGCCAACACAAAAAGAGCAGCTATAAATATTTTCGTACATACAGGTCCCTTTCCCACTTGTGTGATCTCTCTGGGACATAGCCCTAGCAATGGTATTGCTGGATCAATTTTTATAGCCCTTTGGGCATAGTTTCAAATTGCTCTCCAAAATGGCTGGATCTGTTCACAACTCCACCAACAGTGTATTAATGTTTGAATTTTCCCACATCCTCTCCAGCATTTATCATTTTCCTGTTTTGTCATGTTAGCCAATCTGACAAGAGATATGTGGTACCAATTGAAAATTGTTGTTGTTGTTGTTGTTTTAAAGTCAAGTTTTTTTTTTAATTTTTCAGAGCTCTGGTTCTTAGGTTTTGATTTTCATTTCTCTAACCAATAGTGATTTAGAGCATTTTTCATATGCCTATAGATATCTTTAATTTCTTCCTCTGAAAACTGCCTGTTCATACCAAAATGGTAATAATCTTTCTTGGATTGCCTGTCAAGTCAAGAAGCAGGCATTAAGCATCTACCATACCCTATGCACTAAGTTCTGAGGATACAAAGAAAGGCAAACACACAAAAAACAATTTCTACTCTAATGAAGCTCACGATCCCTTTGGAGGAGATAACTGGCAAACAACTATATGTAATCAAGGTATATGCAGTTTAAATCTGAGATAATCTTAGAGGAAAAGCACTATGGTTAAGGAGAAAAAGAAAAGACTCACCTACAGTGAAATCTTACCTGAGATTTGAAAGATGCTGGGGAAGCCAGGAGGCAGAGATGAGAAAAGCTTCCATTCATGGGAAACATAGAGTAAAAAGAAAAACAAAAACAAGTGGAGTTTATTGTATGAGAAACAGCAAGGAGGCTGGCATTATTGGATGGTGGAGTATCTAGGCCTGGGGATAAGGGAGTAAGGTGTAAGGAGACTGGAAAGGTAGGAAGAAGTCAAGGTATGAAGGGCTTTAAAAGCAGCAAACAGTATTATATTTGATACTAGAGGTAAAAGAGCACCACTGGAGTTGACTTAGTCATACTCGAACATTAGGAAGATTTATTTGACAGCAGAATGGAGGATTAATTGGAAAGAGGAGAGACTGAAACAAGTAGAACAAGCAGAAGGCTGACTGGAATAGTCCAAGAATTAAGTGATGAGTGACAGCTCTATAGTGGTAGTAGTGTCAAGGAAAGAAGTGGGACAATATGAGAGCTGTTACAAAGGTGGTGTAAAGGGGTTAAGGATCACTCCCAGATATTCTATTCTGGAAGCACCCCACTTCTGGAAGGAAAGGCCTTTCATTCTCGTACCAAGTGTATGGGAATGACCTCTTTTGACTGGTTGCATACTCTGTTATAACTGCCAGCCCGGGTCAATCTCACTTTCTTTCCTGCATGTTCATTCCCTCTGCCCACAGAGGATAATGATCATACACAGTTCAGCTATAGTGTAGGTGTCATGAAATGAAGCAGGAAGGATGAATTATCTTACCTCCTCTACGTTTAAGCCTCACACCCTTGACTGTTTGTCTTCTGTTTTATTTGTCCTCAGTATCAGACACAGTGCTATTCCCCACCTGTTTCAACAATCTAGCTAGCAGCTTCTGTGGGGGTATAAGATCCACCAACAACCAGCACTCAGAAAGCTGCCAACACGCTGCAAAAGCACAGGTTCTTTTGATCTGCTTTAGTAAGGAAAGCAACAGTAAGGAGTTGACAAGTTTACTTTAATCCAGCATAAAGACAGCGTTCACTTAGTTCAGGGGAAAAAGCCAGTACCCTGAATTTCAGAACAAAATACAAACAAATTACAAACATCAACGAACAGACCAAATACAGATTCATAGTTACCAATATCTAGGTTCAGCCTGGGAGCTCATGACAAGGGCTAGTCCAGAGTCACTTGCACCACCACAGCTGTGGAAAAGATCTCCGAAGAAGAGAAAGCCAACCTATGCTTTTATATCTTTTTCAGGGTCAGGGTGAGTCACATATGCGACTTACCCATGTGACCTAAAATCATCACAAACAGGCGACTTAAACCCACATAGTCTAAGAGCCTCTGGTGTCCCAAGCCTATCACTGGAACTCATGTGTATACTAGGCCCTCCCTTAGTTAGCCCCATCTGGGGCCCCACCTTGATTACCAAGTCACACCCACATAATTTAGCACCTAATTGGGGTTTGGGCCTAGGGCTTAGCACCTAGTAAGACTCAAAGATACTTAATTAATCATTTTAAAACAGTAAGAAAGTCCCAACTCAATTGATATTACACCACCAAACCCAGGAGTTGGAGACAATCTTAGAACCAGGATTCCAATCAGGATCTTTCTACCAGACAACCTGGCAGAAAAGCTCTGAGAAGCCTGGCAGGCTGGGATTTTGGTTCAAGGTGGGGAAACCTTGGAACTCAAAGTGTAATATATAGGAACTGAGCTAAGTTTTGAACCTAATTCCCTTCCCCTTTCCAGAGACTGAGGTGTTAAGAAGGTAGAGTTTACTTCCCCCATGCATCGTAGAGTATGTTTGTGTTTTTGTTTTTATCATATCCTTTGAAGTAAATTTTCCTTAGTAAAACTGTTAGTCATTAAATGCAATTTGGATAGAAGTGAAACAGTTCTAAATTGGAGGAAGACCACTAATGGATGTGGTACCACAGGCAAAGATCCTAGAAACCTCATGAGTTCCTTTAAGGGTACAGACAACCCTAAGCTTAAAATTAACACACTTTGCCTTCATCAAGTGCAGAGGATAGAGTACTCAGTGTTATAGTAGGAAGACAAGTGTTTTGGCCAAGCATTCTACTCATTGTCATACTTAGCTACCCTAATTGAAATGAGACCTGTGCAAAATTCGGTAAGGTAATATGACTTAGAGCTGAAATAAAGCTTGGGCAAAATGCTGCAGTGAAAAAGGCCTTGGAAACTAACTGTATATGGAAAGGTGAGAGAGAATAAGGAATAGAGTATGACACCTAAATTGACAGCCTGATTGACTGGCAAAATGGCAGTACTCTCAATAGAAGAACTTGGAAGAGGAAAGAGTTTGGGTTAAAGATAATGAGTTCATTTCTGATCAGGTTGAGTTAAAGGTACCTATGAAACATATAGTTCAAGATGTGTAATAGTCAATTAGAAATGCAAGCAAAGAGATCAGGAGAGAGGTAAGGGTTAGACTGAGAATCAAAAGGAAATGTCAGATGAAAAGGTAAACTATTGCTAGGAAGCACGTTCGGGTATTCTGTATATGTGGGAATCTACCAGACTTTCCTGCTTCTGTTGCTTATTCCAATCATTCTCCCCCTAAGCTCCACCCTTTAGGGTTCATTAACACTGATAGTATTACAAAAAAGTAGCATAAATACATAATTACTTAGAAAAAATAAGTATTTTAACTAAGGAGGAGTCTTGATTTCATAATAAAGTAGTCCTTTAAAATACTTATCATCCGGATAATTTTATTTGCTTTCTTGCAGTGAGACAAATATTGTCAAGGCATGACATGTAGAGAAAGGATTGAAGGATGAGCAGAGAATACAAAAGGGAGTCATGTCATTGACTTATTTTCAAGCATATATTTTGAAATGTGAAGTCTTATGGTAGAGCTGCCTTAAACTTTGCTAAATGTTTTTCTTTCTGAAACCCAGATTCTTGTATTTATTGGTAAATTGGAGTTTTGTTTTTGTTTTGTTATATTCTATTTTCCCTCTGTTCTGTTTTTTTTTGTTTTTGTAGCTCTACCTTTGAAAATAATAAAGATGTTCCAATGCATATCTATCAAAACTTGGTACAAATGAGCATATAGTTCATGTTCTAGTGTTTGGATGCCCCAAACTTAGACTCTTAACAGCAAAATCATCAAAGGTCTGGCTCTTACTACCATTTCTCAAAGAAATCACCTATAAGAACTTGTAAAGATACAGAAAGGGGAATAAACATGCATAAAGCACACGTGCTAAGTGCTTTAAAAATATGCCATTTGATCTTTTTAACAATCCTGGGAAGCAGGTACTGTTACTATCTTAATATTATACCTGAGAAAATTAAGACAGACAGAGGTTAAGTAACTTGCCAGGATCATATAGATAGTAAGTGTCTGAAGTTGGTTTTCAACTCAGGTCTTCCTGACTTTTGGCCAAGCACTCTATTCATTGCACTACTTAGCTGCAGAAATGGAAATAAAATGAGACTAATGCACAAATTTTGGTAGGGTTGTATGTTTTAGAAATAAAAAGGAAGTTTAGGCAAGTTGTTGCACTGAAAAAGAATTGCCTTTGAAATCAGAACTCCTAGGTCCCAATCCTGGAGATTCTATTGCTACCTATGTGACATTGGGCAGACAAACGAACTTTCTGTTCCTCAGTATCTTCTACTTCAAAATGATAGGGTTTTCCACAGACAACACCCACAATACCTTCTAAATCCCATTTTCTGATTTTGTGGATTAAGAAATGTAACCTCAAAATGAGGATGGTAGGGGTTCTGATGGTGGTCCTGGTGGTGGGGGTTTCGAAGATAACTCCAATAGTAAGTAGCTGGTTTGACCCCAGAAAGTCACTTAGCCCTGTTTTTCTCACTCTCCTCATCCAGAAAATAGTGATAATAATAGCACCTATCTTAGGGATCTTGTGAGGATCAAGAGAAATAATGCTTGTAAAGCACTTAGCACAGTGCCTGGCACATAGTAAGAGCTATTAGTTGTTGTTGTTGTTATTATTACATTATTAAATTCAAAGAGTCCATACTTAATTTTCATGAATACAAAGCTGTGGTATTTGTCAGGCAAAGGAATGGAAATAACTAGTCTCCATCTCCACTCAGAAAAAAAATAAAAAAAGTCCTAACCAATAGTTTTAGGGATTCAGTTTCATTAGAATATCCTATTATACACAGTTCACATATCTTATTGTATATTGCCATGATCAGTGCAAATGTCCTATTCCCCTACTGCATTATAATCTGCTTGAGTTCTGAGGCATTTTTATTTAAACTTGATTTCTCTACCATTACCCAATATAGTATTCTTCATATAGTAACTATTTAATCAAACTTTGTTTAATATTTTTGACTGATATTTCCAATACCTAACACAGTGACTCGCACATAGTAGGTGTTTAATAAATACTTATGAATTGAATGGAATGAAGGGGAATTCTTAAATCTTTCTTTAATGACCTTAATTTTAGGACAGATTTTCATATGACTAGGATGTTCTAGGTGTGGGCTTTTCCAAAGACCTGTGTTTTAAGAAGGAATTTCTTTAATAAGCTTTCGAGTTACTATCAAATATTTTTAAAAGTGATATCCAATTTTTGATTAATTGTGATCCAAAGAGAGTTATTTTTTCTTTGTTATTTTTTCATGCTTCTGAGAATTGATTAATCATAGTTAGATCCAGTGTCGATGAAGAGAGAATGGGTGCTAATGCAGTTATTTTTTCCTGTTTCCCCAATGCTTTGTCCCAATGCTCTCTCTCCCTCTCTCCCTCTCTGTTGTCTGTCTGTCTCTCCTCTCTCTCTTCCTCTTCCTTCCCTTCATCTCTCCTTTCTTTTTCCTTTTATCCCTTTCTGAAACTCTGCTCATTTATTTTTAAAGGAAATTTGCTTCAAGCTTTGCTACATAGCAGTTTAACCAGGAAAAATAAAGTTATGAATGAAAATGTTAATCCCAAACCTTATCCAGTTTATAGTTCCAGATACCCAATGGACTTTTTTTTAGTGAACATCCACAGATCAGTACTCTCAAAGACTGAGTTCTTTTTCTCTGTAAATTGATGAGAATAGACTAAATGATGGTTCTATCCTCCTTAGAGGCCATGGAGTAGAAGCTGGATAATCTCCCTTTAAGAATGTCATCCTGTGATTTCTAATAGATATGACTAGATAGCTGATAAAGTCCCAAATATCAAATCTGAAGATTTTTAAATCTTTTCCAGACATAGCATTCTATGATAAATTCTTAATTAGAAATATTTCTGTTACATAGATGTATAATGATTTGGAGTATAAGGAAAATTCTGAAGGCAAAAAGTCCAGGTATAAGATATTTCAGTTCAGTTATAGTTAAGGCTCTAATAGTAAAGGAGGAAGGGTGAATGGAGAGCAGAGCACAGAAATCTTGAAATGTTGCAGAAATAGAATTAATGGGACATGTAAGCTCCTAGAGGTAGCCTTGAAATGTTGAGCCTTTGTGACTGAGGGAATTTTCATTTTAATTTAGTTGTCCTGAGGGGAGGACCGCGTTAGGCGGCGCGCCGGGAAGATGGCGGCGGGGCTGCGGAAGCGGAGCCCGGCCGGGACCGGGCCGGCTCCAGCGCGCGCTGGGGGCTGGGCCTGGGGCCGGCGCCGCTGAAGCGGGCGTGGCAGGAGCGGCTGCGGCTGCTGCTGGAGCCGCGCTACACGCCGCTCGTGGCCGCCTGCCTCTGCCTGGCGGA
>CM053625.1:299382143-299393953 GCA_028646595.1 Phalanger gymnotis
CGTGGCCGCCTGCCTCTGCCTGGCGGAGGTGGGCATCCACCACTGGGTCATACGCAGGGTGGCCTACACAGAGATTGACTGGAAAGCCTACATGGCAGAGGTGGAGGGGGTCATCAATGGCACCTATGACTACACGCAGCTCAGAGGCGACACTGGGCCCCTAGTCCACCCTGCAGGCTTTGTCTATATCTTCATGGGGCTGTACTACGCCACGAGCCGAGGCACCGACATCCGCCTGGCCCAGCACATCTTCCTGGGCCTCTACCTTGCCACACTCCTGCTGGTCTTCCGAATCTACAGCCAGACGAGGAGGGTCCCCCCTTTTGTTTTCTTCTTCATGTGCTGTGCCTCATACCGGGTCCACTCTATCTTCGTACTGCGGCTTTTCAATGCCCCTGTGGCCATGGCGCTGCTCTTCCTCAGTATTAACCTCCTGCTGTCCCAGCGCTGGGGCTGGGGCTGTGGCTGTTTCAGTCTGGCTGTGTCGGTGAAGATGAGCGTGCTGCTCTTCGCGCCGGGGCTGCTCTTTCTTCTCCTTTCTCAATTTGGCCTCTGTGGGGCCCTTCCCAAGTTGGGCATCTGTGCCCTCCTACAGGTCGTTCTGGGCTTGCCATTCCTCCTGGAGAACTCGGCTGGCTATCTGTCCCGTTCTTTTGACCTGGGCCGGCAGTTCCTCTTCCGCTGGACGGTGAACTGGAGATTCCTGCCTGAGGCTCTCTTCCTGAATCGGCCTTCCATCTGGCATTGTTGGCCGCTCACTTGAGTCTGCTGGCGCTCTTTGCCTTCTGCAGGTGGCCCAGGTCAGGAGAAAGCCTCCTGTCCCTCCTGAAAGAGCCCTCGAAGAGGAACCCCCCTGCCCGGCCCCTCACTGCTAATCAGATTGTTTCTGTGCTCTTCAAGTCCAACTTCATCGGCATCTGCTTCAGCCGCTAGCTCCACTACCAGTTCTACGTCTGGTATTTCCACACGCTGCCCTACCTCCTGTGGGCGACGCCCTCACGCTGGCTCACACACCTGCTCAGGTTACTGGTGTTTGGCCTCATTGAGCTCTCCTGGAACACCTACCCCTCCACGCCCTGTAGCTCCATGGCCCTCCACCTCTGCCATGCTGTCATCTTGCTGCAGCTGTGGTTTGGCTCCAGGGCCCTCCCCGAGGCCTCCCAGACACGTCAGCCCAGCAAGAAGGCCCCGTGAGCTCCTGCCCACCAAGGTTCCTCTGGCCTCCATCTCGTGGCCCCGCCTCAGACCCCAGGGGTCCCTTTAAAGCCACCTCCCCAATAAAGCTGGCCGAGCCCCAGAAAAAAAAATTAATTTAGTTGTCCTGATATGTCTACTATGGTCATCTTGGAGCATACTTCCAAAGAATTTCTTTCTAAATTATCATAATTTTAGAGAAGCAATGCTAGTTTGTTGAAGATAATGATTGTAGAGAGCAATATCTAGCAGGGCTTAGCAAGATGGAATGCCTAGAAATTCTTTGTTCTAAAATGTTCGGTCCAAGCAGAGATGCAGAACAAAAGAGCTAATAAGTACAGGTCTTTCCTTCCATAAAGGAAAGCTTTAAGTGACTTCTCAATTACATATATTATCTCATTTGTATAGTTCTGAGCAAGGCTTTTAACCTATCAGATACTCAAAAACATTATATACTCAAACTACTTTGTGCCATGGTGAGCAAAACTCTTGATAAACATTTTATAGATGACAGTTGTTATTATAATTATATCTACCTGATGCCTAAGCAATAGTGCAGAGTTATTAGACTAAGTTACTGAAATCGTCTCAGCTTCAAAAACTTGTTTTCCATCCTAGTGTTCATAAAAAAATTCGGCTACAGACAGCCACAGGTGAAAAGTGAACACAGATGTCATGTAAAGTGTATTTAGATCACTCTTCACCCTTTTCACAGGGTCATCAGAAATCAAATTGATGAAATATGTATCTGCCATAACTGGTATCATCCAGCAAAAAAAAAAAAAATCTTTCATGACTCTTAGAGAATAAAGGGAGATGATGAGCAGCGTAACCTTTCTTGCTCCCTATTGTCAGATGATGTGCTCCATAAAACCAATGTTCTTGTTTAGCTTTTCAACACAGCTGGGAACCCCTCCTAATTTCAGTTCATTTGAAACACATGACATTCCTTGGATTGTGTTAATAAATATTTAACATATTAGCAGATCACTAACAGAGCTTCTTAGAAACCTGACCTTTCCCTGTGCAAAAGACCAACAGGAAGTTTTTGTCAGGAATTGATTTACAATTCTATGGCTGTGTATCAACTCCAGCTGAGGAATTGTAAGGCTTATTCAGTATTGCTTAAGTGTAGATAATACCTAAGACATTTTTCTGATGACATATATTTACATTGATTCACAATATTACAAATTAAAAGAGATATTAAGGCATCAGTGGGAGTGGATGGTTAATGACTGGCAAATGTTTAAAGGATCATGCCATTATCATAATACAAGCTATCAAGATTCCTTGACTTTGAGCCCAGGAACATTTGGGAGAAGAGGGAAGAAGGTATAACTAAAGGATACCCATTGTTGAACTTGTGACCCACTTTTCATCAGCACTAAATCCTTCCATCTTCTCTTTGCCAGAGACCTAGGCCACCTTGCAGAATGGGCAAGATTTTACAAAGGAATGGATACAAGATAGCCATTCAGAGACAAGAAAGAAAACAACAGCTACAAGTGATACTTACATATTTTCTTAGTGCTTTGCAAAAACATTTGCTCATTTACATATATAATTGAGACTAATCTGAAAGATAAGTAGTAATATGATCCCTTCTTTCAAAGGTAATCATCTTTACGTTATAGATATATAGAGCCCTGACATATAAAACGATAGCAAAGTCTAGAAGTAGTTAGGTGTTATAGTGGATACAGTGTTGGGTCTGGAGTCAGGAAACCCCGAGTTCAAATATTAACACAGACAATCACTACCTATGTGACCATAGGCTATAGATAGATTTATATATATTCTCATTTAATTTTGCAACTAGTATAGTGAAAGGTAATATAATTCTCATTCTTTTCATTCTTTTTATAAAACCATTGATACACAAAGAATAGCTAAATCATGTCTAAGGCCCTATAACTAGTACCTAATAGAAATCTGACTAAAATCTCGGTTTTTTGCGGCTCAATCCACGTCTCTCCCCACTGTACTACGGTTATATAATTTAACTTGCATTACTAACTTTTACTTGGTTGTCTAATTTCTTGAGTCTCCCAAATTTCAGAGCCTCCCAGTTTGGCCTAGTGTATTGTGCTATTTTCCACCAAGCACCAAAAAGATTCAAGACGAACATTAAAATGCTATCTTATTGGTGGCACAATATAAAAGCAAAGCAGTGTTATCATTCAATTGAAGAAAAAGTCAAAGTAATAACACAGCTTTTTGCCACTGGCTGTCCCTTTATTTCAATGTTAGTGAATAGACGTGAGGAAATGAGGCAGGTCCAAGGCCCTTGGCCAACAGAAATTGGAAGGAGAAATAATTGGCTCCATCTCATGCACTCTTCCCTCTGGGCTCTGCATTCAGTTCAGTCCCATTTGCTTCAGCTACATTTGGCCAGAATTGTAGTACATGAGATGAAGACAGTAGTATGAGACAAATATAGCTAAGAAACACATGGTTGGAGCAGAAGATAATGTGTAAAATTTCCCAGGCTTGGTCTTAATAGTAAGAAATAAAGGACAATGATTACCAATTGTCTACTGAAACCGCAAAGCTCAGAGTGTCATTTGGGACAACTTATTTCTCATTTTTATGTGATCAAATAATTCTAATTACCTCACACATTTGTTTCAGGATATCTGCTTTTTTAGTAAAGTGGTTGTAGTTTCTTTTTTTGTTGTTGTTGTTGTTATCCCCCCTCCCCTTCTACTTCTACTATTTACCTCCTAACATTATTATGACAAATATAGGTTCTTTATAAATTAAACCATGAGAGAGCTATGAATGAATCCATGAAAGATAATGGTAAATTATCTATAATAATGTTATCATTGGCTATTAATAATAAATCCCATCTGATTATTACAAATTATTGATTAAAATTAATAGTGAGTCAGCTCTAATTATTATTGTGCGTTGAAGTTTCTCTAGAGGATTTATGAAAAGATGAGATGGGGAGAACTTCACAGGCCAAGAAGCCCTAGATCAGTTTTCACATTGAATTGAAGGAAATACACTGATGAAATCATGGATCCATCAATTTCACTAATTCACCTATTTTCAATTGAGCTCTCTATATTCTATAATTATTCTAAATTTAAAGTGGAATTCATAGTTACTTAAAAAGTTAAAGCTTGGAAGGTCCTTATAGTTTATTCTATAAAGTCTATCTGTTGTAAACTTCCCATTTCACAGTAAAAACTGAACCTCAGAAAGAGAAATGGTCTGTCACAGGTCATGTAGAGAATCAGTGTCTTGACTTTAATTTCTTCATCACTTCTTGCATTGGAACATGGAGAAGTAATCTGAGAAAGTGTCAGAGAACTCCAGACTGTAAATTGATGTCCAAAGATATTCACATGTCATTCATTTCATTCAAGTGAAAATCCAATTGTTTTCGACCATTGATCTTCATTGCTACAAACTTACTGAGTTATAGACATCTCATTTTTATCTTCTCCATAGTGAAGACCGTTCATTTGCAATTTCTCATATATTGGGGGAAAGCATAAACTATTGGATTAGATTATCAAATCTGCACATATGTTATCCTAGGGACACCTGCTTGTAATTAGAATTTATTTGACTGAATGAATTTAATGGAAGGAAAAACTCCCTACCAAACAGAGCTATTAAAAATTAGAAGGTGTGACTATAGGTGGTTTTTCCCATCTCTAGAGACTGTCAAATGGTGGCAGTTGAAAGAAGCCTTAGAGCACAGAATATTAGAACATAGAACATGTATTTTTAAAGCTGGAAAGGTCCTTCTTGGGGATATTGGAGCAGAATTCATGTGTCAAATACAAAATATACTGTTTAACTTTTGAAACCCTTCTACCACCTGTATGTACAAAAAATATTTATAGCAGCTCTTTTTGTGGTAGCAAAGAGTTGAAAATCAAGAGGATACCCAACAATTGGGGAATGGCTGAACAAATTGTGGTATATGAATGTAATGGAATGCTATTGTGCTATAAGGAATGGGGAACATAAGGACTTCATAATTACCTGAAAAGACCTACATGATAAGATACTGAGAGAGAGGAGCAGAACCAGGAGAACATTGTACATAACCACAGACATATTGATTCTGTGATGCCTGACTTTGATAGACTTGGCTGTTCTCAGCAATACAAGGCTCAAAGACAGCTACAAAAGACTCCTGATGGAAAAAGCTATCTACATCCAGAGAAAGAACTGTGGAGTCTGAATACAAATTGAGACAAACTATTTGCTCTCTTTTTTTTCTTTTCTATTTAGGTTTCGTTTCTTTTCTCTCATGATCCATTCCATAGGTCATAATTCTTCTTTACAACTTGACTATTGTGTAAATAAGTTTAATGTGAAGGTTTATGTAGAATCCATATCAGATTACATGCCATCTTGGGGGAGGGGGGAAGGAGGAAGAGGAAGGGAAGAAAATTTGAAATTCAAGAAAATGTGCAAGTGAGTGTTGTAATCTAAAATATACTAAAAATAAAAAATCTAATTAAAAAAATAAATGAGGATTCCATATCATGTAAAAAAGAGAAACCCTTCTACCTTTAAAGTATAGGAATTTGTAATTTTTGTATAAGTGCACTTCACAAAGATTTGTAAATTTAACAGTATGGGAATTAGGAAATTTGATGTATATACAGACATATATTTCTGCGTATATATATATGTATATGTATGCATATATATATAGTACACACAGTGATGTGTGTATAATAGATGTACATAAGTATGTAGGTACATATAAATACACCATTATTGATTATAAAGCACATTGTGTAAATTATTTCATTTGAGTCACAAAGTAATCTTATGAATCCAAGGATTTAAATACTATTATCCCTATTTTCCAAATGAAAAAAAATAAGCTTCATAGAGATTAAATGTCTTCCAAGGCTACACAGCTACTAAAATTACAGATTCAGGACGTCTACTGACTGTAAGCTCTATTCAGTGATAAATCACATTAATATATAGAAATAATCTAATTTCACTTAATTGTGTAGCCTTAATTATCTAAGCTACACAGTCAAAAAGAAATGAAAACTTGAGGTGTCTATGAAATGTTGCTTTTTTTTGTTTCTTTCAAATCAAATGCTACATACAAGCTTTATGGCTCTAGAAATATTTTATCCCATGGAACACTGAACTAATGGGCAGATAAAGTATTTTCTGCTAGTTTTAGCTTAGCACAGAAAAAGTCATAAGGAATATAATAAAAATTATATTGTACCTTGTTTTATTGATATTTCTGTTATTTCCTTTCTATTTAAAGTATTTTTACTTTTTTATGGATATGGTAAGAGTTTTTGTGTGAAAGAAAGTTAGGAAAAATATCCTAGAGCTATTTCTCATCTAGCAAGCTCACAACAAGAGAGTAAAATGATGATTTTGCCAGTGACCTTAATTTCTACCAAATGACAACTCACTTTTTGCTCCCTATTAATGGAATGACTCAAATATTAGATTAGCACCTGTCTTAACTGTTCTTAAAATAAGGAATGTGATAAAAGTTATACTGCACCTCATTTTATTGACATTTCTTTTATTTCAGAGTAATATTACTTCTTTTTTTCCCTTTTTTGGATATGGTAAGGAGCTTCTATAAAACATATAGGAAAAATAATTTATGGCATCTTTACATGGTGTAGTGAAAATAATATTCAACTTGTCATCAGTCATCTGAGTTTGAGTCCTGGTTCTCAACTTAACTCATATACACAACTTTGACAATCCATTTGAAACTCAGTTTTTTTTTTATTTGTAAAATGGAAATAATAATACTATTACTATGAACTCCACCGAGCTTTTTCGAAAAAAAAATACTAAAATATTACATAAACTTGAGTTATCATTATACTCATTAGTATTAGGTCATCAATTAAAGGACCAGGTAAGAAAACACTAGGGCTCTGTGAAAAATATTTAAGCTAGGTGGAGCAGTGGATAAAGCGCTGGGCCCAGAGTCCAGAAGTTTCATTTTCCTTTGTTCAAATCTGGCTTCAGACATGTTCCAGATGAGTAACTCCAGGAAGGTCATTTAACTGTGTTTGCCTCAGCTTCCTCTTCTGTAAAATCGTCTGGAGAAGGAAAATGGCAAGCCTTTCTAGAATATTTGCAAAAGCAAAACAAAGCAAGTGGAGTCATGGAATGTAGGCATGACTGAAACAACTGAACAACAACAGCAAAGTATGAAATAAAAGGTAGTAGCCTAACTCTTTGGAACGGGATTTATTTCATAATATTTACTCCTACTCAGAAGTCACAATGCCCTTTTATCCTTCTAAATTCCTTAGATAAAGGCAGACTGCCCATGCAGTTGTAGATCAGTCAGAGAACATAGGTCACCTATAGGTAAGGAGAGAATTGATTCTTAAAATAACAGTCATTTTGGCCACTAAAAGGGCAACAAAAATTATTACCATCAAACAAAAGTTAAAATTAAAGGAATATTGTAGGAGAATTTTAGGGCCCCAGAGTAGAGAATGTTTAAACATATGATATGCTATGTTAAAGATAGCGTCTTAAGAATTGAATGCTAACAGGAACCCATTCCAAGTGAAGTAAGCAAAGTAAAGGAGTCTCCCCCTGCTGTCTCCTTCTCTCTCCATAAACACCCCCCTCACACATAGACATACATAATATATTAAATGCATATGTATATTTATCATATTTTAATTATATTAATATAAATACTACACATAAAATGTAAACGAAAATGAATATACACATATATCTATATATAATATACACATATGTCTTCTTGTTTTTGCTTGTTTCATGTGCATATATGTGTATATATATTTAAATATTTTGTACATGTGCAGAACAATATTAATAGATGAGAACTGAAACTCAATGGTAGAAAATTACAATGACCCAGATTTAACTCCAAAAAACAGATTTAAGAAGACATCTTTTCAAAGGTAAAGAGAGTCTCAATGTGGTAAACTACAAATAAAACATTTTAAAATACAATGGTTACTTTTACTATTTTGTCTTAATTTTTTATTATAAAGAATGGCTTTCTCAGAAGAGGTGAAATGGATTCTTCATTCAGTGATAAATTTATGTTTTTGACAGATTTTAAAATGGAAAGTAATGCCAGGAATGCAAGGAAACAATTTTATTCAGTTTAAAGAATTTTTTATCGATCACTTGTTTGGATATTAAGAGAGAGACAGAGAAACAAAGACAGAGAGAGACAGAAAGAGATAGAGACAGAGCCAGAGATGGAGAGAAGAGAGAGAGAGAGAGAGAGAGAGAGAGAGAGAGAGAGAGAGAGAGAGAGAGAGAGAGAGAGAGAATCCCTTTCCTTAACTCATTCTCCACCCGCTGCACTGTTTTGAACTGACTCCACAATAATAATGCCTTTCCACTGACCGAGGGAAAAAAAAGCATCCCCAGAAAACTCATCATCATGGAGATTGTATCAGCTTTAGTACCCACACCTCATCAACACCCTCAGTTGTCTTAACCCCTGATTGGAAGACTGGAGGATAGAGGAAAACTAAAACAAAAATAAACTAAAACAAAACAAACGCTACCTGAATATCCCATTTAAGACGTGCTAAGAAGCCAGAAAACTCTTTATTTTCTATTAGCTTGACTACTTGGATTTGACTCGACTATTTATCATGTCCCCTCACTCAGTACTTTCTTCCTTCTTCCCACTTTTCAGCTTCCTTTTGTACATCGTCTCAAGTCAGGTACCATCTTCCTTTTTTTCTTCTTTAGGTACTCAGTGCTTACCACTTTGTCCGGCACATCATAGGTGCTCAATAAGTGTGTGTTGTATTGTATTTTATTGCAGTATAGTGTAGTGTAGTATAGTGTAGTGTAGTGTAGTATAGTGTAGTGTAGTGTAGTGTAGTGTAGTGTAGTGTAGTGTAGTGTAGTGTATTAAGCAATTTCTATTCATCTGGGAATAATGAATGTTAAGCTGACAGGAACCTTAAAATGGAGCCTATCAGGAAGCAACACTGAAATTGATTCTTAAGGATTATCTGTATATTGTTCATATAATGAAAGTAAATCACAAAGAGAAAATTACAGCCTGCCAATAGCAATAGAGTGAGAATATCATATTAGATTTTCAATTCCAAGTCAGAGGGACTTCCCCCATCTTCCCACCTATCTAAATCATGCTACCTCTCCATGCTAAAATCAAATGTATACAAATATCAATTCTGAGGCGGACAAGTGGGATCATAGTGGATGTACCCATAGTAACAAGGTCTAGTAATTAAACTTTGCTTGCTCTGATATTCCTGTCATCACTGTATGTTGCATTTAATTATTCTAAGGTCATTAATTACTTGGCAATTACTGCCTTTTGGAAGGGAATGCCTATGTTTCCATTCTTCTATATTTATATCAATATTCTATTTTTTCATATGCAATTTCTTTAAAGAAAATTCTGCAGCAACTATTTCTCCAGTTAGGTTTACTTCCTAGTTCTAACTGAATTGATATTGCTTATGCAAAAGCTTTTCAATTTTGTATAATTGAAATTGTCCATTTTATAAAATTGAAAAGGTTTTATATGAGCAAAGTGAACATGGTTGGAATTAGATGGGAAAAAGTTAATTGGGAAGAATCTTTTCAGCCAATTTCTCTGATAAAGGCTGATATTCAAGAGTTATAAAGGAATGATATAAATATATAAGAACTAGAGATATTCTTCAATAAATAAAATGTCAGGGATAAAAACAGGCAGTCTTCAAAATAATAACAATAAGATATTAACAATCATTTCAAAAGTTGTCCTAAATCACTAATTAAAATAAATGCCAATGATACCACCTCCTAGGTCCTACATCTTCCCCATTGGAATCAGAGGATACAGGAAAAGAGCAAATTCTGGAACCACTAGCAGAGGACAAATTCCCATTTTAGTGGAGCTGTACAAGGGCTCCAACATTATAGAATAGAATTTAGAATGTTTTCAGAGGCAGTATTGTGTAGCAGATACACAGCATGACAGATTACTATAAGTATTTACTTCATATATTTGTTGTTTAACCCAGGGCAATTCATAAAGATTATAGTGCTCTCAGCAACTAATTTTTTTTTTATTTTTTTATTTAATATATTTAGTTTTCAGCATTGATTTTCACAAGAGTTTGAATTACAAATTTTCTCCCCATTTCTACCCTCCACCCCACTCCAAGATGTTGTATATTCTGGTTGCCCTGTTCCCCAGTCAGCCCTCCCTTCTGTCACCCCACTCTTCTCACATTCCCTTTTCCTTTCCTTTCTTGTAGGGCAAGATTAATTTCTATGCCCCATTGCCTGTGTATCTTATTTTCTAGTTGCATGAAAAAAACTTTTTTTTTGTTTTTGACATCTGTTTTTAAAACTTTGAGTTCCAAATTCTCTCCCCTCTTCCCTCCCCACCCATCCTCCCTAAGAAGTCAACCAATTCAACATGTGTATCATTATGTATAACCCTTCCACAATATTCATGTTGTGAAAGACTGTTTTGCTCCTTCCTAACCTATCCCCCTTTATTGAATTTTCTCCCTTGACCCTATCCCCTTTCGAAAGTGTTTGTTTTTGATTACCTCCACCCACCATCTGCCCTCCCTTCTATCATCTCCCCTTTTTTATCTTCTTTCTCCTTCTTTCCTGTGGATAAGATACCCAATTGAGTGTGTATGGTATTCCTTCCTCAGGTCAAATATGATGAGAGCAAGATTCACTCATTCCCCCTCACCTGCCTTCTCTTCTCTTCCTACAGAACTGCTTTTTCTTGCCACTTTTATGCAAGATAATTTACCACATTCTCTCTCTCCCTGTCTCCCTCGCTCAATATATTCCTCTCTCATCCCTTAATTTGATTTTATTTTTTTTAGATATCTTTCCTTCATCTTCAACTCACTCTGTGCCTGCTCTCTCTCTTTCTCTCTCTCTGTCTCTCTGTCTCTCTCTCTCTCTCTCTCTCTCTATATATATATATATATATATATACATATATATACACATGTATATACGCATACATGCATACACACTCACATATACATATATACAAACATACATATATATGTACATATATATATATGTGCATATTCCTTTTAGCTACCCTAATATTGAGTTCTCATGAATCATACACATCATCTTTCCATGTAGGAATGTAAACAAAACAGTTCAACTTTAGTAAGTCTCTTGCAATTTCTTTTTCTTGTTCTTTTTCTTGATTACCTTTTCATGAGTCTCCTGATTCTTGTGTTTGAAAGTGAGATTTTCTATTCAGCTCTGGTCTTTTCACTGAGAAAGCTTGAAAGTCCTCTATTTTATAGAAAGTCCATATTTTGCCTTGGAGCATGATACTCAGTTTTGCTGGGTAGGTGATTCTTGGTTTTAATCCTAGCTCCATTGACCTCCAGAATATCATATTCCAAGCCCTTCAATCTCTCAGTGTAGAAGCTACTAGATCTTGGGTTATTCTGATTGTGTTTCCACAATACTCAAATTGCTTCATTCTGGCTGCTTGTAGTACTTTCTCCTTGACCTGGAAAGTCTGGAACTTGGAGACAATAATCCTAGGAGATTTTTTTTTGGCATCTATTTGAGGAGGTGATCTGTGGATTCTTTCAATTTCTATTTTGCCCTGTGGC
>CM053625.1:299394453-299407864 GCA_028646595.1 Phalanger gymnotis
ATACATAATGATACGCATGTGGCTCATGTTGAATTGCTTGACTTCTTAGGGAGGGTGGATGGGAAGGGAAGAGGGGAGAGAAGTTGGAACTCAAGGTTTTAAAAAAATAGATGTTCAAAAGTAAAAAAAAAAAACAAAAAATAAATTACCATGTTAAATTGGTTATAAGCTTTAAAAAACCACCTGTACATGATAGTGATTTCTGTTTTTATATAAAAAATATAAAAGAGAAAAAAAAGATTTAGTTGATCCAAAGAACTTAATAAAAATGGTATGAAGAGCCAAAAAAAAAAAAAGAATATATATAGTTCCTTGGAAACAAGTGTTGTAACTGAAAGTTGGTGACATTTTGTGACTGGGAAGTTATTGGATTTAGCACTAAAAAGGACCTTTGAGGCTATTTATGGAAAATAAAAATCTCAATTTATAGATGAAAAAAAAGAAATAGAAAAATCTTGGAATATTTATATACCCTGAAACAGAGTGGAGTTAAGAGAATGAAGAGAAATGTGTATATATATATATATATATATATATATATATATATATATATATATACATATATATATATATATACACATATATATATACACACACTCACACACATATATACATGTATATAGTATATGTATATGTATATATACGTACACATACATATATACATATATATACACACACACATACACACAATGAATATAGTAATGTAAAGAAAAATAACTTTGAAAGACTTAAGAATATTGATCATGATTTAAGAAGACTGATGATAAAGCATGTCTCTCACCTATTAGTAGAGACATGAGCAATGTACAGGTTTATTTTGCTTTATACATTTCTTTCAAAAGAGAACTCTATTTTAAAGGGGAATGTTATTACAATGAGATAAGGCATAGTAAAAATGATACTGTCCCTAAAGGAATTAATAAGGAGAAAATAAAGAATCTTCAGTGAAATATTGCTTTACTGTGTAAAAGAGAAGTCAGAACCATTCATAAATATAAACAGCCAGTGTAATTTTCTTACTAGCTTACTAAATTGAATATGCATTTTGAAAAAAAAAAGTTGTTACAAAATGTCACAGTTTCATATACAAGCCTACTTTTCATTTCTCTTTTTGTATTGAAATTTTCATTGACGTTGTTTGCTTGTTTGTTTGCTCATGTCAAATGAAGAGGAGTAAATATGTTAAAGTGTATATCCTGGGTAATAATTATGATAATGTTGAATTAAGGCTGCACTCTCAGCTACTGAAGGCATTAGCAAATGTGATCCCTGACCCTTGACCATTTATATTTGAAATATTAAAGAGGAAAAGTGGTATACCCTGGACCAAAGTAGAAAAAAGTAGTTCACTTTTCATGGAAGTGGTGTTGGGGAAAATATAATATACAGTTCAACTTAAATTTTTAAGAAAATTTTAGAATTAAAGATATGGTTGATGAATTTCTGCAAAAGGAAGCAGTAAGCCTAAATGCTAGAGAAAGAAGGTAGGAAGGAAGAGAGAAATGAAGGGAGGGAGTAAGAAAGTACAGGAGGAAAGGAAGGAAGAAACGGTGAAGGAAGGAAGAATGAAAGGAAGGGAGGGAGGAAAATAATGAAGAGAGAGAGGAAGGATTTATTAAGTACCTGCTGTACTAAACACATTGCAGAGATATCATTTGATACTCCCAATAACCCTTAATGGTATGTGTTCTTATGATCTCCATTTTAAGTTGAGGAAGTTGAAAAAAATCAAGGTTAAGTGACTTGCCAAGAGTCCCAGACCAAGTAAATGTCTGAGGCTGGATTTTAACTTAGGTCTCTCTGAATCCAGGCAAAACATTTTATCCACTGTGGCACCTATCTCCCACCATGAGAATGGAGAAGGAGCTTGAATCCATGTCATCTGAGTACAAAATTTTAGCCCAGAGGACAACAGACAAGAAGGCATAATAGTGATATTCAACTGTCTTCCAGCCTTTCTCAGCTACCTCTCCCCTTTGATTGAAGGGCTGGAGGGTAGAACATCAACTTCCACCCAAACCTTTCTTTACATAAGACGGAACTTGTGCTTCCAGTTCTTTTCACTTTCCATCTGTGTCTCTGTTTGGACTAATCTCTTTTACATCCATTTGGATGCCATCTTTTCCCATTAGATTGTAAAATCCTTAAGGGCAGGGGACTGTCTTTCTTTTTCTTACTTGTATCCGCAGGACTTAGCACAGTAATTGGAACATAGTTGGTGCTTAATAAATGTTTATTGAATTGCAGTATTTGAAACATTTGTCTGACCGTATGTAACAGCAAGCACCCTAGCATACCCAGGATGGCCTGCTAGCAGGTTCTTTGATCTGCTTTTAAAGGAAAGCAACTTTAAAGGGGTCAACAAGCTTCTTTAGTTACATTCACTAGTTCAGGGGAAGGGTCAGCACACTGAAGGTTGGAGAGAATACAAGCAGAGAAAATATAAGCAGGAAGACCAATAGACAGGGCTCTTATGCCTGAATCAAAGCAATATTGCTGTATACTTTGATATACCCCTGGACTGATAGAGCCTTTTGTAACAACAATGTTGCTAGCAGTTGCTGTGGAGGTGAAAGAACAATAACAACACCAACCACCAAAGCACACCGGAGGGCTGCCAGCACAGATTCTTTGATCTTCTTTTCTAAGGAACGCGACTTTAAGGGGTTAGCAATCTTACTTTAGTTAAATATACATGTGTCATTCACTTAGTTCAGGGGAAAAAACCAGCACTCCAAACTTCAGAGCAAATACAAACAGAAATTACAAATATACATTATATAAATAGAGGAAACAGCATACATAAATCAACAGACTGTCCTCTATCTGCCTGACCAAAGAATAACATAGTTACCAGAGACTCAGGCACCAACATCTTGGTTTTCAAAGCCAGTGGGCTCCAGCAGCTACCCAGAGACTCGTTTGGTCAAATCCAATCACACTTTTCCAGTGAGTGAGAGCCCCAAAACAAAATACCAACCTCAGATCTTATATACCCTGTTCAGGGCCCTGAGGGCTCAGACCCTACTTAGCAAAAAAGGTGTGGAGCCTGGGGCCTCACACCTAGCTAGTGAAAGGGTGTGGGCCTGCCTCTAGTCATGCCTCCCTTTGTTGGCCCCATCTGAGACCTATTCAATGAGAGGGAAAGATCTTTGATTTACAGATTGACCTTAAACCTTTAGATCTGAGCAGAGTGTGTGTGTGTGTGTGTGTGTGTCTGTGTGTGTGTGTGTGTCTGTGAGTCTGTGTGTATGTGGAGGAGTTTCTGAACATATGGCTACTCAGGGCTACTCAGGCAATCCCAAAGTCCTTCTCATAAGCCAACCCCCAAAGAAAATACCAACTCAGAATATACATACACTTCTCAGAGTAAGAAGGCATCACAACCCTCATTTCTCAGCCAGTGCCTAATTAGAAATTAGCAAACAATGTGAAAACCTTCCTAGAAGCAAGCCTCGGCTAAGCAAGCTTTCCTTAATGTGATCCATATGAGGCCTATTAATGGGCAGGGAATATCTTCATATCCCATTAACGTTACACCATGTGACTGTACTCCTGAATAATCCCCAGTAGTTCTCTACTCAATCATCAGATGTAAGCTAGATTATTTGGCGTTTCAAGCTTTTCACAACCAGACCCCTATCTACTCTTCCAAACTTATTTATTGTCTATTATATATATTCTTGTCTACATGCTACCGCACAATTGGACTAGACTTCTTGCTGCTTCTAACATGATACTCTAGCTCCTGTCTCTGTACTGCTGCATCAACTACTCCCCTCCCAGTCCCAGCCTGGAATTCACACTCTCTTCACTATCTCTTGGAAGCCTTGTCTTCCTTCAAGATTTAGAACAATGCCTTATGAGAAATCTTTCCTAGTCTCCTCAGCTATTACTGTCTTTCCTCCTTGGTTTACTATTTATCTATTTTTATCTGTTTTGTATAAACAGATATTTGTGTTGTCTCTTTACCTAAATCTAAGTTCCTTGAGGGGAGAAACTGCACGAGATTTAGCTTTGCTTTTTCACTGCCTGCATATAGGAGGCCCATAATAAATGTTTACTGATTGACCCCCAAAATATAGAAGCAACAATAGGTAGAAATTGTAAAGAGACAAATTTATGTTTGATGTGTATGAGGGTATGAGTGTATGAGGAGATTTTCCTAACAGAGTGAACCAAAACTTCAGTAGTCTGCCTTTCCATAGACAGTGACTTTCTATTCAGAAGGTGAATAAAAGATGTCTTTTTAAATCAAAGTAGAGAATGCCTTTGGAGTATGATATAGACTAGACAGGTGTGATTCCAATGAGTGTGCAGAATCATTTGTTAAATGTGGAATAGTCCCCTGTCAATGTTGCTGGGATGGCCTGGAAAGGTTACTCATTAAGTTTTGAGGTGGTGAAGGCATGTTTGTGAAAGGTGATTTGGCTGTCAGTTTCAGGACTGAAAGTGACCTGCAAATCACCTTTCACTCACATTCCATGAGTTGCTCATGTTCCACCTAGACATTGACCTGGATTAGATTTGAAAATAGTCAATATGCCATAGAGCTAAGGCAAAATCCATTTTAAAATACCTATTAATTGCCTTCTCTGCAGGGACATTGTTGTCTGTAGTGAAACAGAATCTTATTTATATTATTAATTATTGCCATTATTTATTCTCTCCATCGTTGTTGTGCTCTAAATTATCTGTCCTAGAAATATGTACCACAGTGATCTTTATGTTCAGAGACTCTGACAGAGTTCCCAACTGTGCAGCAGGCTTCCTCCCCCTCTGTCTTATTCCAGCATGCACTGAGCACAAATATTATTACCTTACTATTATGCATAATAAGTATTACAATTTGTTTGTCTATGATTAATTATGGGCTTCTCTCAGGAGACACATGAATGCTTTCTGAATGCTTTCATATGCTAATAAATGCCAGGCTGACAGCCCTAACCCAGGTCCCTAATCTTAAAGTCCACCTCAGGCAAAAAAAAAAAAAAGAAAAGTAGATATAGATATAGATACTGCTGGCCTTGTCACTGCTAGCTAAAGGAACACATATCTATAAAGATTTTCAATGACAAAGCCACCATTCAGCTGACAGATCACTCCTTGTTATTAAAAAGCAAATATATGTCAATGTGTGCATTACTTAAGACTCACTTGGTAATTGCTTCAATTTACTTGACAAGCTGATAATGTCATTTGCGCAATTGTGAATGGTGTCACCACTGAATGAATGTTCTCAAGAGAGATTAAAGGTGTAAAGCACATTGGATGGGGGTGGGGGAGAGTATGCTACTGAAGTGTCTCCTGAAAGATAAAATCCTATAGATATGGTTGTCTCTTATGAAGTCAAATGAATTTGACTAAAAATTTGTGTTTTGCCTCAGAAATATGACAGAGCAAATTTGACAACCTGCATATTGGAGACAATAGAAATATGGTGGGAATAATAATTCATTTGAATTAATTCATATAAGAGTTAGAAACATGGAGCATTGAGCTTCAAAAAGCATTTTTTAACATGTAGCAATTTCTACAAAATGTTCAATGACCCAGGAGGCTCGGGGGCAGGAGGGAGGGAACCTTATGTGAATGTGACTGCCAAGGGAGAAGAAAACTCATTTGATAGTGTCCTATTTTAAATAATTATCCTTTCCAACTAATTAATAAATTCATTTGCAATTCTGAGGGGTTGCAAATCCTGTCAGAGCCTTCTAAATTTCAGCACCTGTATCAAAGCCCTAGTCACTCGTGCCAAATAGGTTAAAGCTTTACTATCATCTAGTAGAAAATATACTTGGTGGAGAATGTGAAGACATGGATTTAGATGCACCTAACTTCTCAATGGCTTCCCCAAGCTTGGCCTACTTTCTTTTACCTCTGTGTATTCACTTGCATGTTACCTACAGCTAGTGTTGCAGTAGATAGAGTGTTGGGCCTGAGGTGAGGATGATCTGAGATCAAAACCACCTTGTATACTTTCTAGTTGTTGGACCCTGGGTATCTCATTTAACCTCTATTTCCCTCAGTTTCCTCAAGTGTAACATGGGAATAATACCTATCTAGCTCACAAGACCATAGTGAATATATAAGATTTTTTTTGCAGGGATCAGGTAATTTAGCATAGTATTGCTATATAAATCCTCATTCCCTTCTCCACCCCCACCTCACATTAGACTTTCCTACTAACAGCTCTGTCTACTGAACTATTTCCTTTCATTTCTCATCTGGGGCAGAAACAATTTCCTTCAAGATTCCTTTATTCATTGCCATGTAGTCAGTCAACAAACATTTGCTAAAAAGTCTCCAGTATTTTGATTATTTCTTTCTTCTACATTCATCATATTTTAATTTGAGTAATAGCTGCAGGCATATCTCACTTAAGCTCTTTACCTGATCCCAAGAGAGTAGAACATGAGACAAAATCTCTTACAGAGAGAGAGAGAGAGAGAGAGAGAAAGAGAGAGAGAGTTTGTGTGTGTTTGTGTGTGCGCATACTATAAATGATAGTCTTTAGGGTAAATATATGTGGGGTATAAATGTATATTAGTCTTTATGTTATCTCTCCTATTAGGTCACTAGATTCTAGAAAACAAGGCCTAGGTCTTGTATAATTTTTATGTTCTCATTCTTGCTTAGAGTAGAACTGAGGGAAAGAATATTATCTAAAGACTCAGAAGCCATGGATTCAAATTCTCCTTCTGATACTTACCACCTCAATGGAATTGTGAAAGTCACTTAAACTCTCTGGGATTGACTTTCCTATCTATAACATGAGGGAGGTACTAGGATAAATGGTCTCTGCACTTCTTTTCAGCTCTATTTACATGTTCAATGGTGATAATCTTGACGGAAAGGTGAAGGTTAGGGTGGCCCAAAACAGAATGACTATGGGTGAGGTCTAAATGCAGTCTTGTTCGTAGTAGGCCTCGTCGTTGTTCATTATTTGCTTTCTAATAGCAAGAATGGAATCACGAGTGATGTATTGACTTGTGCATGAATTGGATTTAAGTGTGGCAGAGTTGCACAACGTTGTCAGCCTCACTCTCTCTTCCAGAGTCATTGAAGTCCGGTGGCAGGACAAAAATAAAGACAGCTGGTGATAGCCCAGGATGCAGTGGATGATCTTAACCTCTTTGATATCTGACCAAACTCTTTAGTGCTCGATTGCACCTGCTTCAGCCACTTTTTATGGCCATAGGAATTGTTCTCATTTGTGCATTTCACTGGAGAAATCTTCACATGCTTGGGGTAGACATACTCTTAACTCACAAATGGGTTTGAGGTGTGTCAGTTACCCTCAACCTGGCCAAGCCTGTTTGCCAAGATGGTTTTATTAAAGTGTGTCAACTGAGCAGGCTACAGCTTCTTGGAGACACAGATGAGGAGCTGGGTGACAGGAGGAAACCAAAGGTGGAATGAGCAACTCTGAAAAGGGCTCAGCTAGCCCTCACACCAGAGGAATAAACTGTCAATTTAAATGAGTTACTTTTCTGAAGCTTAGTTTCCTCATATGTAAAGTAGAGATAACAGCCTCTTTCCCTAGGGATGTCACAAGATTTGTATGAAATTCAAATAGGACAATATACATGAAAGCACTTTATAAAGTATACCATACTATACACATGCAAGCAGTTCTGATTAATTGTATGTGACAGACCTAGTTTGGGAGTCTATATTTTAAATTTTCATGTATTTCCTCTCTTATTTATTAAGACAAGAAAACATAGAAGAAATTGAAAGAAGGATACCACTTGAGAAAGAAGCATTCAGTTTCTGAAGGACCTTTCTCTTCTACAATTCACTTGTGCCCTCACCAGAAGCTGAATCTGCTCAGAGTGATTGTACGGACCAGTGGTCTATGGCCAAGGACAGAAGAAATGAGACTCTTAATTATTATAGAGTAGAAACTAATGGGAGAACAGTTGGTGTGTCCGCCAAGTTAGAAATAGACCTTCTGACTGTGATTCATATTGGAAAATTATAAGATGTGGCAAAAAGAATTCTTAATGTATGGTTGTTATTTAGATGAGAAAGGAAGATTTTTGAATATATTCATGTCAATTTAGACAATATTGCCATAGAACAATATAATGATATAATTTTAGAATATTAAGTATAGAATATTATTAGTATAATAAACCTTAGAACAAAGTAGTTTAACCTGAGGTCTATAAAATACACATGCATACATATACACTCATGTGTATATATGTATATACACATGTACAATTGTACTATAATAAATTTCTTAAAATCTTATAACATTTTGTTTAAGCATTAAAATATTATTAAAAAGGTGTATAGGTTTCAGTGAATTTTCAAAAGGGTGTATGACACAAAAATCATCAAAGACCACTTAGGACACAAAATATTAGAGGGAAAAAGGGACTTTAGAATATTGAAATTTGGAATGTACACTATTAAAAGATAAAAACTTTCCAGAACATGAAAAGTTAGAAATAGAAAGCTCTGTATAAATCACTTAAAATACTCTCTATTTAACTCATAGCATTACAGCCATAGACATATATTATAAATATCCTGCCCAGCTCTGCCTTCTGTGTCTGCAGGTGGTAATGAGCCAGGAAGAAATTTGCTGACCCAGGGTCTGTGCATCTGCCCACTATTGTCCTTTTAGCACATTCCTTCTAAAGGTTTCCATGTCTTCCACTATGCTTCTATCAGGTGGTCTGTCAGTTTGCATGCCCCCTCGAGTTCAATTAGTATTTATTATGTACCTATTCTATGCACAATATTGGATTAAGCAATGAGAATATGAAGATAAATAAGCTATATTCCAGTACTTCAAAGGGTTTGTATTTTTCTTATGTCTACTAATGTATGTGGGTTGAAGAAATATAGTCAGAGTTGCGTAATTTATGTATACCCTTCATAGAATGATTTCATGAGTGGTCCATTCCTATTAAACAAAACAAAATGACTTAGGCATGTCATGATATTTGAAATTCCATTACAAGAGATTCAATCCTCCCCTAAAATCCTCCTTCAAATACTTATTGTGGCATAGGGGAAAGCTAGGGTCCTTAATGGCAGTGGAGTGCAAGCACTGTCTTATGCGTATTGCCCAAGGACCAGGTGAATGAACTTTGAAAAAGCTCATTTCTTGTTTGGCTCTTGAATGATGTGAATCTATTCTCTTTGAGGGTAGAGATGATTTTTTATTTGAATTCCCCACTCCTTGAATACAGTAAATGTTCCCTAAATGCTTGTTGATTGATTCATTATTTGATGTGGGGGGTCTCTACCACCCACCTCCCGCTCCTGACCAGCAAGAGGGAAGAATCTCACAGACAATGAATGAGGCAGAAGCCAAGATGGTAAGCAACTCCGTTTATTAGGGGAGTGCAAGAATATTATATAGAGATTATGAGGTGGCAGGGACCCTCCCTTGGTCTGCCCAGTCTCCTCCACCCAGCGCTCCCTCAGATAGCCTCTTCTCCTCACTGATTTGGGCAAGTCCAGACAAAGACTTGGAACTTCCACATTGTCAACCAGGGAGGGACCCTTCCTCCCATCACCATCTTGTTCCACCTTTGCCTTAGGCATAATGCCTCAGGGCACAGGGGTCCAGAGATACATGGGGGTCAGCTCTAACCTGTCCTGTTAAAATTTGGTATGACAGCCCTTGCCTTATGATTAAGACAGAAAATAAAAATTCAATATTTTATAACAAAAATAATCTCCTTTGAAAAAATAAAGAATAATTGTAGATATTTAATGCCTATCAAAGGTGCTCCTTCCAAAGCCATTGATTGGAGCCTACCCTTTTACAGAATTTATCTGAAGAGTGAAAAATAAAATGCTTACCTGGTAATCTATAAGAATATGATTAATAATCACTGACATGTATACTTTAATGTTCAGAAAGCTTTTTATATACACTAATACATTTGATTTTTTAGATGATCCTTTTAAGTAGGGAGGTCAGGAATGATTATGATTATGTTCATTTTATGCTTTAGGAAAGTGAGGATCACAGAGATTTAGTGACTTCCTTATGCTAACAGTGTCACAAATAGAATATAAGTGCAGGTGTTCCTTCATATGATTCCATATGCATAACTATAAAAATTGTGTCATGGGGGGTAGAGCCAAGGTAGCCACTGCAAAGCAGGGACTTGCATGAGCTCCCCTCCCAGGTCCCTCCAAAACCCTGTAAAAATGATTCGAAACAAATTCTAGAGCTGCAGAACCTGCAAAATAGCAAAGGGAAGCAGGGCTCCAGCTTAGGGAAGCCTGGATGGTAATGGGGAAAGGTCTATCACACAGAGCTGGGAGCAGAGCAGAACAAAGCTCAGTGTGGGCTGCGCCAGGACCAACCAGACTGGGAGAAAGGTGGAACAGGCCCTAGCTCCCTGAATCAGTGAGCTGTGGCAGTTCCCAGACTTCTCAACCCACAAACACCAAAGACAACACAGAAGGTTAGTGGGAAAAGCTATGGGGACAGAGTGAATGGAGTTTGCATTTTGGCCACTGCCCCTGGGTGGTGGAGGTGATGCAGCTTTGAGTACAGAACCACAGCTGCAGTTGCTTCTGGCCCCAGGCCCACCTGGTGGGAGGAATTAAGTGGTGAATCAGAGAAGGAGTGCAGAGACTGCTTAAGATCTGAGTCACAGTCTCAGTTGGTGGTTCTTGAGGGAAGAGGAGCACTGGTGTGGCAGGGCTTGCTGTGTAGAAATAGCTCTGAAAACAACAGTGCAGCTCCTCAAGCTTGGCCCAAAGTATTCTCTACTCTACAAGCAGTCACACCTCAAAGAAAAACTCAAGGGCCAAGTGAGTTGGCTGGGAACATGGCCAGGCAGCGAAAACACACTCAGATTCACTCTCAGACTTTGGAATCTTTCTTTGGTGACAAAGAAGAACAAAACATACAACCAGAATAAGTCAACAAAGTCAAACAACCTACATCAAAAGACTCCAAGAAAACTGGTCTCAGGCCATGGAAGAGCTCAAAAAGGATTTGATAAAGCAAGTTAGAGGAGCAGAGAAAAAATTGGGAAGAGAAATGAAAATGATGTGAGAAAACCATGAAAAACAAGTCAATGACTTGCTAAAGGAGGCCCCCCAAAATGGAAAAAAATACTGAAGAAAACAACACCTTAAAAAATAGACTAACTCAAATGGCAAAAGAGCTCAAAAAAGCCAATGAGGAGAAGAACACTTTGAAAGGAAGAATTAGCCAAATGGAAAAAGAGGTCCAAAAGACAACTGGAGAAAATACTACTTTAAAAATTAGACTGGAGCAAGCAGAAGCTAGCGACTTTATGAGAAATCAAGAAAATGTAAAACAGAACCAAAGAAATGAAAAAATGGAAGGCAATGTGAAATATCTCATTGGAAAAACCACCGATCTGGAAAATAGATGCCGGAGAGAAAATTTGAAAATTATTGGACTACCTGAAAACCATGATCAAAAAAGAGTCTAGATATCATATTTCAAGAAATTATTAAGAACTGCCCTGATATTTCTGAGTAAGAGGGTAAACACGAAATTGAAAGAATCGACTGATCGCTTCCTGAAAAAGATCTCAAAAAGAAAATTCCTAGGAATATTGTTGCCAAATTCCAGAGCTCCCAGATCAAAGAGAAAATACTGCAAGCAGCCAGAAAGAAAGAATATGAGTATTGTGGAAACATGATCAGAATAACACAAGATCTAGCAGCTTTTACATTGAGGGATTGAAGGGCTTGGAATATGATATTCTGGAGGTCAATTGAGCTAGGATTAAAACCAAGAATCACCTACCCAGTGAAACCAGGTATCATGCTCCAAGGCAAAATATAGACTTCCAGTAAAATAGAGGACTTTCAAGTTTTCTCAGTGGAAAGACCAGAGCTGAATAGAAATATATATACAGACAGAGGGCACAGGGTGAGTTGAATATAAAGGGATGATATAAAAAAAATAAAAATTAAATTAAAGGATGAGAGAGGAATATATGGAGAGAGGGAGAAAGGGAGAGATAGAATGAGGTAAATTATCTTGCAAAAAAGTGGCAAGAAAAAGCAGCTCCGTTGGGGGCAGGGAGATGGGGCAGGTGAAGGGGAATGAGTGAATCTGGTTTCATCAGATTTGACTTGAGGAGGGAATACCATACACACTTAATTGGGTATCTTACCCCACAGGAAAGAAGGAGGAAGGAGATAAACAAGGGGGGATTATAGAAGGGAGGGCAGATATGGGGAGGAGGTAATCAAAAGTAAACACTTGTTTTTTTGGCATTTATCTATTTAATTAATTTATTTACTATATATAGTTTTCAGCATTGATTTTAACAAGAGTTTAAATCACAAATTTTCTCTCCATTTCTACTCTCCCACCCACTACAAGATGGTGTGTATTCTAGGTGCCCTGTTCCCCAGTCAGCCCTCCCTTCTGTCACCCTACTCCCCATCCAATCCCCTTTTCCCTTCCTTTCTTGTAGGGCAAGATAAAATTCTATGCCCCACTGCCTGTGTATCTTATTTTCTAGTTGCATGCAAAAACTTTTTTTTTTTTGTTTTTGAACATCTGTTTTCAAAACATTGAGTTCCAAACTCTCTCCCCTCTTCCCTCCCCACACATCCTCCTTAAGAAGGCAAGCAATTCAACATAGGCCACATGCGTATCATTATGTAAAACACTTCCACAATACTCATGTTGTGAAAGACTAACTACATTTTTCTTCTTCCTAACTTATCTCCCTTTATTAAATTTTCTCCCTTGATCTTGTCCCATTTCGAAAGTATTTGTTTTTCATTACCTCCTCCCCCTAACTGCCCTCCCTTCTATCATCGCCCTTTTTAATCTTCTTCCTCCTTCTTTCCTGAGGGGTAAGACACCCAATTGAGTATGTATTGTATTGGCTCCTCAGGTCAAATCTGAAGAGAGCAAGATTCACTCATTCCCCCCTCACCTGCCCCCTCTTCCCTTCCTACAGAACTGCTTTTTCTTGCCACTTTTATGTGAGATATTTTACCCCACTCTATCTCTCTCTTTCTCCCTCTCTCAATATATTCCTCTCTCATCCCTTAATTTCATTTATTTAGATATCATCCCTTCATATTCAACTCACCCTGTGCCCTCTGTCTATATACATATATATATACAAATACATATATACATACACACACATATATGTATATATACATATATATGCATATTCCCTTCAGCTACCATAATATGGAAGTCTCATAAATTATACACATCATATATCCATGTAGGAATTTGAACAAAACAGTTCATCTTTAGTAAGTCCCTTATGATTTCTCTTTCTTATTTACCTTTTCATGCTTGCCTTGATTCTTGTGTTTGAAAGTCAAATTTTCTATTCAGCTCTGTTCTTTTCACTGAGAAAGCTTGAAAGTCCTCTATTTTATTGAAAATCCATATTTTGCCTTGGAGCAT
>CM053625.1:299413774-299439833 GCA_028646595.1 Phalanger gymnotis
TTTCTAATACAAACTCATAGGGCTATACATGAAACTGATATCAACTTAAAGGAGAATCTAGAAGTACTATGAACATCTTGGAAAAAGAAATTAGAATTGCATTTTTTTCAGGGAAACTGGTAAGGGTTCTCAACAGAGCTCAAAAAAAAAAAAACCAAACCAAAACAAAACAAAACAGACAGTCAAGGAATTAGACATGAATTCAGGGAACCAGAACAAGGTTTCCTCCTTTTTCTACCCCCAGTTCCTGAAATTCACATCTTCATTCATGATTTAGTCAACTGCTTTTTTATCATCACCTATAGTTTAATAGGCACCATCTTCCTCTGGTTTTCTTCCTTTTTGGGAAAAGGGGGATATAAATTTTGAAAACTGCCTTTTGTATTCTCTGGGCTGCTTCCATTTTTGTGTGGGTAAAGAGAGATCTAAATTTCCTCAAGAGAGCATAGCTTGACAGCATTATGGTCTTCTGAGTCAGTAAAGTTCTAAACTTGGAGTTAAGCTAGATTTGCGAGTCTCCTATCAATTCCAAATCAAATCATTGGTAAAATCTTATTGATTCTAGCTCCAAAATTTCTCATATCTGTCTTCTTTTCTCCCTCATTCAGCCTTTCATCACCTGTTGTATGTACTCACGAAATAACTTGTTGGTCTCCTTGCCTCCAATCTCTTCCTTTTTCCTCTCTATACTCCACATATTCACCAAAGTTATATTCCTAAATCATAGGTCTGATTGTATCAATACTCTTCTCTATGCTTTTCACAGACAATCTCCTCTGTCTAGTATATATTCTATCTTCATATTTGGCTCTGAGAATCCCAAGCTTCCTTCAAAGCTCAACCTTCAAAGATAGCTCTTTCTACATGACATCTGGCTTGATACTCATGGCTCTTACTGCCCCCCTTACTCCATGTAATGAAAAGCAGGGTGGGACTTTTTTCTTTGTTGACTTTTGTTTTGGAGTATTCTGCTTTAACCTAGAAAGTAACATTAGGAATATTGAGTGCTAAGGCACTAAGGCAATCAAGTGCTTTTGAGTCTTGTCTTTGTTTGAATCAAGAGCCATTGATTGGATACAATATATATGATGTGGTGCTAGTGATTAATAATCTTCCCCACACCCTTTTGGTAAGAAGATACTGAGGCTTAGGCCTACACCCTTTTTCTAAGTGGACCCTATGCCCCAGGGCCCTAAACAGGGTATATATGCTCAGAGGTTGGCATTTTGCTTTGGGGGCTCACTCATTGGAAGATTGTTTCTGTGATTTCACCAGATAAGACTCTGGGTAGCCCTTAAGGAACACCCAACCAATCCCCACTTGGAAAAAACAGATATTGGTGCTTCTCTCTCTGGTAACTACGTATGTATTGCTATGGACAGATAGAAGCCTGTCTGATGATTTGCGTTATTTGCTCTGTTTATATAATTTCAGCTTGTAATTTCTGTTTGTGTTTTCTCTGAAGTTCTAGGTGCTGATTTTTTCCCCTGAACTAAGTGAATGATATATGTATGTTTAATTAAAGTGAGATTGTAAACCCTTTAAAGTTGCTATCCTTAGAAAAGCAGATCAAAGAACTCATGCTAGCAGACCTCCTGTGTGCTGGTGTTATTGGTCTTACACAGTCACAGTAGCGGCAAGTACCATTGTTGTTACACTCCACTGTAAGAACTGTTTTATATTTATTATGTAATTTTTATGGGTTCATCTCCCCAGAGCTCCCAGACACAGCACTTGGTTCTAACTGTTAAATATAGCATGTATATCATTTAATGCATAAAACACATGCAATTCACATTCATGTATATATGCATGTATGCAAATGTTTACACATACTTATACATCTACTTCTTATGTATATGCATATATATATGTATACACAATAATACAGTGAAGTATTAAGTTGTCTGAAAATGTATAAAAAATATTCACAATTAATCTGTAGTTCAACATTCAAGATTCATCAAATAATACTTTGTGCAAAATATTCTACTTGGCCCTGTGAGAGATGAACAGTAAAAATAAAACATGGTCCTTTGTCCTCATAGAGCTCACAATATAGCAGGGAGATGTGACATTTACTTAAATGAATATAATGCAAAATAATATGGGATAATTACATAAGAGAAGTTAGAGCCAAATGTGGAAGGAAGAATAGTATAACAACAATGCTACTTGCTGCTATTGTGGCTGTGTAAGACCACAGAGCAAATACAAACAGAAATTACAAGCAGAAATTATAAAAAGAGCAAAACAACACAAATCAACAGACAAGCTTCTATCTGTCTGACCATAGCAATATGTACACAGTTACCAGAGAGAGAAACACTAACATCTGGGTTTTCAAACCTGAGGGGGCTCCACCAGCTACCCAGAGTCTTGTCTGGCCAAATCACCAACACTCTTCCAATCAGCATGCCCCCAAAACAATACTTCACTTTCCATTGTTCTGAGAGTTCTCAATTTTGAGTTCAATAAATATGTTCTGGGTATCTATCTATCTATCTATCTATCTATCTATCTATCTATCTATCTATCTGTATATGTAGGTATGTCTATATATATGTATATATTTGTGTGTATGTGTATATATATATATATATGTATATAAGTATTTGTGTGTGTGTGTGTGTATATATATATATATATATATATATATATATATATATATATATATATATATATATACATATATACTTTTTCAGGGCCCCCAGATTCACACATCTTGTGAATTAATTAGCAAAAGGGTATGGGCCTTCTACCAACAAAGGCAAGACTCAGTCAAAGGCACTTGATTCCCTTAGTGCTGAGAAGCTTTCCAAAAGGAAAAAAAAAACTACTAAAAAGCCCCACTTTGCTTGCCCTTACAAAGAGTCATTACTAACTGGAAGCAACAAGGATTATTTCTTGTACTAGATTCATTCATCAGTCAATCAACAAGCATTTATGTGCCATGTACTATACTAAGCACTGGGAATAAAAGAAGGTAAAAAGAGATATGGCTTCAAGGAACTTATATTTTAATACTGTAGTCAATGAAATGGAGAAATAGATGAGACAGAAATAACCTGGACTGCAACCAGAAGTGGAAAGCCAATAAGAATAAGATATCATGTCGTAGATGGATTGGGTGAAAGAACTACGGATACTTATCCTGGAAATAAGTACATGAGAATGTAATAGCTCTATTATTAAAACCTGAAGGCCTCTAGTATTCAAGAGGGAAGTTCATTCTTCCGCTCATTGACAAAGGGCAAGATTAGGAGCCATGTATAGAAGTAGTAGAAAATCAACTTTAGACTTAATTTGAAAGGAGAGGAAAAAGGAAAAAAAAACTTTCCCCAATTTTGAGCTGTGTAAAAATTGAATGGGTTTCCTCAGCAAATAGTGGGTTGTCCTTCCCCTTTAACTTTATTTCTAGTTGAAGTCTTAAAACTGAGCCTGAATAAACACTTTGGGGAATTTTATGTGAGGAAAATTAATATGGGATTGCATTTATTACCAATTTTTCTATTTTTTCTATCTGCTCTTTCTTAAATTCTAGTTCCTACATATGGAAGGGAATATTGGTCAGTGTCATTTTGGACAAAAAGTGGCTCTTCTATCACTTTGATTCCATGATTCTCTGGATTTTGCAAACCTTTAAGCCCTTGGATTTTATATTTTACAATTAACTAGTGACTGTAGTACATGAATGAATTGACTACAGTACAGAAAACTTGTTTATAGTTTTCCTCAGTATATTATAGCACATTGTGTGGTAATCATTTAGCATGACTATGTAATAATGTGATCCATGTGCTCAGTCAAGTGACTGAAGTAGATCTTATTTTATTTATGTATAGTGCATTATAGTGTAATGACAGGCAGGTTTCCAGAGGATAAGAACCAGGTTCAAGTCCTACTTCTGACATATTTAATCACAATCTTTCCATGAAAGCCTCTGAGATTTTAAAATACAGAGAAAGTTCCAAAGTCACAGTGGTAGTAGGAGTCACCTTATCTGAGGTTCTTTGTGCCAAAGGAATCATATATTCAGTTATTATCCCTATAGATAGATGAAAGTTCTTCAGATTTTTGCATCTATCTTTCCCCTGCACCTCCAGTAATTCCCTGGTGGACACATTAAAGTATTAAATTAAAGAACATCTGAGTTGCAAAAACCTTAGAAACATTTTAGATCAAGGTGTGTTTAAAGCCAGACTCCCCAACATGGGGTCATATAACCTCTTTTTGACAATTTCCAATGTCATAACTTAATATCTTCCAAAGCAATGCATTTTATGTTTGAGATTCTCTAATTGTTTGAAAGTCCTTAGGCCAACTAAAACCTGTTGTGATGCTCCCCATTTCCCCTTCTCCCATATATACACATTTTCAAACTCAACTTTCCCAATATTGTTGATATTAATATGTTATGATTTTGAGTCCCATTTTCATCTTGTGTGGCCACCTGTTCTATAGGTGCAGCCAAAAATTCAATTCAACCAAATTTTTTAAGGTTTTACTTTTCTAAAGCACTGTTTGAAATGTTGGAGATGAGTCAAAATTTTTACCTTCACAGAATTTATTGTCTAAGAGGGGCATATGGAAATAATACAAATAAATGGTTAACCATAAATCAATCTAGGGCTCTTTAGATTCAGAAAAAAAAGGTGCCAAGATGCTATTTGAGATCTAAGAGGCAAAATACCATTATCTATATTCCTTCTGAAATGAGGAAACCCAAACTATATGCTATAGATATTGTGCCTGCATAACAGTACTACAGGAATAACCAAATTTATAATTAGGACAATTTGCAGTTGCTGTAAGCGCCATAAACCACATATAAAGAAGTGGTGTGAAAAGTTCAGGGAGTGTAAGTGCCTCAATTCACAATCCATTAGACACACAGGCTCCTGAAAGCAGAGACATTTGCCTTTCTTTGAATCCTCAGTGCATAGCATAGTAGCTGGCACATATTAGGTATCTGATAAATGTACCAATTGACTGATATCTGTGATAATGTTGTTGTTGTAAGTCATTTTAGTTGTGTCTGACTCTCTGTTACCCTATTTGGGTTTTTCCTGGCAAAGATACTGGAGTGGTTTGTCATTTTCTTCTCCAGCTCATTTTACAGATTAGGAACTGAGGCAAAAAGGGGTAAGTAACTTGAGCAAGGTCACACAGCTGTGTTTGAGGCTAGATTTGAAGTAAGGTCCCTCTGACCCCAGGGACAGCGCCCGTATCCACTGTGTTACCAATGAGGCTACTAGGAGTAGGTAGAAGAGTAAAGAGGGTGGAGGGCTTCAGAGGACAGGACGTCACTACAGCTTACTATCTGATTCTTTCTTATTCTAATTCTTGACAATTGTAGGCATGATGCTAAAGGAATAAATTTTAAAAATTAACAGGACCCAAGAAATTCTGAGACCTGTGTGCTACCCCATGGCAGTTATGACTCTGATACTATAAAGGTCTTTGTTTTAGATATGTGTTTTGCTTTTAATGTCTCCAGGCATATCATTTGTAGATGTTGTTAACATATCTTTGATTCATATTAAACAATCCTCTAAAGACACTTGTTCTTAATAGTATGTATTACTTCCTAGGTATACCTCCCCAAATAATTTTGGCTTTATGATAGGAATTTTCCTCAATGCTGAGGAACCAATTGGTTTTTTTTTTTTGGTTGTTAATTATTCTTTTCTTCCACAATATTGTAATGAGTACAAATCTTACCAATTCTGATTTATGGTCAAAGCTTTTCAGCAGTATTAAAGAATTATAAGTTAAAAAAAGAAAAAAAAAACATTTGAAGGAAGAGAATCTGTGTGGATGGTACTGATATGATTAGTTCCTTTACCGAACAGATTTATTTGACTTATAGGGACAAGAGCAGCAGGATGGAGTGGTGATTTAATGTGCTCTCTGTCTCTGCATGCCAAACGTTGTATGATAGTGAGAATGATCCCAACAGAGGATTCCTGAAAGGTCTGAAATGGAAAAACACTCAGCCAGAGACTGCTCCTTCTTTTCTCAGAAGGAACTTTATGATAGTAAATTGAAGGAAATCCATTTTAAGCTCATTCAGTACTAGAATATTTTCTTAAGATTGGCAAGTAGGGTCATGGTGATGGTGGAAATAAAGGAATATAGTTTTACATTTGGGATTTGTTTGTACAAACAAAGTAAAGTGAACTCCTGGTCATTCAAGCTCTCCAGCCATGCTCATCTAAGATATCTAGGTGATTATACAATAGGTTTAAAGGGGATTTAATCCTTCTCTCTCTCTCTCTCTCACACACACAGACACATACACACAGTATATATAAATAGAAAAATAAATATACATATATAAATGTATGTATATATGTATACATGTATGTGTCTGAATTTACACATATAATGTTATATTCAAATAAAACTATATATATATATATATATATAAAAGCTTAGCAAATTTTAACATACTATAGATTGCAGTTATTGTCATAGAAAAAGAACATTCTCTTATCTTGCTCAATGGAGATCAGATAGAAATGGTCTTGGGATAGGTAGCTATCCTCTTATTCTACTATTGTTGTTTTATATTTAGTTTTCTGAAAACCACAAAGGTAGATAAAACAACCAGTTTTGCAATTGAATTAAAAGTATTATTATGCAAGCTAATCTTCTATAGGCTAAATGAAAGCATCTTTAGTACAACTTCTTTAGCAGATAGATACATGGGAACAATTTGTACCTTATCCCATTTCTACAATTTCTAGAATTTCTTCTGGCAGAACTCCATATTTTGTGTTTTCTTCTACATATTTTAAAGATTCTAAACATTTTATACCACCTCATTTATGTTTTTTAGAAGGTTGTTCTTAAGTTGTTTTGGATCTATGTTATGTCTGAGTAATCGTAAGCTACAGTTTGATCTGTGGTAATCGTCTTAGCTGCAATACAATTTATTGGCTGAGTTCTCCAGAGTATTTTGAGGTCTATATTTATAGGTATTGTTGCATAGGGATTTATTTTCTGCTAGACTAGGAAAAATATCAAGTTTCTAATGTATAATTCTTATGATTAAGTCTTATCTCGTTAGGTGTTCAGTAGATACATAATTATAATTACCTTTGGTCATACGTTACATAGTTTGTATATATCCTTCTCTAATCTATATGGAGCTAAGCTTGGATTGCTTAAGGGCAATCCAATTTATTTTTTCTTTTGTGGTTATGACCTACTTGGTCTTGAATTGACATCATAGATCTTCTCTATTTCCACAAACAAATCCAGTTAAATCATGTAGTAAAACTCTAAAAGTTCTCAGATTTCCAATCTATGGTTGTTTATCCCTTCTTACAATAATTGGAGACATCACAATTTTTGTAGGAATTTCATTATTGAGTATAATCTATGGATTTTCTGAGTTAGTGAATATTTTCAATGATTTTGAGCTCTTAAAAAATTCCCTCCAGATTAGATTCTTGATTTCATCTCTCATTTTGGTAAAATTTAGGCTCAACAATGAAGCTACTCTTATGATTGCCCTACATATGTCAGCAATAAAATGTTTTATTGTGATGTGGGACAGAAGGTAAGATTGAAAAGAAAACCATTTTCCATAATTTGTGAGATTTGTTTCAATTTTCTTTCTCACAGAATTATCATATAATGGAAGTCTTCATATCCCTAGTCTATATCATGGACATTCATGCTTTGCCTGTTTTAATGGACTATTCTATCTATTAAAAAGCATCTCTGACAGGCAACGTATTGGCATTTCTTATTTATTCTGGTATCCTTTGCCTTATTGTGACAGCAGCACATGAAGAAAGACTACTTTTCCCCTATCCTTTCCGCATTATGATCAAATGAGACTCTCCTACAATTGAATGCTGTCCCATAACTGTCTTTGATCCTAATGAAATTTTTTGCTTACTGGCCAGAATGCCAATCATTAATTGTATAACCAGAACCCAACAGGCTGGAGTTGCAGGTTTTTCTACCAGGCTTTCTAATCTACTAAAGCAGGCAAATGGCATGCAAAGTCCCCACTTTTTCTTATTGATGAGATAATAATAGATTTTAATGACAATAAAATTATTATTATTTTTACTTCTCTCTATTCCTATAGAACTTATCTTTTTTATTTACTTGGAATTTCCCAAATGACCATTATTATAGGGCCCTAAGAGATGTCTTTGCTTCTGTCTTCTTCCAATGTCAAGCCATTATATGAATCAAAAGTAGAATTAATGGAAAAAGAGAGAGATTGAAGAGAAACAGAGTAACATACAAAGACAGATAAACAGGTGGATTAGATCATGATGGATTAAGTGGTTGCTGAATGATGGCAAATGGTCATTGGATGAGAGAAAGAAATGGTGCGACTGGTGGGGAATAAAATAATTTGAAGACCTTAGAATGAAACAATTATCTTGGAGTTTATTCCAAGTTGAATGCCTATGAATTATATTAATGTTCAAATTAACTGATTTAAGTAAAATAATTAAATGTGTTTACTGCTATAATAAACATTCCATATATATGTATATATATTAACAAAACTGTGTGATATATGACATTTCTTCTTTTTACTGCAATCACTCATTCTACTTGGCATTGTGTTCACAAGATGTTGTAATATATTTTTAATTATTTTTCATGAAGATCCATTTGTTGCATTAGATGCTATACCTCTATGAGTTTTTTATTTAATTTTTTTAATTTTAAGGAAACATTAGTAGAGCAGGAGAAGAGACAGGGCTTTGAATTCAAAGGATGGGAAGAATACTTCACATTGTAATTAGTAAGACATTCTTTATGGGAGAGGTGAACTTTGATATTAGTGGTTTTGGAGGCAGGATTTGGAAAGATCGAATTGGTTGGGTGGGCATTCCAGGTGAAATTAAAAATATCGTCAAACATGGAGACTTGAGTGGATGACACAACTTCAAGAGATATTGACAGGAATTTACGTCGAATAAATGTTTTGAGTAGGGGAATAGTGTGTTATAGGTAACAGAACATGAAAGCTAGGTTGGGGTCATACTCTGAATATCTTTAAATTCCAGTGCCATTCTAAGGAATTTCATCTTTATCCTACTGGTAATGGGGAGCCATTTAAAATTCTGCATAAGCAAAATGTCATGATGAAAGCTGGGTTTTTAAAGGAAACATTTTTCAATGTTAGGGTATAAACCACATTGATTTCAGAATAGATTTAATCTATAGACAAGTTAGGATGCTATTATAGGGGATCATTAATGGTGGATTTCTTATCAGTACAGGAGTGGTCTTAGAAGACTTCTGAGGATCAATGAAGTAGTACATAAAGAGATCATGGAATTTTTGAAGGTAGTCTTCCATAAAACAGGGAACATTTGTAAGATGACTAAGAATTAAGAAACATGCCTTGAGGTAGCAACTCTTTAATTAACAAGCACATTCATTTTCCCCTCTAGGACTCAGTTTTCTATTTTCTAAAATGAATTGGAATCCAAGGTCTCTTCCAGCTCTAATGTTATATGACTCAAGGCAATGAGTTTGGATTCCAATGGATATTTGATGCTGCATTATCACTGTTGAATCAATGACAGATGAATAAATATCACTACTCTGTCCAAAATTCAGAAATGGCTTCTCATGTCTATATAGTAGAGATTGTGTTCCATGGCCTGACATCAGTGAAACTCCTCAACATATGTCCCCATGTTTTCCAGTCTTATCTCATACCACTTTTCAATGCAGTGTTAATTCTTTGGTCAAACTGAACTATCTACAAATTTTAGGAAAGGAGAAAGAGGAAAAGCATTAGTTAAGTGCTAAATATGTGCCAGGGACAATTCTAAGCATCCATATCATTTGCTTCTCACAATGGCCTTAAGTTATATTTGAGGAAACAGGCACAAAGAGGTTAAATGACTTTTCCTAGGTCACGCCACTAGGGAATATATGAGCACAGATTTAAATTAAGTTTTTCCTGACTTCAGATGCACCACTCCATCCAATAAGCCACCAAGCTACCTCTTGCATGACTCATACTATCTTGCCTTAATGTCTTTGCCCATACTGTGCTTTATATCTAGATGCCTTGCCCTTACTTCTTGTCCTTTTGAATTTCTAATAATCTCTTAAAGACCCAGTCAAATGCTACTGTCTGAATGTAGTCCTCTTATTTCCCTAATGTTAGTCATAACATCTTCTCAACTGGACTTCCACTCTGCTTTTTGCTTTTGCTTTTCTTTCTCAACATCATATTACAATAATGTACATTATAGTAATCTGTTTTTACATCTTTTGCCTCAACTAACTCTAGTCTCTATGAAGTTAGGATGGAGTCTTGTTTAAATTTTATATTTTGCCTAGTATTTAGCAGAATGTCAGGCACATAGTGGCCATGTAATAACTATCTTAAAAAAATCAATCGCCTGATGCCAAAACAGACAATACATATTCTATTTCTACTTTCTAAATAATTACTGAATCAACCAGATAAAACTTAAGACATGTACGGCACAAGGGAAGAGGAAGAAATGGATGTCTCTTGTACACTTGACTTAGCCATTCATACCCTTTCACTGGCTGTCTCCTCATAATCCCTTGACAGCATCTGGTGGGGGGCGCCTGTAGAACACTAAAGGGATGGTGGGAAAATATGGCATGTGACATTGGGGTAAGAGCTGAACTTAGACAAATGAAATCTGTCAGCAAGCTCCTTACAGGCTGCCACAGTTCTTATTGCTGCTTGGTTGAGTTAGCTTGATACATAGACTTATTGTATTATTCAGCTGGTTTGATTTTCCTTTTTATGACAACCCTACCCAAGAGACCATCCATCTCTTTACAATCTTGGAGAATGACTATAACTGAATGATATTTCAATGTAATTTATAACTCAATAGTGTAAACAAAAATAATGGTTGTTTCTTAGCACTGGAAAGAATGCTAATGGTGATTCATAGACTTTTATTTATTATTTTAGTGGGAATTAGTGCCTCAGTACTTGATGGTTTCACATGGACAGATTTAATGTAGCTAAAGCAAAGACTTCAGATAGAATAAATTGAGAAATAAAGGAAGTCAGCATTTTCCTGAAACCATTAGTTGATTATATGTGTTACCTTCAATAGCAGGTAAAGTTTAGTTAAGGTAGTTAAGGACACAAGGCTCATAATCAGAGAATGTGGGTTTGAAGCATGATTCTTTCCTTTATTAGAGATATACTTTTGGACATGCCATAAAGTCATAGAATGTCAGACTTGAAAGGCACCCTAGAGTGAAACTAATTGTGTAATATTTGTACAGTAATTTCTTATAAACACTCCCCCAAATGTTCATCTGTCCTCTATTTAAACAGTAATTGTGGTGGGCTGCCTACTACCTAATCCAAAGCAGACACTTTTAGATAACTCGAATGACATTGATGTTTTTAATCCTTTAAAACAGTTAGTTGAACTGTATTTTTGCAATGTTAGTTTTTTTTTTATAACTAGTCTTACTCTCCTTCCAAGCAAAAGAAGTTCAATGCCCCTTCTACAATGATAGTACTTAAAATTCTTCCCCATCCCTTTCACCAGGTCTTCTCTTCTCCAGTCTGAACATCACTAGTTTCTTCAACTAACTGTTATATGTGATGTTTTCTAGTCCCATCCGGCCCATTTCCTCAACTGCAAAATGGGCATATTTATTCGTACTCTGAATGTGTGAATGAGTTGTTGCAAGAACATATGAGATGATGCAAAATAGATGTAAACTCCTATTATAAATATAAGCTATTTTAAAGAAATAATTTACTCCTAGTTACTCCAAGTTTTCTGGGCTACAGAAACATGACGAAAATAAATATTTGAAACCATACAGATAGCACATACTAATTTTTAAAATAAGTTCTCAATAAAACTTTATGATTTAGTGTGGTAATTGGGGCTTTATGTAATTGACATGAGATCTGATTTTTGTTGGGGACAGCCATGTTTTCAGATGATTTTTGAAACAGAAGAGGATCTTTCCATTGACTTAAATGTAAATGAAGACATTTTTCTACCTTAATCTAGTCAGTAGGCAAAACTGAATGGTGTCTTCAAAAGTATCATTAAAGACTCGTCACTAAGAAGTAGGACTATGAGCAAAGAATAAAAAGAAAGAGGCGGATGAGTAAGAGATGATGATAATAATGATGACGATGGTGATGATGATGATGATGATGTGATGATATGCACCCTTTACTTTAGGTGAGAGATGAGGCTAATATATGTTGAGATATCCCTATGCCAATGAAATAACTGTTTTACATATTGTTTTTATAACTACTGTGTGTCAGGTACTCTTCTAGGTACTAGAGTTACAAAGAGAAAATAAAGAAATAGTGTTTGCCCTCCAGAAGCTTACATTATATCAGAAGAAATTGCATATAGGTTGAGAGAGATTAAATGTCTTGATCAGAGTATCATAGATAATAAATGATCAAGGAAAGGTTTGGACTCAAGTTGTCTTGAGTCCAAGTCCAGCATTCTTCCTTCTGTACTAGCTAGATGTACAGGAAAAAAATAAGCCACCAATAAGTAACTCTAGGTATTCTAAATCAAATGGGCAGTTTCCTTCTACATTCCAGGCTTTCAAGAAAAGGCTGTAAGATAACTTATCAAGTACACAATAGAGAAGCTTCTTATTCATGTATGAATTGGAGTAAATGACTTCAGTGTTTCATTAAAACACAAGCTTTTAGGATTCTGAGTCAGATGGGAAGTAGGGTTGGAATAGGATCATAGATTGTTAGAACTATGAGAAAAATGAATGATCACTTCATTTAATGTTCTCAATTACAAATTACTTCACATGGGTGCCAATAATAGTAATTTCCTAAAAAAGACTTCATAAAGCCACTGGGAATTAAGAACAGGCAGGATTTAATAAGCACAGATATTAATTTTTAATGGTTATAGATTCACTGGATTAAAAGTGACTATAGATATCATTTGATTTATATATATATATATACACACATATACACACATGTACATATACATATATTTCTACACATATATACACATATAACAATACATATGAATATATGCAATATATACATATATGCATATGTACATCTGTATATGTAAGTATGTATGTACACTTTTTTGTCAATCTCTGTTTAAATAATTTTATTATGGACAACAGTACTTAACATGAGTATCCACTCCATTTTTAGTTAACCTTTATTATCAGCCTGGGCTAAAGTTTCATGTCTACAATATTCATCACTTGGTCAGAAATTTAACCTCTGGAAACAAGGAGAATCAGTCTCTATCAACATTTTGAATATGCATCTAGAAGATGAAAAATGTTGTATTTGGGGATGGAGTGAGGAAGTAGGACAGATGAGTGGATCTTACGAAGAAGCCAATTTTGACTCAATGTAAGAAGAAATTTCCTAACAAAAGACTATCCTAAAATGTTGTTTTGAGAAACAAGATGTTCTCCCTTACCGAAGGTCTTTGAGCAAAAATGAGATGAACACTTGGACAGCATTATTTAAAAGGTATGTCATCAGTGGTGTACTGAAACTAATTATAACTGACATGTTGAGAACCCTTTGCTAAATTTCCACTCTGAGTATTTACACCTCAGATATAGGCAATTCTACAATCAAGGCTTGATTTATTGTTTTGATTTTCTAGCCTTAAGAAAGTGTTAATGCAGACTAAACTTAAAAGTGTATGTGCATAATTGCCCTTCCTGCCAAGAGCCAGATTGTTAAACATTTACTAACATGCCTGTGTCTTGCTTGAAAAACAATGCTTTTATTTGAGAGGAGTTCAGTACATTGTCCAGAGAATGAAGTCGTGGCCAGACTGTTTCCAGAATGATGATGGCAAGAATGATGATGATGATAGAAATGATGATGATGGTGATGATAACAATAACAAGAATACTGTCATTTACATAATTTTAAAGGTTTACGCACCGCTTTACATCCGTCATCTCGTTTGAGCCTCCCAACATGCTTGGATCCAATTCCAGTAGAGGTTGAAATAAAAGACTACTGAATAACCCTTAAAGTCTGATTCTATGATTTTATTTATATTTAAAGAAGCCATCTTGTCTTCCCTTTGTCCACTTTTCCAGGCTCTGCACTTCAAGTTTCTTCAACTAATCCTTTTTTTTAAGTTCAGTGATTAATTTCAATTCAATATTGTTCCATGTTTTCAAAAAAATCAAAGTATTAGAGTATTGTTTAATATCATTAAATTTCAATTAATGAATTCAATTGCAAAAGAGTCTGATGGCTTGGTTTTCTCGAATCTACTGTAATTTGAAAGCTAAGCTAAAGGGCTATCAACAAAATTTTCAAAGGATATAAACAGGCAGTTTTCAGAGGAAGGAATCAAAGCTATCTATAATCATATAAAAATGTTCTAAATCACTATGATTAAAGAAATGCAAATTAAAACAACTCTGAGGTACCATATCATATCTCTCAGATTGGCTAATATGATAAAAGAGGAAAATGATAAATTTAGGAAAAGATATGGGAAACTTGGAGCACTAATTTGTTGTTATTGGAATTGTGAACTGGTAACCCATTCTGGAGACTTCCAACCAATTTGGAACTATGCCCAAAGAGCTATAAAGCTCTGCATGTTCTCTGATACAACAATACCACTACTAGGTCTATATCCAAAAGACATCATAAAAAAGGAAAAGAACCCACAAGTACAAAAATATTTATAGCAAATTTTTATGGTGGCAAGGAATCAGAATTTGAGGGGATATCCATCAATTAGGGAATGGCAGAATAAGTTGTGGTATATAAATGAAATGAAGTACGATTGTGTTATAAGAAATGATGAGCAGGCAGATTTCAAAACAAAACAAAACTGGACTTAAATGAACCAATGCTGAGTGAAGTGAGCAAAACCAAGACAACATTGTACACCATACCAGCAGCATCGTACTACTGTCAACTATGATAAACTTAGCTCCTCTAAGCAATACAGTGATACAAGACAATTCCAAAAGTCTCATGATGGAAAATGCTATCCACATACAGAGAAAGAACTACAGAGACTGAATGAAAATTGAAGCACTATTTTCACTTTTGTTTGTTTGTCTTTTTTTCATTGTCATGGTTTTCCATTTTGTTCTGATTCTTCTTTCACAAAATAACTAATGTGGAAATATATTTAATATGATTGTACATGTATAATCTATGATTGCTTACTCTTGAGGAAGTGGTTGGGGAGGGAGGGAAGGAGGGAAAAAATTTGGAAATCAAAATCTTAGTGAATGTTGAAGCCTGTCTTTACATGTAATTGGAAAAAATACTATTAAATGGTGGGGGGAAGTAAAGGACTATCAATGAAAGCAACCACTGCAATCAACCCTCAAATAGGGAGGATCATGGATACCACAACACTCAGGAAATGGAAGTGGTGTGGTGCATTGATTGACTTGTTGACTGACTTGATGATTCAAAGATACCGGTTATGTACTTAACCAACGTGAAAAGAATAATTATCACTTTTCTTAGTATTTTGAGCTACAAATGAACATACAGGAAACAGAACACAGTATCATTTTCAGTCAATAAGTTTATATGTGTATACACACATATACACACAGATTCACAGAGACACAGACACACATACAGACACTTGTGTGTATACATATAAAAAACAATATTGTAAAAGAAAATTAAAAAGTTTGAAAAAGTTAGAGATGGAAGGAATGTTAGGACATTTAACTGAATGTTAGCAAACTGAACATCATATGTTATAGCTAGAAGAGACCTGTAAACATTGAACATAAAGCTGTATTATCAGAGCTAGAATGATGATTAAGAACCAGAACCTTTAATGAAAATGAACTCAGAATGTTAGAGTTACAAGGAATCTTTGAGAGCCTATAGGGCAACACCCTCATTTTATAGCTGAGGACATAGGGAACGGAGAAGAAGGGACCAACTTCAGGTAACATGGCTGTAATGAAACAGAAATGAGACTCTAGTTCAATGCAATCCAATCCAATTTGATTCAAATCACTTTGATCATTTATTGGTTTTCAACTATGTGCAAGAGATCACCCTAACAAAGGGAGAAAAAGGACCAAAATTAAATAGTCCTTGTCACGAAAGAACTTACACTTGGGAAGAGGGGGTGTTGGCAACATGTACAAAGAGAAATGTATACATCTAATAGGTGTGTGTGCATATATATATGTATGTATGTATGGATATAGGGGTGTATATGTGTATATGCATGCATATGTATATATGCATATGCATGTGTATATGTGTATGTGCATATATATGTGTGTGTGTACATACATAGATACGTATACACACGTACCCATACATATTTCTAGTATGTGTATAGATATACTGAAACTCTAAGGGAATAATAACAATGTAGATCATAATTGTCAAAATGACTATGTAGTTCTGTATCACTAAGTATATGAGAGAGACTCTCCATCATAGAAGGTAGAAAAAGGAAACCATTTATTCAGACACCAGAGAATCATATCCCACCAGACATTTATTCACTATATCACAGCAGGAAAACATTCCACACACAATATGACAAACTGGAGCCTCTCCATCCCAACCCTCCCTCTCCAACCCCCTACTGGGCTCTTCTCAAAGACAAACTCACAGTACAGCTAAGTCATCCTGTTGAGTTCTAACAATCATGATGGCAGCCATTAGCAGCCATTACCAGACATACAGTGCTCTCTCACTCTCTCTCTTTCTTCTCTCTCTCTCTGTCTCTCTCTCTCAGCATTTCCTGTGACATAACTTCCTTTTCCTGTCAGGAAGCTCCTCCCACCACATTTGTTTTAGGCTTCCTGTGACACCTATTAATGGGTGGGAAAGATCTTCATATCTAAATTGCTACTGCATATGTATACAGACATACAGATACATACATCTAGTATGTGTATGGATATGTGCGTGTGTGTATGTTTGTAGAAGTGCTCTAGTGCCAGCTCTAACCAGCTACTGATTGTTCAATTTGCAGTGTGAAAATTTATACCTCAGTTATCAGCAAATGCTTTAAGTCAAGACATGATTTATTTTTTTGTTGCTTGTCTAGATTTATGAAAGTGATGGAGAAAGTGTAATTATATAGATTAAACTTAAAGTGTATTGTACATCCTTTTTTATGGAGAGCCTGTTTATAAACATTTATTAGCAGTTCTCAATACACATACACACATATACATACATAAACATGCATATAATTATGCACATAAATGTACATTGGACCTATACACAAACATATGTGTATGAATACAAACATGTGTGTGTATGTGTGTTTGGGACTGAGCACTAATAATTGGCATCTTAAGGAAAAGTCTCCTGCATGAAATGACAAGTTGAAGGAAGCTAGGGACGGAATCTACATATGAGGCAGAGATGAAGAAGGAAAGTCCTTTAGTATGGGAGAAATCCTATTGTAAAGCATATCACTTGGAACATAGGATATCAGATACAGGGGGCATCTAGCATACCAATTTAGTTATAAGATATAGTGCAAAAGATGGAGTAATGTAGAACAGTTGAGAAAGAAAGAAATAGAGGCAGGCTATGAAGACTTTTAAACACCCAGAATAGAAGTTAATAGTTTACCATACAGGAAAGAGGGAATCACTGACCTCTTTAGCAGATGACTGGCATAATCAGGCCTGTGCTTTAAGGAATATCAGTTTGGCAACTGTTTGGAGGGTTGATTGCAAAGGAGACAGACAGGAATACAGATTAATTAGAGTAAGATTGCAAAAGTCCAGTTCTCCTGACTCCCAATCCCATCCTCTCTTTTATATGACAGGCTGCACTATATTCTCCATAGTGCTTAGAAGTGCATAAAAGTAAGAGAAAGGGAGGAAGGGCCTGCAGTTTCATAATACCTGAGAGAAGGGCAAAGGAAGCTAAGCCATCCGGATAGACAAATAATAAAGAAGTAAAATTGAAAGTGCTTTGGATACCCTTAAAAACTATAAAATATTAGCTATTATTAAATGGGGTCGTAGGTGGGGACTAAGCTTTTCTCTTTCTTGAATAATTTAAACTAGTGATCAAGGAAATGTCTGCTTCTATCTCGTTCAAGTCTGATTGTTGTACCTGGCCAAGAAAGGTAATCACCATGGCTTTTGTTGGTTTCAAGAACAACACAGCAGTAGGCAGAGTGGATGCAGGCAATCAAATTTTGACAGTTTCCCTGCTAGCAAATCACCTTCACCATTCCAGGTCTGACTTAGAGAACAAAGTGACTGATTTGCCTGTCATGACACGTATTAATAAAATCCTATTCGACAGCATCTGACAGGTGTAGCCGCCTCAATTTCATTAAGCTGCATTAACAGAGAGTTTTCAAAAGCAGGAGCAAATAGCCCCAGCACTGCCAGAGACATACTCGATCCCCTTGAGAGGCCTAGCCGGCTTCTCTTCCTAACCATGGGGATTGAGACTGTGGCTTGCCTCTATCCCAGAATAGATTATTCTAATCACAGGGAGTCCTACAGACAGATGAGGCTCATTAAGACTACTCTGAGATTACAAGAGACATAGTCTTTTACACTTGAGAATGCAGCTTGGATTTTATTTGGCTTTACTCTTACATCAATGCTAGTCAGCCTCCCCCGCCCCCCCAGGAAAGAGTCCTCGAATAGGTATAAAGTGCATCCATCCATGGAAGAACTACAGCTACGATGAACCATTATATTTTTTATTTGTATTTATTCATTAGCATCTAATCTACATAATTTAAGCACATGCCTTTCCACCAGCTCCATATGTATGTTCCATATATGCTTCATTAATGTAAACCAGGGCTATCTTGGCATGCCGAGGTTTCCTAAAATGAAAAAACTCTTTATCCCTTACCATATGGGTTCAAAGTAGCTTCCTTTGATTGGCTACATAGTCAGAAAGGCTGAACCTTTAAAACTGGGCAAATTGAAATAGTCTCTCTTCTTCCTAAACATTCTTTCCTGTTTCATCCAAAGGGTGAAGATCACAGTTCAGCCACAGTGCTGGTACCATAAACCAAATTAGTGAGAGGGAAAAGAGTTCCATCCTTTGCTCACATTCTCTTTTAACCTATCTCAGAAAAAAGTGACCTAGATGTGTTAGTCTCCATCCTGGGTTCCTGGGACAACTATAGCCAGAGGAGGAATTTGGATTTGAAACTAGGACTGTGCTCTATCAGAATTGATCTAAACAATAAACTTAATTTCCTTCCCCTCTCCAGAAACTGAGATGGTACGAGGTGGGTGGGCTGATGGTGGGAGAAGAGGATTGTCCCTCTCATGTATTGGGGGAGTATGTTTGTATATTTGTTAGTGTACCTATTAGAGTAAATATTCATTTGTAAAAACAAAACAATAATCCCACTCAAAGTGGTTAAATAGAACTGGAGTGCAGGGGACCCACATCACTACAGTACATGGGAATATCAGTGGGAAAGGCTAGAACAATTATCTGATAGTCCAGATTATCTCAAAACCCCTGAAGGGTATTATAGAAATGTGGTGGGGGGACGTAAAATGTAACCTATATGGATCTCAGGCTGTAAGAAACAGGCTAGATATGTTTTAGGTTGATCTCTATATGGAATTAAATTGGGCCCTTCAATTTTATGGGAACTCCTGGAAAGAATCTCTGTCTAGGACTTTTGAGATACTCTAGACTACAAGATCCTAGGGAAACTTGGGATTATTTTAGACTGTAAATGTAAAGCCATTTTTGTCAGCATATGAAGCCTCAACAATCAATTCCATTGGCAAAATTTGCAATCTTTTCATTTGTTGACTATTTGATTGATGAAATACTGATATGTCAGTTATCACTGAATACTATATAAGTACTGATATTTTACAGAAAGCGACAAATCTGGAATCACTAGATTGCTAGTCTAAATTAAATGTTCATAAAGATCTACATTTTAGTCAATTTATATACCATTACATTTGTGAAAGCAAAATGTCCTAAAACTTTCCAGGGTGATATGCCTGTGCCTAAAATCTATAAGTAGCTGACTTTCTTTTCCTACTTCTATAACCGAGACTACTTCTTTTCTTAGCATGATGGGTCTTTGCAATTTCATTTGCTTTACCGTGACGACAGCAAGATCCGTAGGAGAACATTAGGTGCCTTTGGTATAAGGGACCAGAAGAAATTGCACGGACCTCTATAGGTTTTGCTTATGCTAGTGAAACAGACACCTGGAGAATGTTGATGCTCCTTTTGTACAAAAGGACACTTTTTGTGGATATCCATGGCGTTTTGCCTTATGTACTGAGGAAATGATTGGAAATATTTCCACCCAGGAAGAGTTTTCTTATTTGAGAGAGGGGTGATGCATAGTCAGCTCCATGTCCCATATCCCTGTGTGGAGAGCTCCATGTAGTTAAATAGCTCAGTGTGGAACAGGTTTCTGTTCAAGAGGGAAGGCAGTTTTCTTTGTCTTTCTTCTTTTGTTTATGGATAGAGAAAGGTCCTAAAAAGCTAAAGCTAAGCAATCAGAAATATTAGTTAAACTTTATAAAATATTTTTTAGTTTATTGGATCTATAAAACTTTGTAGTTTGGGAGGATTGTGATTTTTCCCTGTCCATGTGGGATCATATCTGCTAAAATCGGCTGTCTTGAGAGTTTACTGTATGGCACTGGGGAAGTATGTGGAATGATGTTTTTCTTCTACCCTAAAGATTTCAGAGAACTGACATTTGAGAAGAATATTGTTTTAAAATAAAATAAAATATAATAAATATAAATAATTATAATAACAATGACAATAATAAATCCACAGGTTTTTCTGGACACGACTAAATCACCTAAAAAGGCCTCAGTGGCCTTTGGAGTATGCTCAGGTTGCCTAACTTGTAATTGTTCTATGTCTCCTACCATGTGGGTAATTGTAACATTCTTTAATTGGCTATGTTGCTGGGAGAAAAAAAGACAAAAAACTAAATCTTTCAAATTGACCAAACTGGAATAGTCTATTTCATCCAGTTTCAGATACTTACAGTGATCCCCACTGAACTTATGATTTCAAGCAATGGCAGTTACTTGTGGGATGCTGCAGCCAGCTAGTCAAGTAGGGAAGCCTGGGAGTGCCAGAGTACCTGAGACTTAAGCACAAAGGGACCTTAAACTTGGAACTTGGGACTGTACTATGTAGAAACTGAGCTAAGTTAAGAACCAAATCCTCTTCCCTTTCCCAAGATTGGCATGGCATAAAAGGGATATGGGAGATTATATTATATATAGGAGTATGTTTATATATTTATTATTATACATTTTGAAGTAATTATGTAAGAGCCATTTTTTTTCTTGTAATTTAACATTTCATCTTCCACAATTATATGTAAGATAAATTTTAACATCTTTTTTAAATTTTGAGTTCTGAATAGTTCCCATGCCTCCCCCCCCTATTAAGAAGGTAAGTAATTTGATATGTTATACATATTCAGTCATGTGGAATATATTTCCATATTAGTCGTGTTGTTAAACAAAAGAGAGAAAAAAATTTAAAAAGTGAAAAAATGCTTTGATCTGCATTCAGACGCCATTAGTTTCCCCTCTCCTGCCCACTGGAGATAGATACAATTTTTTTTTTATCATCAGTACTTCAGAATTATCTTGTATTATTGCACTGCTGAAAAGAGTTTTAATTCACAGTTGATCATTATACAATATTGCTATTACTATATGCAATGTTCTTCTGGTTCTACTAATTTCCTTTTGCATTAGGTCATGTAAGTATTTCCAGGTTTGTTTGCTTGTTTGTTTGTTTTCTGAGAGCATCCCGCTCATCATTTGTTATTGCAAAATATCATACCATCACAATCATTTACCATAACTTGTTCAGCCATTCTCCAATTGATGGGCATCCCCTCAATTTCCAATAAATCATCATCATTAAAAGAGCTGTTATAAATATTTTTTGTACATTTGGGTCCTTTTCTTTTTTATCTCTTCGGGATACACTTAGTTGTGATATTACTGAGTCAAAGGGTGTGCATGATATTATTGAATCTCTTGTGATTTGTCTTTCTTGTTTGCCTTTTTATGCTACTCTTGAGTCTTATATTTGAAAGTCAGATTTTCTAATCAGCTCTGTTCTTTTCATCGAGAATGCTTGAAGGTCTTCTATTTCATTAGAAATCCATATTTTTTCCCTGAATTATTACACTCAGTTTTGCTGGATAGGTGATTCTTGGTTGGAATCCTATCTCACCTTCCAGAATATCATATTCAAATTCTTCCAATCCTTTAACGTAAAAGCTGTTAATCTTGTGTTTTCTTAACCATGACTTCACAATATTTGAATTATTTATTTCTGTGTGCTCGCAATATTTTCCTCCTTGACCCGGGAATTCAGGAATTTAGATATAATATTACTGTGAGTTTTTATTTGGGATCTCTTTCAGGAGGTGATTGATAAATTCTTTCCATTTTTATTTTACTTTCTGGTTCTAGGACATAAGGACAGTTTTGCTTGATAATTTCTTTAAAGGTGATGTCCAAAATCTTTTTTATCATGGCTTTCAGATAGGCCAATAATTTTTAAATGATCTGTCTTTGATCTGTTTTCCAGGTAAGTTGTTTTCCCAATGAGATATCTCACATTTTCTTATGCCTTTTTTTCATTCTTTTGATCTTGTTTTATTGTTTCTTACTTTCTCATGATGTCATTAGCTTCCACTTGCCCAATTACATTTTTAAAGACTAATTTCCCTCAGTGAGCTTTTGTATCTCCCTTTCCCTTTACGCAACTATATTTTCTTTGTTAATTAGTGAATTTTTAGTTTTCAACATTCACTTTCATAAGATTTTGAGTCTTAAATTTTCTCCCTCTCTCTCTTCACCCCTCCCCAAGACAGTGTGAAATCTGATATAGGCTCTACATATACACTTTTATTAAACATATTTTCACATTAGTTATGATGTAAAGAAGAAGTAGAACCAATGGGAGGAACCACAAGAAAGAAGAAACAACAGAAAACAACAAAAAGAGTGCAAATAGTATGCTTCCATCTGCATTCAAACTCCAAAGTTCTTTCTCTGGATGTGGATAACATTTTCCATTATAAGTCTTTTGGATTTATATGAGATCCTTGCATTGCTAGAAGAGCTAAGTCTATCAAAGTCAGGTATTGCACAATGGGGCTGTTACTATGTACAATGTTCTCCTCGTTCTGCTCATTTCATTCAGCCCTAATTCATATAAGTCTTTCCAGGTTTTTCTGAAGTCTGTCTGCTTATTATTTCCTATAGCACAATAGAATTCGATTATATTCATATACCACAACTTGTTCAGCCATTCCTCAATTGATGAACATCCCTTAAATTTCCAAGTCTTGTCACCACAAAAAAAGAGTTGCTATAACTACTTTTGTACATGTGGGTCTTTTTTCCTGTTTCTATGATCTCTTTGAGATACAGACCTAGAAATGATATTGGTGAGTCAAAAGGTATGCAGTTTTAAAGCTTTTTGTGCATAGTTCCAATAGCTCTCCATAATGGTTGGATCAGTTCACAACTGCACCAACAATGCGTTAGTGTTCTGATTCTCTCACATTTTATTCAACATGTATCATTTTCCTGTTTTGTCATGTTAGGCAATCTGATAGGCATGATGTGCTACCTCAGAATTGTTTTAATTTGCATTCCTCTAATCAATTTTTGAATGATTCTAAATAGCTTTAATTTCTTCCTCCGAAAACAGCCTTTTAATATCCTTTGACCATTTTTCAATTGGGTATTGATTCTATTTTTTCTTATTTTCAACAAATTTTTATTAAATCACAGATTTGCAAAAATACTTGGAGAGATACAAAGTTTGATAAAATATAGTACATGCCCTCAGGAATCTTACACCAGAATAAAGGGATAAAATGCAAAAACATATGTGATAAATGCATTAGAGATGAAAAACTAGATGTTTTGAGTTATGAGTGGGTTACCTACTAGGGCTATCAGTGAATAACTCATGGAATCATCATATACACACATGCCCACCTCCTCAACACCCCAAGCAGGGCCTAATCCCCTTTTGCACAACTTGGGACTTTGGAGAAGGGAGGAGGACTAGGTTCAGGGCTTAGTTAAGTTAATATCTACTATTATTTCATGATATTTTAAGTCCAAAGCTCCTCCTGCCCCCCTTAGTCTTGAGTCCAGGGCACCATGGCTTCTCGGGCATTCCTGCTGGAGTGGGCTCAATTTCTGCCTCCAAGATTATTTTATTGGGACCCCAGGTCCAGTGACTCTACCCCTATGCCCAAACTGAAAAAGATAAATGAAATAACACAAAACAAAACCCCAAGCCCTCTTCTAAGAGTTTCAGGGCCTAAAGGGAAAGTTGAAAGTAGCTCTTCCACCTATCCAGCTTAGTTTTTGGTGCCTGTGTTATAGGTAATTGCACAGTCACTCTTATGGACGTTGCTATGGAGAGAGAAACAGGGAGACAGAGAGAGACAGAGATAGAAGTAGAGATAGAGAAAGACAAAGAGCCTCCCTCAGGCTGGTAGTTGCATTTATGTAGCTAGTGGAAGGGGCTGCTTCCACCCACATGGTCAGGGAATGGAAAATGTCTTCTCCCAGAAGTAGGTCCCTGGAGTCCCTCATGTGGGTGGCTCCATGTTAGGTGCTCTGCACCTGCACAAATAATAGCTCTGTTAGATTTATGTGGTACATTGTTTCAGAGAGTAAGTTAGAGTAGGTGACCCCTAAGGCCCTCTAGCTTAAAATGTTTAGAGATCCAGTGTACAATATATATGCATATTGGATGTATAATAAACATTTGTCGAATTGAATTTTGAGATATCCAGAAACTGATCCCTCTTTTTCCTTCTTTCTTCCACTGATGACATATTTGGATGCAAGATTCTGGAATCAACTGTATCTACCCTTCTTGCCCCCTTGCTGTCATGTCCACACTATGTACTAGAAATTTGAAGTGTGTAGTGGTACTCGAACTTTAAAACAAGCCCATATTCCTCTTCAGACACCTAATATGAGAAAAGATCTTAGGGGCCATGTAGCTCAATGCCTTAATTTTACAGATAAAGGGGTTGTGCAATGACTTTAGTAATGACTTGTAAAATAGCATAAAAATGGTGACTACCTGAGCTGGGATTTGAACCCAACTCCTCTGGTTTTAGATCTAGTTTCCACTGCCCACATCGGCCCTTAGGAATGGATTACTATGGGTCTTCTTGATATTGATTATACTATCTCAAAATCTCTCAATCAGGAAAATTCTTGACTCGGGGTCTGCCTATCGTCTTTATTTTGATGTTTAAGAAATATTTATTAAGGGGGGCAGAGCCAAGAGAGCAGCTGGAAAGCAGGGACTAGCATGAGCTCCCTGCCAAGTCCCTCCAAAAAACTATAAAAAATGTCTCTGAACCAATTATAGAACTGCAGAACCCAGAAAACAGCAGAGGGAAGCAGGGCTCCAGCCATGGACAGCCTGGATGGTCTCTGGGTAAGGTCTATCCTGCATGAAGCTGGGAGTGAAGCTGAGCAGAGCTGAGCCCAGTGTGGGTGGCATGGACCAACCAGACCAGGAGCCGGGTGGAGCGTGCTCTAGCGCCCTGAATCAGTGAGCTGTGGCAGTTACCAGATTCTCAACCCACAAACACCAAAGACAACAGAGAAGGTTAGTGGGAAAAGCTGCTGGGGACAGGGCGTTTGTGGTTTGGCGTAGTAGGAAGGCCGAATTTATGATCTCAAATATAATCATGTGTATGTTTGAATGGTCCGAAATCGCAAGGTATGAGAGATTCTCTAAGGAGAAAACAACAAGAAATTTATTTAGGCCCCACCGCAACAAAAACTTGAACCAGCCTCCCCATTCCAACATCTTGACAAAAAGACTCCAGGCCCAGAAAGCCCGTTTCACAAGGGCAACTAGGAGGCCAAAGAAAAGCAAGAGAGTATTTAGCCAAATCATGTTCACTGGCCTCACGTTCCTGCTCACACTCGGGTAAGCCCCGCTTCCGCAGCTTCCTGCCTCCGCAGCTTCTGGCTTCCACACCTTCCGCCGCTCCCGCCGCCGCCACCACTGAAGTTGTCT
>CM053625.1:299440333-299456856 GCA_028646595.1 Phalanger gymnotis
CCTCAATGACCAGAGACCATTGATTCCCCAGCTGGCCCCTTCTAAGTCACCAATCCACGCCCACACAGGTTTCACACCTGACAGGGCCCTGGGCCTGGGGCTTAGCACTTAACAGCTGAAAGTACTTCCACTCAAAAGAAACAAAAGCCATGTTAATGAGACAATTTTGCTTAACAACACATTTGGCCACCACCCCAGGGGCAGCAGAGGTGGGGCAGCTACAGAACTACAGCTACAGTTGCTTCTGGCCCCAGGGCCACCTAGTGGGAGGAATTAAGTGGCAGATCAGAGCAGAAGTACAGAGCCTGCTGAAGATCTAAGTCCAGCCCTAGTCAGTGGTTCTTGGCAAAAGAGGAGTGCTGGTGTGGCAGACCTGGAGCATTCCCCCCAAGTGTGGAACATAGAACTCTGTACTCTACAAGCAGTCATATCCCCCTGAAAATCTCAAGGGTCAAGTAAGTTGGCTAGGAACATGGCCAGGCATTGAAAACGCACCCAGATTCAGTCTCAGACTGTGGAATTTTTCTTTGGTGACAAAGAAGACAAAAATATACAACAAGAAGAAATCAACAAAGTCAAAGAGCCTACAACAAAAGCCTCCAAGAACAACATGAACTGGTCTCAGGCCATGGAAGAGCTCAAAAAGGATTTAGAAAAGCAAGTTAGAGAAGTAGAGGAAAAATTGGGAAGAGAAATGAGAAGCATGAGAGAAAACCATGAAGATCAAGTCAATGACTTGCTAAAGGAGACCCAAAAAAATACTGAAAAATATACTGAAGAAAAGAACACCTTAAAAATAGACTAACTCAAATGGCAAAAGAGCTCCAAAAAGCCAATGAGGAGAAGAATGCCTTGAAAGGCAAAATTAGCCTAATGGAAAAGGAGGTCCAAAAGACCACTGAAGAAAATACTACCTTAAAAATTAAATCGGAGCAAGTGGAAGCAAGTGACTTGATGAGAAATCAAGATATTATTGAACAGAACCAAAGGAATGAAAAAATGGAAGACAATGTGAAATATCTCATTGGAAAAGCCATTGACCTGGAAAATAGATCCAGGAAAGATAATTTAAAAATTATTGGACTACCTGAAAGCCAGGATCAAAAAAAAAAAGAGCCTAGATATCATCTTTCAAGAAATTATCAAGGAGAACTGCCCTGATATTCTAGAACCACAGGGCAAAACAGAAATTGAAAGAATCCACAGATCGCCTCCTCAAATAGATCCCAAAAAGAAATCTCCCAGGGATATTGTCACCAAATTCTGGAGCTCCCAGGTCAAGGAGAAAATACTGCAAGCCAGCCGGAAGAAACAATTTGAATAATGTGGAAACACCATCAGAATAACCCAACATCTAGCAGCTTCTACATTAAGAGATCGAAGGGCTTAGAATACACTATTCCGGAGGCCAATTGAGCTAGGATTAAAACCAAGAATCACCTACCCAGCAAAACTGAGTATCATGCTCCAAGGCAAAATATGGATTTTCAATAAAATAGAGGACTTTCGAGCTTTCTCAGTGAAAAGACCAGAGTTGAATAGAAAATCTGACTTTCAAGCACAAGAATCAAGAGAAGCATGAAAAGGTAATCAAGAAAAAGAATAAGAAAAAGAAATTGCAAGGGACTTACTAAAGTTGAACTGTTTAAATTCCTACATGGAAAAATGATATGTATGATTCATGAGACCTCAGTATTAGGGTAGCTGAAGGGAATATGCATATTTATTTATATATGTTTATGGATATATGTATATGTGAGTGTGTATGTATGTGCAGATGTATGTGCATACATATATATATATATACAGAGAGAGAGAGAGAGAGAGAGAGAGAGGGCACAGGGTGAGTTGAAGATGAAGGGAAGATATCTAAAAGAAATAAAATCAAATTAAAGGATGAGAGAGGAATATATTGAGAGAGGGAGATGGGGAGAGATAGATAGGGGCAAATTATCTCGCATAAAAGTGGCAAGAAAAAGCAGATCTGCAGGAAGAGAAGAAAAGGCAGGTGAGAGGGAATGAATGAATCTTGCTCTCATCAGATTTGACCTGAGGAAGGAATACCATACATACTCAATTTGTTATCTTACCCCACTGGAAAGAAGGAGGAAGAAGATAAAAAAAGGGGAGATGATAGAAGGGAGGACAGATGTGGGTGGAGGTAATCAAAAACCAATACTTTCGAAAAGGGACAGGGTCAAGGGAGATAATTCAATAAAGGGGGATTTGTTAGGAAGAAGCAAAATATGGTTAGTCTTTCACAACATGAGTATTGTGGAATGGTTATACATAGTGATATGCCTGTGGGCCATGTTGAATTGCTTGACTTCTTAGGGAGGGAGGGTGTGTGGGAAGGGAAGAGGGGAGAGAATTTGGAACCCAAAGTTTTAAAAACGGATGTTCAAAAACAAAAAAAAAAATTTTGCATGCAACTAGAAAATAACATACAGTGGCAATGGGGTGTAGAAATTTATCTTGCCCTACAAGAAAGGAAGGGAAAAGGGGATGGGAGAGGGAGTGGGGTGACAGAAGGGAGGGCAGACTGGGGAACAGGGCAACCAGAATATATGCCATCTTGGAGTGGAAGAGAGGGTAGAAATGGGGAGAAAATTTGTAATTCAAACTCTTGTGAAAATCAACGCTGAAAAGTAAATATATTCAATAATAAACTGATAAAAAAAAAAGAAAATACAACAAAAAATATTTATTAAAATGAAGGTGAACAATGAGTCCTGCTGTGTTAAAATTCTACCTTGTTCTGGTACCTCTGACCACCCTATCACCCTGATTCCTAGTGAGTACAGTAAGTTTATAAGTAGCCAGCATAAATACCAATGGCAGGAAGTGAGATTGTACCTGATTTCTCTTTCCCCCATTCTGCCCTCCCATCGCCACCCCCTTCTCGTATTCCCTTCTCCTATTTTTCCTGTAGGGTGAAATAGATGTCTGCATGCCATTACTTGTGTATCTTATTTCCCAGTTACATGAAAAAAATTTAAAATTTGTTTTTATAATTTTGATTTCCAAAATCTCACCCTTCCTTTCTGTGTACCCATGCTCATTGAGAAGGGAAGAAATTTGATATAGGTTATACATGTGTAGTCATGCAAAACACTTCCATAATAGTCATGTTGTTTCCTTTCACCATGTCTGTCCCCAAAAGTGTTTACTTCTGATTACCCCATCCCTGAATCTGCCATCCTGTCTATCGCCTTCACTCTCTTACTCTATTCCCCACCCCACTCTCCTGTGGGGTAAGAAACATTTCCAAATGCATTTGAGTGTGTATGTTTTTCCCCCTTTAAGCCAATTTCGGTGAGAGTAAGGTTGACTAATTCTCTCTCACCTATCCCTCTTCTCCACTGTAAAAGGTTTTTCTTGCCTCTTTTATGTGAGATGATTTATCATAATCTCCCTCTCACTTTCCCCTTCTCCTTTAAGTATTGTCCCTTGATATCCAACTGACCCTATGCCCTCTGTCTATCTCTCTATCTATCTGTATGTATATATGTATATTTATATATATATACATACATATATATATATATATGTATATATATATACACACACATATATATTCCCTCCATCTACCTTAATAATGAGAAAGATCTCTTGAGTTACAAATATCATCTTTCTGTATAGGAATGTAGACAGTTTGACTTTAGCAAGTCCCTTACGATTTGTCTTTCTTGTTTACCTTTTCATGCTTCTTTTGAGTCTTGTATTTAAAAATCATTTTTTTTTCTGGTTTAGCTCTGGCTTCTGAAGAATGCATTAAACTATTCTATGTCACTGAATATCAATTTTCCCCCTAATTGATTGCACTCAATTTTTCTGGCTAGGCGATTCTTGATTTTAATCCTAGCTCATTTGTCCTCTAGAATATCATATTCCAAGCCTTCCAATCCCTTAAGGTAGAAGATGCTAAATCTTGTATTATCCTGATTGTGGTTCCACAATATTTGTATTGTTTCTTTCTGGCTACTTGCAATATTTTTTCCTTGACTTGGGAACTCTGGAATTTGGATCTAATTTTCCATTTGGTCAAGTCTGGTTTTTAAGGCATTCTTCTCTTCATTGGCTTTTTGGACTTCTTTTGCTATTAGGTCTAGTTTATTTTTAAAGTGCTATTTTCTTCAGTATTTTGGGGTGTCTGTTGTTGACTTTTTTTAGACTTTTGGGTCCACATTTATTAGAAAGTCATAAGAATTACAAAATTCTCTAACCATTTCATCATCTCTCTCAATAGATCCTCATTCCTATCCTCTTCTCCAGATACACTTTAATTTTTTTATTTATATTATTTTATTTTTAGTTTTCAACATTTACTTCCACAATATTTTCAGTTCTAAATTTTCTCCTTATCTCTTGCCTCCCAAAAACTCAATGTGAATTCTCGTTCCCCATTCCCCTAATCTGCCCTCCCTCCTATTCCTCCCCCCCCCCTTCTCTTTTGCCCTTCCCTTCTATTTTCCTGTAGGGCAAGATAGATTTCTATAACCCTTTGTATATATATGTTATTTCCCATTTGCATGTAAAAGCAATTTTTAACATTTGTTTTTAAAACTTTGAGTTCCACATTTTCTCCTTTCTTCCCTGCCCACCTACCATCACTGAGAAATCAAGCAATTCAATATTGGTTTTACATACGCATTCATATAAAACATTTCCATAACAGTCATGCTTTGAAAGACTAACTATATTTCCCTCAATCCTGTTCCACCCTACCCATTCATTCTATTCTCTCCTTTGATCTGTCCCCCCTCAAAAGCATTTGCTTCTGATTACACCCTCCTCCTATTTGTTGTCTTTTCTGTCATCGATCCCTCTCTTATCCCCTTCCCCTCTATTTTCCTGTGGAGTAAGATAGATTTTCATATCCAATTGCATGTGCATCCTTAAGCCAAATCTGATGAAAGTAAAGCTCATTCATTCCCTCTCCCTTCCCCCCTCTTCCCCTCCATTGTAAAAGCTTTTTCTTGCCTCTTTTATGTGAGATAATTTACCCCAAATTACCTCTCCCTTTCTCCTTCTCACAGTACATTCCTTGCTCACCCATTAATTTTACTTTTTAGATAGCATCCCTTCATATTTACCACTCCAACTACCCTAATACTGAGAAAGGTCTCATGAGCTATAAATATCATCTTTCCATGTAGGAATGTAAACAATTCAACTTTAATAAGTCCCTTATGAATTCTTTTTACTATTTATGTTATTATATTTCTCTTGATTCTTGTATTTGACAGTGAAATTTTCTATTCAGATCTGGTCTTTTCATCAAGAATGCTTAAAAGTGGAGCAGCTAGGTGGTTCAGTGAATAGAACACTGGCCCTGGAGTCAGGAAGACTTGAGTTCAAATCTGGGCTCAGACACTTGACACACTTACTAGCTTTGTGACCTTGGGCAAATCACTTAAACCCAATTGCCCTGCCTTCCCCCCTCCAAAAAAAAATGCTTGAAAGTTCTCTATTTCATTGAATACACATTTTTCCCCCTGAAGTATTATACTCAGTTTTGATGAGTAGGTGATTCTTTATTTTAGCTAGCTCCTTCGACATCCAGAATATCATATTCCAAGCCCTCCAATCCCTCTTTTGCTTTTTGGGTTATTATTTTCTTCAGCAATTTTGGGCGTCCTTTAGTAAACTATTGACTTGTTTTTCATGATTATCTTATACCACTCTCATTTCTTTTTTCCTACTTTTTCTCTACTTTTCTTATTTGATTTTCAAAATACTTTTTGAGCTCTACCATGGCCTGTCACCAATTCATATTTTTCTTGGAGGCTTTGGATGTAGGACATATGACTTTGTTGTCTTCTGGCTGTATGATTTGATTATCCTTGGCACCACAGTGAGATTGTATAGTCTGATTGTTCCCATTGTTTGCTCATTTTCCCAGGCAATTACTTGACTTTTTAGTGCATTGTTAAGGCAGGAATCTGCTTCCAGGGTGGACGGCAAACTGTCCCAAGCTTCAGGGTCTTGTGAAGCTGTTTTCACTGGTACTTCTAGGGACCTGCAATTATTCAGCTCTTCCAAGGTGGTATGAGGAAAGGAGATGGGTTTACTCCTCTCCTGGTCTGTGCTCCGGTTTGTAAGTGACCACAGGCACTCTTTTTTGCCTTAAAACTATGAGGAGGATTCCCTCTCCACCACTACCAGTAGCTCTGCCATGTCAGTGCTTCTCCTTGCCACCACCCATGACTGGAACCCACATCTAAGCACAAGTAAAGCCAAAAAAAATAATACTGCCTTAGGACCTACAAAAGATCCTGCAATCCCCATCTGATCAGCTACTATATTCCCCCACTGTCTCTGGGCTGAGAGCTCTGGAAGAAGCCACAGCTACCACCAGTGCTACTGCAGCTACCACTGCCCTGGGGCTGTGGCCAGATCATGCTCCTCTCACACCCACATCCAACAGACATTCCCTACTGACCTTCTAAGTTGTCTTTGTGGTTTGTGGTTTGAGAAATCTAGAAACTGCCACAGCTTCCAATGACTGAGTCTCTGAGGCCTGCTCAGGCCCTGTTAATGCAAATGTGGCCCATGCTGGACTGTGTTCCTCTTCCAGATCACTGACACAGACCTTTCCTGTTGACCTTCTGGGTTTTCTTGGGCTGGAGGTTTGTTTTATTCAGTCATTTTGTGGGTTCTGCTGCTCTAGAATTTGTTTAGAGTCATTTTGACAGGTATTTGGGGGAGTTTGGAGGAGAGCTCAAGCAAGTCCCTGCTCTTACTCCACCATCTTGGCTCTGCCCCATCTTGACTCATTTTTCATGATTTTCTTCCATCACTCTCATTGCTCTTCCCATTTTTTCCTCTTATTCTCTTACTTAAGTTTCAAAATCCTTTCTTAGTTCTTCCCTGGCCTGAGACTAAATAATATTTTTCTTAGAGGTTTTGGACATATGAGCTTTGGCTTTTTTGTCTTATTCTGAGTATATGTTTTAAAGTTCCTTGCTGCTAAAGTAAGATTCCATAGCATTTTTTTTCCATTTTTTGCTCATTTTACAAGCTTATTTCTTGACTTTTTAATTCTTTGTTAAGGCAGGGTTCTGCTTCCGGTATAGAGGCTGTACTGTCCTAAGCTTCATGAGTTTTGTGCAATTATTTTCAGAGATACTTCTGGGGAACTGTAAGTTTTCAGTGGTTCCAAGATGGTAAGAACAAAGGATAGGTATTTGCTACTCTCTTGGCCCATTCTCTGATCTGTCAGTGACTACAAACACTATTTCCTTCCCTGAAACTGTGAGGAGGGTTCCCTCTCCACCACAGGCATAAGTTCTACTATGCTCATCCTCACCCCAGTATTGCTACCCAGTACTGTGATACCAGATCTAGATATGGGCAAAGCAACAGAGTCCTGACTCAGTGCTGGTAAAGAGATCCTTGTAATTTCCTTCTGACTAGTTGTTCAATCCCCTTACTACGTGGGGGCAGAGAGCTCCAGAAACAGCCACCGTTGCCACCACCACAAGTCATTCTCTAGACCTACTGCTGGTTTTTCTGGGCCTGAGGCTGTGTTGGGCCTGGGGCTGGACTGTGCTCCACACTTACCCAGGTTCAACAGCCCCTTCCCACTGACCTTCAAAATTATCTTTGGTGAGAAGTCTGGAAACCACCATAGCTGCTAGTGATTCCATCCCCCGAGACATGCTCTGGGGTTGGTAGGACCAGGTCTGTGCTGGTGTGGCCTGTGCTAGACAGTACTATTCTCACAGCCTGGCACAACAGACCTTTCCTGTCAACCCTCCAGGTTGTTTTTGGAAAGAGATTTGCTTCACTCTGTCTTTTTGTGGGTTCTGCTGGTCTAGAATTTGTTTAGGGTGTTTTTTTACAGTTATTTGGAGGTGTTTGGGTTAGAGCTCTGGAAACACCCTGCTTTTACTCTGCCATCTTGGTTCTGCACTGATTGATTTTAATTTTTTAAAGACCTATTTTCTTCAGTGAAATTTTGAATGTTGTTTTATATTTGAACTGTTCTACATCTTTCAGAGGTATCTTGCATATTGTGAGACTTTAGCTGAGACATCAAGGAAATCAGGGGAGCTATAAGACATAGATGAGACTGGTTGTCCAAGGTATAGGAGATAGCCAGTTAAATGGACATATTTTGGAGATGGAGTGTCTCTTAGGTAACCCAACAATGAAATCAATGTCACAGAATTACAGAGTAACTGGGGAGAGAATTGGTAGTAAAGTTTAAGAAGATTGGAAAGTTATGAAGGAGACAAGTTATGACATGTTTTAAAAACCAAACAGAAAATTGCACATCTGACCATGAGAATTTGTTGAAAGAGAAAGGGTTTAATATGATCATACCTGAAATTAAGTAATTTCAATTTGACATCTGCATGGAGAATGGATGGTAAAGGTGATAGACTTCAAAATGGTAACCAATTGGCGCAAGGAAAGCCATTGACATGATATTATAGTTTTAAGTCCTATATCAGGAGATAGAGGCAAGATGGTGGAGTAAAGGCAAGAGCTCACCTGAGCTCTCCCCCAAACGCTGCAAAATACTTTTGGATAATGCGTCTAAAAAATTCTAGAGTGGCATAACCCATGAAAAGATAGAGAGAAAGAAATCTCTAGCTCAAGACAACTTAGATGGTAAGCAAGGAAGATCTGTTGCACCAGGGAGAAAGAAGAACACAATCCAGCATAGGCCACACCACCATAGCCCAGGTCCTAGCAAACCAGCAGCAGGACTTGGAAACCAAGGAATCAGCAGCAGCTTCTGGAGCTCTCTGCCCACAGACAGTAAGGTGATCAAACAGCTAGTCAGAAGGAGATTACAGGACTCTCTTTGCTAGCACCGAGGAAGGACTCTGTTGCTTTGCCTATACTTGGATCAGTATCCCAATCCTGGGTAGCATTACCAGGGTGAAGAGAAGCACTGGCCCACCAGAGATTGTGGACACAGTCCAATGGGGATCTTTCTCAGACTTCTAAAGAATAAAAGATGCTTGTGGTCACTCACAGACCAGAGCGTAGGCCAGGAGGGTAGTAAATGTCTCTCCTCAGATGATACCACCTTGGAAGCACTGAAAACTTACAGGTCCATAGAAACATTTTTGAAAACAGGCACACAAAAACTATGGAGCTTGAGCAGTGTTCCCTCCACCTTGGAAGCAAAGCCATATGTAACAAAGAGTTAAAATCAAGTAATAGGCTGGGCAAATGAAGAAATAGCAGGGGGAAATAAATCTAACCATAGAAAGTTACTATGGTGACGAGGAAGATCGAACACACTTTCAGAAGAAGATAACGAAGTCATGGCTTCTACATCCAAAGCCTCCAAAAAATATGAATTGGTTTCAGCCCATGGAAGAGCTGAAAAGGGATTTTGAGAATCAAGTAAGAGAAGTGGAGGAAAAACTGGAAATAGAAATGAAATTGTTGCAAGAAAATAATGAAAAACAAGTCAATAGCTTGGTAAAGGAGACACAAAAAATTACTGAAGAAAATAACACCTTACAAAACAGACTAGGCCAAATGGTATAAGAGATACAACAACCAGTAACAAGAAGAATGCCTTAAAAAGTGGAACTGGACAAAGAGAAAAAGAGGCACAAAATTATACTGAAAAACAAAACCAAAAACAAACAGACAACAACAACAACAACAACAACAACAACAAAAACTCCTTAAAAATTAGTATTGGCCAAATAGAAAAGGAGGTAAAAAAGCTTACTGAAGAAAATAATTCCTTAAAAATTAGTATGGAGCCAATAGGAGCTAATGATTTCATGAGAAATCAAGAAACAATAAAACAAAATGAAAAGAATGAAAAATAGAAGACAATATAAAATATTGCGTTGGAAATACAAGTGATCTGGAAAATAGATCCAGGAGAGAGAATTCATAAATTATTGGACTACCTGAAAGCCATGATTTAAAACAACAGCAACAACAATAAGCAACAACAAAACCCTAGGCATCATCTTTCAAGAAATTATCAAAGAAAACTGCCCTGATATTGTACAACCAGAGGGTAAAAATAAAAATTGAAAGAATCCAGTGATCACCTTATGAAAGGGATCCCAGAATGAAATATCCAAGGAATATTATTACAGATCTCCAAGGTCAAGGAGAAAATATTGCAAGCAGCCAGAGAGAAATAATTGAAGTATTGCGGAGCCACAGTCAAGATAACACAAAATTTAGTAGCTTCTACATTAAAGAACCAGAGCACTTGGAATAGGATATTCCAGAGGTAAAGGAGCTAAGATTTAAACCAAGAATTGACTACCAGTAAAACAGTATAATCCATGAGGAGAAACATGTATATTCAATGAAATAGAGGAATTTCAAGCATTCCTGATAAAAAGACCAAAGCCAAATAGAAAATTTGACTTTCAAATACAAGACTCAAGAGAATTATAAAAAAAGGTACACAAGAAAGGGAAATCATAAGGGATTTAATAGGGCTGAATTGTTTACATTCCTACCTGGGAAGATAATACTAGTAACTCATAAGAACTTTCTTATTATTAGGGCAGTTAGAGGGAGTATACATAGACTGAGGGTGCAGATGTGAGTTGAATATAAAGGGATGATATCTAAAAGAAATAAGTTATGAGAGAGGAATGTACTTGGAAAAAAGGAAACGGAGAGCAATAATGGAGTAAATCATCTCATATAAAAGTACCATGAACAAGCTTTCACAATGGATTGTATCAAAATTTGCTCAAAGAGGAAATAACATACACAATCATTTCAGTATTGGAATCTACCTTACTCTGAAAGAAAGTAGGAGGGGAAGGGGATAAAAGAAGAGGGGTGATAGAAGAGAGGATAGATTGTTGGAGGGATTAGTCAGAAACAAAACACTTTTGAGGAGGTACAGGGTGAAAGGAGAGAGAGAATAGAATAAATGAGTGGATTGGATACAGTGAAATACATTTAGCAATAGTGATTGTAAAAAAAAAATCACATGAAGCAGATTCCTCTGATAAAGGACACATTTCTTAAATGAGAATTGAATCAAACGTATAAAAACAAGAGCCATCTCCTAATTGATAAATGACCAAAAGATATGAACAACTTTCAGATGAAGTACTCAAGGCTATCTATAGCCCTATAAAAATGCTCTAACTTACTATTGATTGCAAAAATACAAATTGAAATTATTCTGAGGCATTATCTCATACCTGTTAGATTGACTAATAGGATAGAAATAGTAAATGACAAATGTTGGATGGTACTTAGGGAAAATGAAACATTAATATGCTGTTGTTGGAGTTGTGAATTGATTCAACCATTCTGTAGAGCAATTGGCAACTATAGCCAAAAGATTATAAAACCATGCTTACTCTTTGACCTAGAAATACTACTTATAGATCTGTATCCCAAAGGAGATTAAGAAAAAGAAAAAGATCTATTTGTACAAAAATATTTATAGAAGTTTTTTCTGTTGTCAAGGAATTGGAAATTGAGGGGATGCCCATCACTTGAGGAATGGCTGAAGAAATTGTGGCATGTGATTATTATGGAATACTATTGTACTCTAAGAAATGATGAGCAGGATGCTCTCAGAAAAAAACCTGAAATGACTTGCATGAACTGATGCAAAGTGAAATGTACTGTGTACAAAGTAGCAGCAATATTGCAAGATGATTGGCTGTGAATGACTCAGCTAATCTCAGCAGTACAATGATCCAAAGAAACACTGAAAGACTTATGATGAAAATGCTATTTATTCCCAGAAAAAGAACAGATGATGTCTGAATGGAGATGGAAACATAAGAAAGATATGATAGTTTCATCTGACAGTCTCAGGGATAGAGGATTATATCAAAAGATAATAAAACCGATATATTTCTGTATTGAACTCTACAGCTTATTAGAAAAGTGATAAACTACTCTTTTGCTAGAATATTTTCAGATAGAGGGAACTTATTCTTCTCACTCATTTCATTTTGTGTTAATATAACTAAAAATCTTTCTTTTACATGGTGTCAAGATTTTCCTCCACAGTTTTTAACCTTTTGTCTTAATTCTGATCTTTGTGACCAAACAGAATTAGGACAATCTTTTCCCATGAGACAGCTCTCAAAATATTTCATCTTATCTTCCTAGGCACCCTCTTGTACCAACAAAACCACATTTTCATAGGAAGGAACATATCCCTGGAAGTATACCTCATTTGACGTGGTTTTGAATTTACTACCCCAGTAAGGTCATCTGTCCTCAGGTATCTTCCAGGATTTCAAAATCAATCCAAAAACGTTGTTCGCAGAATTGAAAGTTGTATATAATATGTAATATTTAGCCATGGCATAACAAGTTACTATCATGCCCTGCCCCTTTTTCCCTGTATGTGTATTCTGAGTCTTTTTCATAATCTGAAACATCTTTCTAGCAGATTTATATGAACTTAGATTTTATTACATTATGTTTCATGGAAGGAAAATATTGTTGTTGTTATTGATGATAATGTCATCTCTACCATTCCAGAAATCAAAACAGCTACATATCATCATCTATCCATACATCCTATTCTCCTTTGCTATATAGTCTCTGAGGAAGGTGTGACTTTTAACCATCAAAGCAAATCATTCTAATTATATTCTTAAACCCATTCCTTCCTGCCTTCTATGTGATCTCTCTCTCTCTTTCTCTCTCTCTCTCTCTCTTTCTCTCTCATGTGTATTCTTCTCTCTTTCAACCTCAGTGAGGTTCAAGCATTACCCTTTTCCATTTCTCCTCCACTATAAATCTTTTCCTTGTGAGTCTCTTTTATGTGAGAAAATTTTCCTATTCCACTTTTCCCTTGCCCCTTCTCCTTGTTACATCCTTCTTTGTCACCCCTTCATTTTTTCAAAAGAGATCATTTCAGCAAAATCAACTATTATGTTCTTTGTCTATATAGAGTTCTCTAATTCACTATTGATAAAGTTCTTAGGTGTTACATGTCTCATCTTCCCATGTAGGAATGTAAACAGTTTAAACTTATGATTACTATGTCACATTTATCTTTTTTTGCTTCTCTTGAGCCTTCTGTTTCAATGTCAAAATTTCTGTTCAGCTCTGGTCTTTTCATTAAGAATACTTGGAAGTGTTCTGTTTAATTGAATATCTATTTTCTCTCTCAATGGATTATACTCAGCAGAGGTTCCCAAGGTGAGCAATACCACCCCCTGGGGGTGCTAGAATGGGGGGCAGTAGTAGCCTCACATGCCATGGGGCACATTGGATATAAATAAGGGGACAGTGGAAGCATAAGGAAAGAAGAAAAGATTAAAACATTTTTGAAAAATCATTCCTACGTGGAATGGAATTTAGAGTTAAAACTATAATGATTACATTATTTTCCAAATAAACACACAAAATGCAAGTTAGAACTGCACAGTGGTCAAGTCCACAAACAGGTCTTAACAAGCACATGTTGACAGGTAACTGTGTTGCACATTGTCTGGAAGTCCAGCATGCATCTGTAAGAATATGTGTGTGTAAAGACTGCTTTATGATATGACACTATACAATTACATGACGCAACATTGTGCCATCAAAATTTCAGTGCAAGAAAAAACTCCACAAATTTACAATAAATTATTAAATTTAAGAAGTGTCATTTAAAATATATATATTTTATATTTTTTGAAATGATAAAAAAAATTAAAAAAAGGTTAAATAAAAAGTAGATTTCAAGGGGGGCACTGAGTATTTTTTTTTTGAAAAGGGGTAGTAGGTCAAATAAGTTTGGAAACCTCTGTTACTCAGTTTTGCCGGGTAAGTGATTCTTGATTACCTCCTCCCCCATCTGCCCTCCCTTCTATAATCCCCCTTTTTTATCTTCTTCCTCCTTTCCTGTGGGGTAAGATACCCAATTGAGTGTGTATGGTATTCCCTCCTCAGGTCAAATCTGATGAGAGCAAGATTCACTCATTGCCCCTCACCTGCCTTCTCTTCTCTTCCTACGGAACTGCTTTTTCTTGCCACTTTTATGCGAGATAATTTACCCCACTCTATCTCTCCCTTTCTTCCTCTCTCAATATATTCTTCTCTCATCCCTTAATTTGATTTTATTACTTTTAGACATCATCCCTTCATCTTCAACTCACCCTGTGCCCCCTCTCTCTCTCTCTCTCTCTCTCTCTCTTTCTCTCTCTCTCTCTCTCTCTGTGTTCTACTGTCTCCTATTCTCCCTCACTCTATCTCTCTTTCCCTCTCCTACAGTCTTTGGTCAAATTGTACTCTGGTTTTCCTATATTTTCATTCACTTTGCTATCCCTTTAAATAATGTAGAATACAGACTCTCCATATTTGCCTTTCATCCATGTTCTTCCATAACTTTGCCACAGTATGACAGTCAAACATGCCCTTCACATTAGAGATCTCAATGGAACACATAAGTTGTCACCTTGTTATCCATCAGGCCTAGCCAATCTTCTTGTATGACTGAAATAAAGTAATTTGTCAAATGCTTTCTCATGGCTAAGAACCCTGCTGAGAAATGGGAACCTCAATATAAATAAGCAAAACAGCCCCCATTCTAAAGGAATGTGCACTCTAATTGGGTGAGACAACAAACAACATAGAGTTCATCTCTGAAGCAGATGGAAAGTCTCAGAAGGTCTAAGGTTGTATTAGCAGGACAGATGGCAAGGCCCAGTGGTCTTTATGTTACATCAGTAGGTTAGATGACAGTACTGAGGTTTTGAAGGGCACATAAGTAGGACAATAAATATATCATTTTGCTGATGACAAGCTTTACATAAATTCTCCTCCATAGATCTTGGTACCTAATATGTTGCAACCTGTTCATATGCAACACATGATTCTCTGTTGCTTTTTGTTTGAACCATAATTTATTTTTTTCCTTATATCTTATTTTTCCCAATCACATAAAAATAATTTTAACATTCTTTTTTTTTGTCAAATTTTGAGTTCCAAAATCTCTCTTTTCATCCCTTGCCCCCCTCACAGAGAAGGCAAGCAATTTGATTTAGGTTATACATGTGTAGTCATGCAAAACATTTCCACATAAGTCATTCTGTGAAAGTAAACACAGACAAGAAAAGAAAACAACCAGAAAAAAAATAAAAAGTAGTAGCTTTGAATCGCTACCAGAATCTACCAGTTCTTTCTCTAGAGATGGAGAGTACCTTTCATCACAAGTCCTACAGAATTTTCTTGGATCATTGTATTGCTGAGAATAGCAAAACTATTCACAGTAGATCATCATACAATCTAGCTGTTACTGTGTATAATATTTCCCTGGTTATTCTCATTTCCCCTTTACATCAGTTCATATAAGTCTGTCCGGGTTTTTTTTTTCTGAGTGCATCCTGCTCACTATTTCTTAAAGCACAAAAGTATTCCATCATAATCACATGCAACAATGTGGTCAGCTATTCCCCAATTGATGAACATCCTTTTAATTTCCAATTCTTTTCCACCTCTAAAAGAGCTACTATGAGTATTTTTGTACATATAGGTCCTTTTCCTTTTTGTTTTTTATCTCTTCAGGATAGAGACCTAGTAGTGGTATTGATTGGTTAAATAGTATTTGAGGTTTTATAGACTTTTGAGCATAGTTCCACATTGTTCTTGAGAATGGTTGAAGCAGCATAAAACTTCACCAATAGTATGTTAGTATTTTGATTTTCCCACATCCCTCAAACATTGGTCATTTTACTTTTCTGTGATATTAGATAATTGGACAGGTGTGAAGTAGTAGCTCAGAATTGTTTTAATTTGCCGTTCTCTCATCAATAATGATTTAGAGTGTTTTTAGAGGACTATAGATAACTGATTACTTTGTCTGAAAACTGCCTGTTCATATCCTTTAACCATGTATCAATTGAGAAATGGCTCTTATTTCCATAAATTCACTGCACTTTTCTATATATTTGTGAAGAAATCTTTATGAGAGAAATTCAGTGTAATATTTGTCACAGTTATGATTAGCAAGTATGTATTTTCCTGAGATAAGGAAGGGCACTACATCCTGCTAAAAGGCACCATAAACAATGAAGCAATATCATTGCTTAACATTTATGCACCAAGTGGTATGGCATGCAAATTCTTAAAAGAGAGGTTAAAGGAGTTACAGGAACAAATAGACAGCAAAACTATAATTTTGGGAGACCTCATCTTTCCCCTTTCTGAACTTGAGAAATCTAACCTCAAAATAAATAAGAAAGAAGTTAAAGAGGTAAACAGAATTTTAGAAAAGGCAGATATGATAGACCTCTGGAGAAAACTAAATGGGGATAAAAAGGAATATACTTTCTTCTCATCGGTACATGGCACGTACTCAAAAATTCACCATGTACTAGGGCATAAAAACCTCACAATCCAGTGCAGAAAGGCAGAAGTAGTCAAAGCACATTTTTCAGATCTGATGCAATAAGAATTATTTGTAACAAAGAACCATGGAAAAATAAGCTAAAAATTAATTGGAAACTAAATAATCTAATTCTAAAGAATGAGTGGGCCAAAGAGCAAATCAGAGAAACAATTAATAACTTCATTCAAGAGAATGACAATAATGAGACAACATA
>CM053625.1:299457356-299504049 GCA_028646595.1 Phalanger gymnotis
CATTTTTTTTTAGGTTTTTGGAGGGACTTGGTGGGGAGCTCACGCCAGTTACTGCTTTCCAGTCACCATCTTGGCTCTGCCCCCCGAGTCAGCAGATTCTTGAACAGCAGTTTGTTCTCCTGCTATCTGAGATTCCCCTTCTTGCCGTGGGGTAGGAGTGCCCCCATTTCTTTCACTTAATCTCAATCTTTCATATACTAGCCAGTAGGCTGATAACACTATCCAGCTTTGCCTAGATAGTGATGCCTCTGACTGAATTCCAACCTCTTGTAAACACCTTTTCCAAATCCTTAGGATCTCCTCTCTGTAGCCTTGGTTCCCAGTATTCACAGGGTCCAGCTCTTTTAGCCAGTTCATTTGCTGGGGAGGAATAAAATGGATCCTTCCACTCTGGGATATTCACCTCTTCCTCTGAAGGTCTTCTGCTTCTAAATAGAGATCTTACACCTAGTGATCCCATCCACCTCATTGCCAGAGGTAGTAAGAAGGCAGAATTTATGATTTCAAAGAGAATCATATATATGTCTGAATGGTTCAAAACTGCAGGATATAAGGAATTCTCTAAGTAGAAGGCAGAAGAATTAAAGCATTTGTTCAGGCTCCAAAGTAACATACCCATGAACCAGCCTCCCCATTTTGATATTTTGATCAAAAGCTTCTAGGCCCAATAAGTACCCGTCACAAGAGTAACCAGGAGGCCACAGAAAAATATGATGATATTAAACCAAATCATATTCATGCTTCCCCTCTCCAGCAAGAAGATTACCCACTGGCCTCAAGTCTTTGCTCAGCACTCTTCTGTCCACACATGAGTCAGCTCTGCTTCCGGGTCAGCTCTACTTCCAAGTTGGCTCTACTTCCTGGTCAGCTCTGGAGTCAACACCTCCCCTTAGCCAGCCCCACCTTGGGCCCCACCTCAGTCATCAATCCACACCCACATAGGTTTTATACCTAATAGGGCTTTGGGCATGAGGCTTAGCACTTAGCAAGATTCAGTGAAATAGCTGAATTACTCAAAGCAAACAAAAGCCAAACTCCTCAAGGGCACCTGTTGACCTAAGTGCTAAGGAGACCATTTTGCTTACCAACACACATGGAAGTTCCTTAATTACAATTCTTCTTTATTTTTTCTGACAATTGGAGCACTCTTAGCTGTTATTATATGTGTGTGTATATATATATATATATATATATATATACACATGTATATACATATGTATCTGTATATATGTATATACACATATATATATATCTATATATCTATATCTACATCTATTTATCTATCTATCTATATGTATATATATATACATATGTATGTATATATATATATATATATATATATTTTATTATGAGCTTGCTATGTGCTAGATACTGTGCTAAGGGTAGAGGTACAAAGGTAAATATCAGTCCTTGATCTCAATGAGATCAAACTCTAACAGAATAATAAATCTCTCAATTTCAATAAATAAATCCAATTACTCTGTTACCTATAGGAAGCACATTTTTACTGTTGTTATTTCTTTGGCTCCATCTAAAGATATACCACTTTCTGTTGCATTTGACAAATCTAACAGTATACATTTGTTCATCATTTCAAGGCAGCAATGTCTACATGTTCCAAATATTTTCCTTGATGATTGATTTATCATATGCTCTCAGAAAATATTTTATGTTTTTTTTTTTCCTTTTTCGATGAGGAAATATTAATCTTTCAATAGTTGACTTAGTGGAAAGGTAAGGCCTTTATCTACTTCATGTTAGATGAAATTTTGCTAGGAATTCAAAATATGTTGAGGTTCAGTTTCCACTTCTGAGAACATGTATTAAGGCTGTAATTACAAAGACATTGCTAGGAAGTTTTGTTGTTATTATTATATTAACATATTCAGCCACAGCTTTCCTTTAGATAGTATTATGTGGTATCAGTCCTCACCAGAGGACATCAAGGTAAATTTAAGTGTTACCTTCTTCCTTTGGTTTAATTTGACTTCTGAATTCAACTTCAAACAAGTCCTAGTTCTCTCTTCCCTTGACATACAATAGGAATTTTATACTTAAGAAGTCCACATAATATATTGATAATATTGAAGAAAGATTATATGACAGATCTACATTGTCCCTTTCAGTAGGGACATCAAATGTATATCACACACATGTATGTCAAGAAAGGAATATTTTCATCCAAATCCTTCTTTAAATTAGAAATAATATTGTAATACAGAAATATTATCAAACAAATTGTTTGTGAACTGATGATAATGGATTGAATAATAGGTAAAACCCTAATGAGCTTAAACATTCTCCTTGAAAAAATGTTATGCTTATGGCAATTGTTCTTGCTGTTATTGTGTTGATATAGTTTAAATAGAGAATAGTTTTCTATGAGATCATCAAACACTTCATTGTTCTAGGTGGGATCAAGCTTGCCTCAAGTGAGAACATTGAAAAGGAGGGTGGGTAATATATGCCCTTTTAAACACTGTGCAATTTCCCAGTTAAAATTGTTTTAATTAAATTTGACATATACTGTCATTATTGTATAAATGATGCAGTGGTTTCTGTTTATTATTTTATCTAACTTATATTTTCATTTTGCAGGGATTCTTATCCACATATTGATTATTAACTTCTACCTCTTAATTCTTCAAAGATTCTGTTTTGTCTGATTTTTTCTTCACTCTTCAAGCCTTAGTATTGAAATTTTATATTTCAGTTGAATTTCATTTTTTCTTTTTTCTTCTTTGACTTCTTGCATCACACTAAGGTATGTGTATATATAGATACGTAATTAGGTTATTATGTATTATAGCATTTTATTATAGATGCAGATATGTATTATATATATACACACACTTATAACACATATATACATGTGCATTTATATGTATATGTATACATGCTTCATATGTGTGTAGATATACCACATACATATGTGCATATATGTATGCATGTATATGTACATGTATATGCAATACACATATGCATATGTGTGTGCATATATGCATATACATACATATATACACATTAAGTATGTGAATATATGTGTATATATATATTGTATACATATTGTGTACATATATTGAATATATGTGTATATATATAATATATGTGAATATATATGTATGTGTATGTATACCTACATATGTATGCATAAGTATATATGTATATATCTTTATATGTGTGCATGCATTTGTATACATATCTATATCTTTAGATATTTAATAATATTCCAAGATAGCTCTATTTTTTTTCCTTATCATTCTTACTTGGCAGTTACCACCACAGTTAACGCTGTGTTCATGTCCTAGAAGATTCTTAAATGTTCTGTCAAAATTTGTTACTGCCTCCTTCCATGATAGTTACAATAAACATCAACTTTCTATACATTGCTCCATTTGAAAATTGGTTTTCTAGTCAAATTAATTCAAATTAAAAATAAGACTTTTTGAAATTTTTAAGCATTTCCCTGTTGTCATCCCTTTCATTATTGGGTATAATTTTTAGTATTTCCATTAAGTGAAAGTTTTCAATTATTTCAGATTCTTTAATTTTTTTTCCTGTTCATTTTTAGTAGTTTCATTATTCAATTGTTTATTTCAACTAATCTAGTCTAGTGCTGGTTGTTTTTTTACCAAAACCATGCACCATCTTTTTAAATTTAAGTATTAATTATATTATTATCATTATTGCTGTTGCTGCTGCTGTTCTTGTTGTCACTCTTCCTCCTCCTCCTCTTTTTCATAGCATTTTATTTTTACAAATATTAATTCCTCTTATCCTTAGAACAACCCTAGAAAGTCAGTGCTATTATAATCCCCACCGTACAGATAAGGAAATTGAGGTAGACAATGATTAATCACTTCCCCAATCTCAGAGAGTTATTGCATATCCAAGCCTGAATTTGAACTCATGCGTTTCTAAATTCTGGTTGAGCACCTTATCTATTGCATTACTAGATTACCTTTTATCAAGATAGGATGTATGAATAACTTCCATGTCTACACTTTAAATTATATAATTTTTTTTCATAAATGCACTATAAGTTAAATTGAACACATAATATCATCTCTATCTTGTAGAGGAAGAGACTCAGAGAAATTAATGTCATATTTGTCTATTAATCTAGTTACTATCTGAGACACTTTCTCTGGCTGCCCTTCTTGCCTGTGATACTGTCCCTCATTTGGTTTTTCTACTGACTTCCCTGGCTTCTTTAACTCCCAATTAAAATCCCACCTTTTCTATAGGAAATGTTCCCCAACACCTCTTAATTCCAGTGCCTTTTCTCTGTCAATTATCCCTATATAGCCTATAGGTACTTTGCTTTGCAAATATATGTTTGCGTGTTGTCTCCCCCATTAGATAATAAGCTTCTTCCTTGCCCTACAATAAAGTGCTAGAGGGGCAATTTTAGGGAAGATTAAGTCATTTGATAAGCACTTATTAAGCATCAATTATGTACTAAGTGCTGAAGTTACAAAGAAATGTAAAATCAGCTCCTGTCCTCAAGGAGTTCACAGAGTAGAGTGACGTGGAAGAGAATATGTGTTTGGTATGTACAATATTTTATATACACACATATATAGATATACATAATACACAGAACATACATATACATTGAGCAGATGACAGGTAAACTCTGAGCAAAGGTAACTTGAGAATAAGGCTAAGGACCTGGAAATTTCTCTTGAAGCCAATAACAATACCTAAATTTTGAGGAAAGTTAAAAAAAAACAACATAAAAATGGTGTCGTAAGGGATTCAAGACACTGTTGGGGGGATCAGTTTAAAGAACAGAATCAGAACATGGATTATCATTTCCAGTGCATGATAAATAGACCAAATGAGTCACATCTAATGTATGGAAGGGAAAAAAAATATATGAAGTCCAAAAACATAGTGAGGGGACAGGTTATGTTGGGTTAAAATGACAGAGGATTTTATATTTGATCTGGGATGTGATAGTGAAATACTACAATTCATTGAGTAATGTGAAGCCATTTTTAGACCTTTCCTTTAGGATAACCATTTTGGAATATGACTTTTGAGGTAGGAGAGTCTTGATGGAAAAGGTTCAGTTAGAAGGCTATTGCAATATTTTAGGAGAGAGGTGAAGAAATCCTGTGGTATGGTGGAGGCTGTGTGACTGGAGAAAAGTGTACCATAGGAGAAATGATGTAAAACAAATCTCGGTAAAAAAAAAATCTATGTGTGGTTTGGCTATAGTGAATTGATGATGACACTGAAATTGTGATCCTGTATGACTAAGAGTATAGTGGTACAAAAACAACAGACAATTATAGGTGGGTATATGAAAGGGGAATGTGCATAGGAAAAGATGAGTTCCATTTTATATATGCCGAATACAAGAGGGATATGAGATTTCTAGTTAAAATATCCAAATAGGCTTTGTTGAAGTGGGACTGCAGTTAAACATTAAGAAAAATATATTTATATATGTGAATCATTTGTTAATTGATATCTGATATGATTAATTAATGATGTAGTATACAAGGAAATAGAAAACAAAAAGAGGACTCAGGAAAAAAGCCTTCATTATTAGGTGCAACTTGTATGACAATGCACCCAAAGAAACTAAAAATGAATGATTAGAAAGATTAGATTAGAATAGAAAGAAATGTTTAAAAAATGTAGATAGCAAAGAGTATCCAGAAAGAGATAACAATCCTTAATAATAAGTACCACAAAAAACAAGGCAATTATGGGGAAAAGCCTATTAGATTAGGCAATTAAATAACCATAATGAACTTTGAAAATAATACAAATAGCTACTGTTTTATGATATTTAAAAACAGTATCTTATTAAGTATTAATGGTAACTTTATGAGACAGGTGCTATTGTTATCCCCATTAAAACAATGAGGATGAGGGGTGGAGTCAAGATGGCAGCAGGAAAACAGGGACTTCCTTAAGCTCCCCCCCCAGGTCCCTCCAAACACCTGTAAAAATGGCTCTGAACAAATTCTAGAGCTTCAGAATCATTGAAATAGCAGAGGGAAGCAGGGCTCCAGACCCAGATGGCCTGGATGGTCACTGGGAAGGGTTTATGACACAGAGCTGGGAGCAGAGCAGGGCAGAGCACAGCCCAGCATGGGCCACACCAGGACCAACCAGAGCAGAAGCTGGGTTTAATAGGCCATAGGGCCCTGAATCATTGACCTGTGGCAGTTACCAGACTTCTCAACCCACAAATGCCAAACACAACAGAGTAGGTTAGTGAAAAATCTGCTGGATCAGAGTGAGAGGAATGCATGATTGGCCCCAGCCCTAGGGGTACTAGCAGGTGGTAAAGCACTGCGGCTGCTTCCAGAGATCAAGATGAATTTGCTTCTGTCACCAGGCCCATCAGGTGGGAGGAATTAAGTGGCAGATCAGAGTGGGAATGCAGAGCCAACTTTCTGCCATTTGGATCTGGGTCACAGTCTTGCTTGGCAGTTCTTGGGGGAGGAGGAGTGATGGTGTGTCAAAGCTTGCCGTGAAGAAATGTCTCTGAAAACAGCAGCACAGCCCCTCAAGCTTGGGACAAAGTACTCTCTACTCTACAAGCAGTCATACACTGACAAAAAGCTCAAGGGTCAAGTAGTTGGCTGGGAACATGGCCAGGCAGTGAAAACGGACTCAGATTGAGACTCAGACTTTGGAATCTTTTTTTTGGTGACAAAGAAGATCACAACATGTAGCCAGAAGTCAACAAAGTCAAAGAGCCTGCATCAAAAGCCTCCAAGAAAAACATGAACTGGTTTCAGGCCATGGAAGAGCTCAAAAAGGATTTGGAAAAGCAAGTTAGAGAAGTAGAGGAAAAAATGGGAAGAGAAATGAGAATGATGTGAGAAAAGGATGAAAAACAAGTCAATGACCTCCTAAGGGAGACCCGAAAAATAATGAAGAAAATGACTCCTTAAAAAATAGACTAACTCTAATGGCAAAAGAGCTCCAAAAAATCAATGAGGAGAAGAACGCCTTGAAAGGCAGAATTAGCCAAATGGAAAAGGAGGTCCAAAAGACCACTGAAGAAAATACTACCTTAAAAATTAGATTGGAGCAAGTAGAAGCTAGTGACTTGATGAGAAATCAAGATATTATAAAACAGAACCAAAGGAATGAAAAAATTGCAAGCAATGTGAAATATCTCATTGCAAAAACCACTGACCTGGAAAATAGATCCAGGAGAGATAATTTAAAAATTATTGGACTACCTGAAAGCCATGATCAAAAAAGGAGCCTAGATATCATCTTTCAAGAAATTATGAATGAAAATTTCCCTCAAAATCTAGAATGAGAGGGTAAAATGGAAATTGAAAGAATCCACCAATTGCCTCCTCAAAAAGATCCCAAAAAGAAAACTCCTAGGAATATTGTTGCCAAATTCCAGAGCTCCCAGACCAAGGAGAAAATACTGCAGGCAGCCAGAAAGAAACAATTTGAGTACTGTGGAAACACAATCAGGATAACACAACATCTAGCAGCTTCTACATTAAGGGATTGAAGGGTTTGGAATATAATATTCCACAGGTCAAAGGAGTTAGGAGGTTATTTTTATTTATGTTTAGTTTACAACATTCAGTTCTACATAATTTTGAGTTCCAGATTTTTCTTACCTCCCTCCCCTCCTCCCTCCCCAAGATGGCATGGAATCCCACATAGCTTCCACGTATAACTTCACATTGAATTAATTTACACAACTAGTCAAGTTATGGAGAAGACCTGTGATCAATGAAATGAATCATGCGAAAGAAGAAACAGGACGAAAAAAAAAAACAACCCAAAAACAAAAACAAAAGAGAGAAAAAGAAAAAAACAGGGGGGCGGGGAGGCTAGCATGAAGTGTGCCTCAACCTGCATTCATACTTCATAGTTCTTTCTCTGGATATAGATAGCTTTCTCCATCATGAGTCCTTTGGAGTTGTCTTTGTACCTTGTGTTGCTGAGAAGAGCAAAGTCTGTCAGGGTTGGTCCTCACGGAATCCACGTATCTTTGGTTGTGTCTAATGCTCTCCTGGCTCTGCTCCACTCACTCAGCATTATGTCACGTAGGTTTTTTCAGGTTGTTATCAAGTCCGTATCATCACCATTTCTTATAGCACAATAGTATTCCATTAACTTTATATACCACGGTTTGTTCAGCCATTCCCCAATTGATGGGCATCCCTTTGATTTCCAATACTTAGCTACCACAAAAAGAGCTGCTATAAATATTTTTGTACATATGGGTCCTTTTCCCACTTGGGTGATTTCTTTGGGATACAACCCTAGAAGTGGTATTGCTGGGTCAAAGGGTATGAACATTTTTATAGCCCTTTGGGCATAGTTCCAAATTGCTCTCCAAAATGGCTGGATCAGCTCACAACTCCACAACAAAATGGCTGGATCAGCTCACAACAATGTTCCAATTTTCCCACATCCTCTCCAGCATTTATCATTTTCCTGTTTTGTTTTTTTAGCCAATCTGACAGGAGAGATGTGGTATATAAGATAAGTTGTTGCAATCTTTTTGCTAGTATTTTATTTAAAATTTTTGCATCAATATTCATTAGGGAAATTGGTCTATAATTTTCTTTCTCTCTTTTGACTCTACCTGGTTTGGGTATGAGTACCATATTTGTGTCATAAAAAGAATTTAGTAGAACTCCTTCTTCACATATTTTCCCAAATAGTCTACAATGTATAGGAATTAGTTGTTCTTTAAATGTTTGATAGAATTCACATGTAAAACCATCTGGCTCTGGAGATTTGTTCCTAGGGAGTTCACTGAGAACTTGCTCAATTTCTTTTTCTGAGATGGGGTTATTTAGAAATTTTTCTTCCTTTTCTGCTTTCCTGGACAATTTATGTTTTTGTAGATATTCATCCACATCTCTAAGCCTGTCAAATTTATGGACACACAATTGGGCAAAATAATTCCTAATTATTGTTTTGATTTCCTCTTCATTAGAGGTGAACTCACCCTTTTCATTTTTGATACTGGTAATTTGATTTTCTTCTCTCATTTTTTTAATCAAATTGACCTGAGGTTTATCAATTTTATTGTTTTTTTTTCATAAAACCTGCTCTTTGTTTTATTTATTAATTCAATAGTTTTCTTGGTTTCAGTTTTATTAATCTCTCCTTTGATTTTCAGTATTTTTAATTTGGTATTTAATTGGGGATTTTCAATTTGCTCTTTTTTCTAGCTTTTCCAGCTGTATGCCCAGAGCATTGATCTCCTTTTTCCCTATTTTATTCATGTAAGCATTTAGAGATCTAAAACTTCCCCTAAGAACTGCTTTTGCTGCATCCCATAAGTTTTGGTATGTTGTCTCATTATTGTCATTCTCTTGAATGAAATTATTAATTGTTTCTCTGATTTGTTCTTTGGCCCACTCATTCTTTAGAATTAGGTTATTTAGTTTCCAAATAATTTTTAGCTTATTTTTCCATGGTTCTTTGTTACAAATAATTTTTATTGTGTCATGAGCTGAAAAGTATGCTTTGACCACTTCTGCCTTTCTGCAAAGGATTGTGAGGTTTTTATGCCCTAGTACATGGTCAATTTTTGAGTACGTACCATGTACTGCTTAGAAGAAAGTATATTCCTTTTTATCCCCATTCAGTTTTCTCCAGAGGTCTATCATATCTGCCATTTCTAAAATTCTGTTTACCTACTTAACTTTTTTCTTATTTATTTTGAGGTTAGATTTATCAAGTTTAGAAAGGGGGAGGTTGAGGTTTCCTAATATTATAGTTTCGCTGTCTATTTCTTCCTGTAACTCCCTTAACCTCTCCTCTAGGAATTTGTATTCCATACCACTTGGTGCATATATGTTAAACAATGATGTTGCTTCATTGTTTATGGTGCCTTTTAGCAGGATGTAATGTCCTTCCTTATCTCTTTTAATTAAATCTATCTTTACTTTTCCTTTGTCTGAGATTAGGATTGCTACACCTGCTTTTTTTAATTTAGCTGAGGTGCAATATATTTTACTCCAGCCTTTTACCTTTACCCTGTGTGTATCCCCCTGTTTCAAATGTGTTTCTTGTAGACAGCATTTTTTAGGATTATGGTTTTTAATCCATTCTGCTATCTGCTTCTGTTTTATGGGAAAGTTCATCCCATTCATGTTCACAGTTATGATTTCTATCTGTGTCTTTTTTCCATCCTATTTCCCCTTGTTTATGCTTTTATTTCTCCCTTTCCCCTTCCCCTCCTCAACGAAGTTTTGCTTTTGACTGCTGTCTTCCTCAGTTTACCGTCCTTCTTTATTCCTCTCCCTTATCTTACCATTTCCCACTTGCTACTTCTCCCCTCCCTTCTGACTACCCCCCTCCCTTTTTTACCCCTTCCCCTCCTACTTCTTGTAGGACAAGTTAGATTTCTATACTTGTCAGGGTATGTTATTCCCTTCTTGAACCAGATTAGATGACAGTAAAGATCAAATACTGCTCTTCTCTCTCCTTTCTTTCCCTCCACTATAATATGTTGTTGTGCCTCTTCATTTGGTGTAATTTACCTTTTTCTACTACCTCCTTACCTTTTCTTTCATAGCCCTCCCTTTACATCTCTTACCTATGTTTTTTATCCTTCTATCAGTTATTTTATACAGACATTCACAGTCTATGTGTATCCCTTTCAATTGTCATAATAGCTGTACTATGCTCAAGACTGACACATATATGTATACATATAAAACATACATAAGACTATGTAATCCTATATAAAGATGCAAATAATTTGCCCTTATTGATTAATAAGTTTTGTGACTTTTTTCTCCCTGTTTGCCTTTTTATGTCTCTCTTGAGTTTTGTATTTGGAGATCAAATTTTCCATTGAGTTCTGGCCTTTTCATCAGGAAGGTCTGGAATTCCCTTATTTCATTGAATGTCCATCTTCTTGCCTGAAAAATTATGCTTGGTTTTGCTGAGTAGTTGACCCTTGGTTGTAGTCCCAGCTCCTTTACCCTTCAGAATATCATATTCCAATTTCTCCTATCTTTTAATGTGGAAGCTGAGAGATCCTGCATGATCCTGACTGTAGTTCCATGATATTTGAATGGTTTCTTTTTGTCTGCTTGCAGTATTTTCTCCTTGACTTTGTAGCATTTCTTGGTGTTTTCAGTTTGGGATCACTTTCAGGGGGTGATTGGTGAATTCTTTCCATGACTATTTTGCCCTCTGGTTCTAGGACCTCTGGGCACATTTTTTTGATAATTTCTTCGAAGATACTGTCAAGCCTTTCTTTTTTCATCGTGGATTTCCAGTAGACCAATAACTCTTAAATTGTCTCTCCTTGATGTATTTTCCAGGTCAGTTGTTTTCCCAATAAGATATTTCACATTTTTTTTCTATTTTTTCATTCTTTATATTTTGTTTTACTACTTCTTGGTGCCTCATAAATTCATTAGCTTCCACTTGCTCAACTCTAATTTTTAATGAGTTGATGTTTTCATTTTGCTTTTGAGTCTCCTTTTCCAATTGGTTGATTTTACCTCTCAGGGTGTCATTTTCTCTCTTTAGATTCTGAATCTCCATAGCCACTTTGCCAATCTTATTCTTTAGGGACTTGATTTCTTCAGTGGATTTTTTTTCCATATTTTCTTTTAGCTCTCTTATTTGGTTTTTAAAATCCTCCTTTAGCTCTTACAGCAATGCTTTTGGGGCTGGAGACCAGTTCACATTACCTTTTGAAGTAGCAGATGTATCTATAGTGTCATTTCTGTCCTCTTCCAAATTGATATTTTGATCATGACTGTCTCCATAAAAAGAATCAATAGTCCTTGTTTTTTTGTGTTCTTCTTCAAGTTGGTTAGCCTTTTCCTGCCTTTACAACAAATTTCTGCCTTTGGGGCTCAGGGTTCTCTGTCCCAGCTTTCTTATTCTGGGAATTGTGAGTCTAGTTGTTGTCTTTGTGAATTATAGCTTTCAGTTTCCTGAGGTATGGAGGAGGGTTCTGGCTCCCTGATGTCTCTTTCCCTAGGGGTGCTCTCCAGCACTGTTGCTCTTCAGCAATGGTCTCAGTTCTTTATTGTTTGAGCTGGTGTGGGCACTTCCCCTAGGGGAGCAAGATTACATCTGGGCTCCTGGTGTTGACCCCTGCTGGCTCTGCCCATCTGGGACTAATTAACTTGTATTATTTGGCCACTGAAGCCCCACTTCTACCTCCTCTGTTCCAGCATTCTTTTTTTTTTTTCCCTAGGAATTCTCTGGGTGGGGGCAGGGAGGGATTAGAGCCATTTACCTGGCCATTATGTCTCCTGGAAGTTCAAGAAGCCGCGTTTCATACCTTTGGGCTGCAAGCCTCAGTACTTGATGTTTCACAGCCAGTGGCATTGCACTGCCTCTCGTCGCTTCCACAGACTGCCGTTCTATGTTGGGAGGCCCAGGAATCTCCCCTGGCTTCAGGCGCCCAGCTTTCTCCCAGCCTGTCTCCCACATGGGTTTACTGGCCGGCCGCTTCCACTTTGATCTGGAGCAGCTCTGCACGCCAAGCAGTCTCCAAGCCTACAGATAAGTGCCTTTGGCCTTTCAAATTCTTCTGGCTTGGAAATTTGCCCCACTCAGACTGCTCTCGGTTTCTAATTCTCTCAAATCTGCTCAAATTCACTTTTTAATAGGAATCTGACAGTCCTTGTGAAAGAGCTCCGGTAAGGCTGTTTTCATGTGGCCATCTTGGCTCTATCAGGAGTTAGGATTAAAACCAAGAATCACCTACCCAGAAAAAACAAGTATAATGCTCCAATGAAAAAAATATGAATTTTCAATAAAATCGAGGACTTTCAGGCTTTCTCAGTGAAAAGACCAGAGCTGAATAGAAAATTTGATTTTCAAACACAAGAATCAAGAGAAGTATAAAAAGGTAAACAAGAAAGAGAAATCATAAGGGACTTAGTAAAGTTGAACTGCTTTGTTTACATTCCTACATGAAAAGATGATGTGTGTATAATTCATGAGATCTTTCTCAGTATTAGGGTAGTTGAAGGAAATATACATATATAGAGACAGAGGGCTCAAGGTGAGTTGAATATGAAGGCATGATTTCTAAAAAAAGTAAATCAAATTGAGGGATGAGAGAGGAATATGTGGAGAGAGGGAGAAAGGGAGAGATAGAATGGGGTAACTTACCTCACATAAAACTGGCAAGAAAAAGCAATTGAAGGGAAGAGGGGGCAGGTGAGGGAGAATGAGCAAATCGTGCTCTCATTGGATTTGACTTGAGGAGGGAATAACGTACACACTCAATTGGGTATCTTATCCCATATGAAAGTAGGGGAAAGAGATAAAAAAACAGAGGATGATAGAAGGGAAGACAGATAGGGTGAAGAAGTAATCAAAAGCAAACACTTTTTTAAAAGGCCAGAGTCAAGGGAGAAAATTGAATAAAGAGGGACAGGATAGGATGGAGGGAAATATAGTTAGCCTTTCACAACATGAATATTGTGGAAAGGTTTTGCATAATGGTACACATGTGGCCTATGTTGAATTGCTTGCCTTCTCAGGGAAGGTGGGTAAGGAGGGAAGAGGCGAGATAATTTGGAACTCAAAGTTTTTATTTGAAACGGAAAGTCTGTCTGTTCATTTGTGTTATTTTGCTCTGTTCATAATTTCTGCTTTTAATTTCTGTTTGTACTTGCTCTGAAGTTCAGAGTGCTGACATTTCCCCCTGAACTAAGTGAATGATATATGTATGTTTAATTAAAGTGAAATTATCAACCCTTTAAAGCTGCTTTCCTTAGAAAAGCTGGTCAAAGAGCTTGTGCTAGCAGCCCTCCTGTGTGCTCTTGTTGTTGGTCTTGTTAGTCTTTGATCTCCATAGCAACTGCTAGCAAAATTGTTGTTATATGTTGACACGCTGGTCCATGAATATCTGGTACAGTATCAGGAAAAGTATAAACATAATTGACCATATCAGTAATGAAAACAGTAAAATCATAAGATGAAGTCAAAACATGCATAAAAATAACTTTGACAAAATACAACACTGATTCATGTTACAAACACAGAAAGCATAGGAATTCATGGAGCCTTTCTTAAAATGAGATTAGCAGTGTCTATCTAAAACAAAGAGCAAGCATTTTCTGCAGTGGAGATTTACTTGAGGCCTTCTTAATAAGATTAAGGGTGAAGCAAAGATGTGTAGTTTCCCCTCAACAACACTCTATAAACTATTATGTACCATAATTACCCCAAAGCTAATAGATATTTTACAAGGAAAAGTTAATAGGTGGGCAGGAGCCAAGATGGTGGAGTAAAGTCAGGGACTATCCTGAACTCTACACCCTCCAGAACTGCACACCCTCCAAACACCTTTAAAATGATTCTAAACAAATTACAGAATAGCAGAACCCACAAAATGTTGGAGGGAAACAAAATTTCCTGCCCAAGACAACTTGGAAAATCTGCAGGAAAGGTCTACTACACCATGGTGAGAAAGGATTGCAGTCTGGGGAAGGCCACACCAGTGTAGACCTGGCCCCAGAAAAACCTGGGAAGTCTTGGCAGCAGTGATTATTTCCAGACATCATAGGCCACATATGGTAAGGGGGGTGAAAACATGGTCAGAAGATTACAAAGATCTTTTTGCTAGCACTGAGACAAGACTCTGTTCCTTTGCCCATACTTGGTTCCAGGTCCTGAGTGGCAGTCCCAGGGTGAGAAGGAGCACTAGCACACCAGAACTTGTGGCCACAGTGAAGAGGGGGATCCTCTTTCCAGTTGCAGGGAAGAAAAGACCAGAGCACAGGCCAGTAGCAAAATAAACACCTCTTCTTAAATCATACCACCTAGGAAGAAATTCTTGATGAAAAGACCAGAACTGAATAGAAAACCTGACTTTAAAATACAAGACTGAAGAGGAGCAATAAAAGGTAAACAGGAAAGGAAAATCACAAAGGACTTAATATAGTTAAACTATTTACATTCCAAAATGGGAAGATTATATTTATAACTCATAAGACCTTTCTCACTATTAGGGTAATTAGAAGGAACATATATAGATAGAGGGCACAGGTGTGAGTTGAATATGAAAGGATGATATTTAAAAAAAATAAAATTAAGCTGTGAGAGAGAAATGTACTGAGAGAGAGAAAGGAAGAGGTAGAATGGGGTAAATTATCTCACATAAAAGAGGCAAGAAAAAGCTTTTATAATGGGGAGAAAAAGGGAGGGTTGAGGGGAAGCGAGTGAAGCTTATTCTCATCAGAACTGGTTCAAAGGGGGAATAATATACACATACACACAGGAATGTAGGAGGAGAAGGGGATAAAAAGAGTGAGAGAAATGAGGGAAGATTAGGGGAGATGGTATTCAGAAGCAAAACACTTTTGAGGAGGAACAGGGTGAAAGGGGAGAGAATAGAATAAATGAGGGTGGGAGAAGAGGATGTAGATAAATACAGTTAGCAATAGTAACTGTGAAAAAAAATGAATTGAGTTTCTCTGAGAAAGGCTTCATTTCTCAAAAATATAGAAAACTGAGTCAAATTTATAAAAAAAAACAAGAGCCATTCCCTAACTGATAAATAAACAAAATATATAATCATTTTTCAGAAGAAGTAAACAAAGCTATCTATACTCATATTAAAAAATATTATAACTCACTATCGATTGGAAGAATACAAATTAAAACATTTTTGAAGTACTATCTCCAAGCTTAGATTGTTAAATAGAACAGAAAAGGTAAATGACAAATATTGGTGGGGATGTGGGGGAAAATGAGATGTTAATGCACTCTTGTTGGCGTTGTGATTCAACCATTCTCTAGAACAACTTGGAACTATACCAAAAGGGCTATAAAACCAGGCATACCCTTTGACCAAGCAATGCCACTATTAGGTCTGCATACCCCCCCCCATGGGGAAAAAAAGATTAAGAAAAAAAACAAAGAGAAATAGGGTCTATATGTACAAAAATATTTATGGTAGCTCTTTTCTGGGGTCAAAGAATAAGAAATTGAGATGTCCATCAAATGGGATATGGCTGAACAAGTTTCGATATGTAATTATGAATGAATACTATTGTGCTATAGGAAATGATGAACAGAATGCTGTCAGAAAAAAAAAAAAAACTTGAAAGCCTTGCATGGGTTGATGCAAAGTGAAACGTACAGGGTATAAACTAACAATAGTATTGTAAGATGATCGGTTGTGAATGACTTAGCTATTCTCAGCAACACAATGATTCAAGACAGCTCTGATGAAAAATGCTATCCAACCCCAGAGAAAGGACTGATGGTGTTTGAATACAGATTTAAGCTATTTTTCTTTATTTTTCTTGGTTTTTTGTCTATATTTTTTTCACAACATGATCATTATTATGGATATGTTTTGCATTGTACACAAGTACAATCTATATAAAATTGTTTGCCTTCTTATTGAAATGGGGCTGGGGGGAGAGAATTTGGAACTCAGGGTTTTAAAAACAAATGTTAAAATTGTTTTTTACATGTAACTGTGGAAAAATAAAATACTGAGGAAAGAAAAAAATAAAGATTATAGGTACATGAGCATTGAGAAAGATGACAAGATAGGCATGAAAATAATGGAATTGGAGATTATGGTTTGGGTTAATGGAAAACAAAGAAAGAGGCATCTATGTGGAAAGAAAGGCATAGATCTTGGTTTCCATTTTCAAATTTTCCACAACCCAAGTGAATTAAAGGGAGCTGGTTCATAATATCAAAAATTTTCTTAATATCTCTTCTCCTACCACACCATAGCATTAAGGACTTTTTTTAGGAATTGGTCTTAAAATTTTCTATTTGAATTCCTTCATTTTACAGAGACTTAAACTGAAAATGAAGTAGGGAAAGTATTTGTATATAGTTACATGGGTACATAATTAGACTAGGATCCAAAAATAGATCTTCTAATTCTACTGCTCATTGTCCTTGTGTCCCATACTGCCCAAACTGCCCAACATCTGTCAATTTCTTTTGCAAAGGTTAAAACATCAGGATGTTCTAACAGCCAGAATAGTGGATATCCTCTCCCCTTTCACTGCTTGCTTTTTTCCTGCAGCTTTAGAAAAAGGCATCCTTAGGATGTAGCATTTTTCTCTCTCAAGATATTGATGCATGGTGAACTACAGTTGGGATTTCAGGAAAGGATGTTTTATTTTTACAGATCTAAAATGAAACCTGAGTAAATAAAGTCAATTATCAGAATATCTTTCAAGTTACCCAGGATATTCATTTAGTAATAGGGTGAAAAAATAGCTAATAGGATTTAGAAAAAGTTGAGATCTTAGGATTTTGAAAAAGGCCTTAGTCTTTGCACAGGTTAGGCATTTATAAATGCATATCCAGTTGATTTGGATTACAATATCTAATCTTTTTTTTAATTTAGATGAGGAAACTGAATCATAGAAATATAAAATAATGATGGGACAACTACTACAGAAATAGTAATTGTTGGAATTTGCAAATGAATTCAAAGTGAAAATAAAATAAAATTAACACATCTTCCATCACATTTAACACTAATGCTAACTTGAGCATCAGTATTGAATTAAGTATAACAAGGGACCATGTTGATAGCATCCTAAATCTATTATTTGCTTTGATACTGACAATATCCTTGTAAAATGTTCATAGAAGTTGTCACTGCACACAGTTAATAAATGAAGAAACTGAGGCTCCAAAGATTGAGGTGGTTTTGATTTATCAAAGGTGAGAGATTTCCTAAATGATACTCAAAGCCAGGTTCAGAAAAGGATTTCTGAATTCCAAATACAGGGCCCCTGTCCTCCTTTCTCTCTTATTTTTCTCAATTTCATTTATCTCTCTGGTTTCTCCTATCTCTAAAACTCTCATTTCTTTCACTTCTCTGTTTCTGTCTCTGTCTGTCTATCTCTTTTTTTCCAATTGCGCCACTTTCAAGCCAACCATTTTATACCTTTGTGTTTTCAAATAGAATCATTACTATACTATGGAAACCCTGTTGCTCCTAGCAGCTACAAATGGAATAGAGTTACTGACATTCACTTCTACTGATCTAATTATACAAACCACTAAAATGAGCAAGGGAATACATTCCAAATGCTTTCATGTGGTTAATAGCAACAGGGGGAAATCATTCTCTGATATTCACCTGTTCAGCATATCTGATTCACTTTGTGTTTTTCTCTCTGAAAGGCAATGCCATGGGGATGTTATATGACTGTTTTAGAAAAGGACCATGAAAAGCAGTGCTAATTAGAAGGACAAATACAGTTTTATTTGCAAAATGGATCTTGTAATACAAACCACAAACATCTTGCACAAAGGGTGAGGATTCAACTGGCCTCTCATGAGAATGTATTCCCTATGTACAAAGCTTAAACACAGTTCTGGCACAGTATTGATTCTTTAGCTGACCTCTGAAAGAAAAACCACATATGCAATAGGATTTTTGTTATTTTTATTGTGATTATTGTGAAATGGGTACTTTTATTTTGCTTCTGAAAGTCAGGGAAGTCTAATGAAAATAACATTAGACAAGAAGACAGAAGACTGGCATTGTAGGGTTGGCTCTGCTATGAGAAAGTTATGTGACCTTTGGGAAATCACAGGGTCTCAGTTCTTTTCCTCTATAAGACTTGATTGGGAGTTGAAGTAGATATTTTCCAAGTTCTCTTCCAGTAAATTCTATAATCTTCCCATATAAACATTTTACATATGATACCAGTAGAAGGAATACCAAACTTGAAATCAGAATATAGTCAAACTTGTATCTTTAACACTAAATAACTCTTTGACCTTAGATCAAATCACTTATCTATATACTAGAATGCAATCTCCTTGCGAAGCAAATGATATTTAATTTACTATGTTTTTACCTGACTATATAACCATAAACATAAATGTTTATTAGTTAATCGATTCACTCTCAATTTCCTTATTTTCATGATGGGGATGATACTTGCATTACTTACCTTAACAAATTGGGGAATTTTTGGTTATGTGTTAGTTCTGTTGAAGAAGTGTTCAATGAACCTTACAAGACTTCATAAATTTGAATTATGATGAAGATGATGATGATGGTGATAACTATTATAATGATTAAATAAGTTTCCTTCTAGTCCTAATATTGAATATTTTGTTTTCTATAATTCTAAATTCTCAGACATGCTCCACATCTAACAACCTATGTTTAAATTCCTTTCTAGAATAGAATAGAATAGAATTTTCTTAATATAAATGCTTTCCTTTATGATTAGGTAATTATATTCTATAATTATGTGAGTATGCATCAGTATACATCATACGTTATGGCCATGAATGTTGAGAATGAAGGAGGGGTGAGGAATTATTTTTAATGGTCCTAAAACTTTTGAACTTTTCTTTGTTTTTGTCAGAAGTCAAACACTGTTAATAAGTTGAGTGGGTGCTTACCAATCCTTTCCTTTTGTTCATGTAATTGTTCATTCATATGATTTAAAAGAAAGGGGGTGAATTTGAAAAGGAGACAGTTCTATAGTTTTCCATGAGACAGTCATGTCAGAATCCCACTGATGAAAGCCCCCAGTCTTATCAGAGACAAAAGTATAATTAAAAGTTGAAACAATTTAGTTATTCAAAATTAATCTAGTGGTGGGTAGATCCCTTCATAAATGGTGACTGCTAGTCATCTTGGATGTGCTTATAGCTATGAGTACAAGGCCTTTCTGAAAGGAAGACCTAGTTAACTAGCTATCTAGACAAACAGAAAGACATAAATAAGTATAGATGGAGATGGATATGATAGAGAAATATAAAGATATATTTAGAGACAGATATTTGGATACAGAGTTGTAGATAGAGCAATAGGATAATGAATTTTGATAGACTGATATAGAGAAATGGAGTTAGAGTACCACAATTGTAGAAATGTTTCTACTTTTCTACATCTGTTTTAATTATTATATTTTCTACCTTATGAAAATTAATTGTCCAACATGCATGCAACTCCTTTCCTATAAACATTCACACACACACACACACACACACACACACACACACACACACACACACACACACACACAATTGCAAACAGCCGGTCATTGACAAAGTGATGGTGAATAGAGAAAAGAACAATAGACAAGGAATCAGAAGGCCTGAGCCAGAGAACTCATACAAAATGATTCTAACTAGGTTTGATTATTTTAAGAAATCATTCACTTCTCTTTACTGAATCTCAGTTTCCCTTTTCTTTGAAACTGGAATATTGCTTCTGTCTAATTCATATACAGCTTTTGGGAAGACCCTAAATAGATTCTTATGTTCTTATAAAGAATCTTTTGATATGTTACAAATAGCTCAAGAACAGTTGTAACATGGCTTTATGACTATGTGTAGTCAATTAAAATAATGGTACCATAGCAACTGAATAAAAACTTTTAAAAATATAAGCTATTTAGTTGGTATCATAAAATAATATTCATATATACAAATCCACATACATATTAATATGGACAAGTTCGTATATATAGATGATGTGTTATATACAATAAAGATCTCTTATTATATCATTGTGGATAACTCACATATATGTATATGCACATTTTATTCAAATAAGTCACATACATGCATATAAATAGGTATACATCCTTGCATACACAAAAAATAATGTTCATGTTATTTCATTAGAATACAGAATCCTCAGCTGAGCAGACTTCTACTACCACAGATAGGTAATTTTCTGTAACTTATGGTCTTAGAGAATTGCCTAGAGCTCTCTTGGATTGGAGATTCCCAGATCCAGGGTGTGCCAAAAGTGGAATTTTAATTTGGGATTTCCTGACTTTGCAATTAGTTTTCTATCCACTATAGCCACACACACACACACACACACACACACACACACACGGGTATACACATATACACATGTACATATGTATAGATCTAGGTATATACATACTTATGAGTATGCAGAAATAAATAAATAATACACATTTAGATCATGCACACATCTACATATACACACACAGAGCTTGGCATTATAGTGGCTAGAAATCTGTACTTAGAGACCAATATACATGGGTCCAAATATTTCCACTGACACATTTTAATTATGACCATGATCAAACCACTTGCTCTCTTAGTATCCATACCTATATGATCTGTCTCATGAGCATACACAGAAATTCAGACACATATGTGTACGTATATGTATATATGTGCATATCCACTTACTTGTTTGTCTTCTGTTTTGTGATATAATTATTTGAATCATATATTTAAAAGATAAATATCCAGCTCTATTATTCAACAGAGCTGGATAAAATGATAACAAAATTCATCTGGAAAAGCAAGAGTTCTAGAATATCTAGGGTATTATGAAAAGAAATGCTAGAGAAGGTGCCTGGGCGTACAACATATTAAACTGTACTATAAAGCAGCAGTCATCAAAACTATCTGGTACTGGCTAAGAAATAGAGTTGCAGAATTCAGTGACTACAGCAATCTACTCTTTGATAAACCAAAAGAATCCACCTTCTGGGCTAAGAATTCAATATTTCACAAAAACTGCTGGGAAAATTGGAAAGTGGTAGGGCAGAAACTGGACATAGATGAATATCTTACACCATATACCAAAATAAAGTCAAAATGAGTTCATGATTTAGGAATAAAGGTTGATACTGTAAGCAATTTGGGAGAGCAAGGAATAGTTTACCTATCAGATTTATGGAAAAGAAAAGAATTTATGACACAACAAGAGACAGAGAGCATGACAAAATGCAAAATGGATAATTTTGGTTACATTAAATTGAAATATTTTTGTATAAAAAAGGCAATGCAACAAAGATTAGGAGAGAAACAGAAAACTGGGAGAAAAACTTTACAACCAGTGTCTCTGATAATGCCTCATCTCTAAAATATACAGGGAACTGAGCCAAATTTATAGGAATACAAGTCATTCACCAATTGAGGAATGGTCAAAGGATATGAACAGGCAGTCTTCAGAGGAAGAAATTAAAGATGTCTTTAGGCACACAAAAAAAGTGCTCAAAATCACTACTGATTAGAGAAATGCAAATCAATCTTAGGTACCACATCTCTCCTGTCAGTTTGGCTAAAGTGACAAAACAGAAAAATGATAAATGTTGGGGAGGATGTGGGAAAATTGGAACATTGTTACATTGCTAGTGGAGTTGTGAATTGATCCAGCTATTCTGTAGAGCAATTTGGAACTATGCCCAAAGGGCTCCAAAAATGTTTGTACCCTTTGACCCAGCAATACCACTTCTAGAGTTGTATCCCAACGAGATCACACAAGTGGGAAAAGGACCCATATGTAGAAAAATATTTATGGTAGCTCTTTTGGTAGTAGCAAAGAATTGGAAATCAAGGGGATGCCCATCAATTGGGGAATGGCTGAACAAGTTGTGGTATATGAATGTAATGCAATACTATTGTGCTATAAGAAATAGGGATGATATGGACTTCATAATAACCTGGAAAAACCTACACAATATAGTGCTGAGCAAGCAGAGCAGAACCAGGAGAACATTATGCACAGCTAGAGATACACGGATTCTCTGATGACTAACCCTAATAGACTTTGCTCTTCACTGCAATACAAAGTTCAAAGACAACTCCAAAGGACTCATGATGGAAGATGCTATCTACATCTAGTGAAAGAACTATGGAGTCTGAAAGAAGACTGAGGAACACTTTATGCTTGCCTTTTTTTCCCTTTGTTTCTTTTTTCTCTTTTTGTTTTTGTTTTTAGGGTATTTTTTAGTTCTGTTTCTTCTTTCTCATGATTCATTCCATTGGTCATAATTCTTCTTTACAACTTGACTATTGTGTAAATAAGTTCAATGTGAAATTATATGTAGAAGATATATCAGATTCCATGCCATTTTGGGGAGGTAGAGGAGAGGGGTGAAATAAATCTGGAGCTCAAAATTATGTAGAACCGAGTGTTGTAAACTAAAAATTAAAAAAATCTCAAAAAAAAGATAAAGTAACTTTGGAGATTATCCAGCCCAAACATTTTATTTAACAGATGAGGAAACTGAGGAAAAAACACTAAAATGATTTCTCCAAAATCATATAGGCAAGTATTTGTACCTGTGTTTTGATATGTGTACTGTGTATTTGTGTATACACACACATATGTGTGTGTATTCATGTACACACATATATATATTCAATGATAGAGACATGATAGATATAGTCAAATAAGTGTATATTATTCTGATAGATAACAGAAAGATAGAAAAACTGATAGAGACTTAGATACTCTCAGCTCTCTCATTTTCTATGTACATATTTTCTTGCCAACAGCATTTACTCTATTTATGACCAAGTCATCATGAGTAATAGTCTGTACCTTGTTTCTGCACACCACATATCTTTCCTTTACCTTTGGTCATCCCTAATCGTGATCCTTCAGTGATTATAGCATCAATAATGTAATAATGTGAATGTTTGCCTTGTTAGACTTGCCCATGGTGTTCTGAATAACTTTCTTTCGCATCCTATGACGATGACATTTTCCAAGTTTGTAGAAGAGCATTTACCACTGTCTACAACAACAGAACAGGTGCTAATGAGCCTGAGAAAATTAATTCCCTCTTTCTATGGTTCAATGGACTTTTGAAAAACTCTACACAAGCACATATTACAGACTGTAACTCACAGGTAAAAAGACTGGTTCTTTCACAAACAAGTAAGAATTCATACACCCAAATTGGTATTGTCCCCTTCAAAATCGTTTCCATGGGCAGATCTAAAATAATTCTGGTGATGTTATTATTGTTTATGAACTGTCAGAGAGTTCCATTTTGGGCTGCCTTATAAACCAGCTTATCAGATATGCAAGAAAATTGTTCTTGCAACCTTATAGTGAAGTCTAATCTTTAACAAAATGTTGTATTAGCAGAAATAGTTAATTCTACAATAATAAACATTTATCATGTCCCTATTCTGTGGAAGATATTACGTTAAGCACTGAAGAAACATATTGAAATGATCCATCTAATCTATAAGCAATCCTGTAGTATATGTAACCAAATTTGTTGTTGTTATTTAGTCTTATTGTTTGGTCTGACTATTTGTGCCATCCTAGACCATGCTATCCATGAAGTATTCTCGGCAAAGATACTAGAGTGGTTTGCCATTTTCTTCTCCAGTTGTTTAAGGACAACAGAGATTAAGTCCAGGTCCACATACCTTATAAGTGTCTGAAGTTGCTTTTGGACTGAGGCCTTCCTGATTCCAAGTCCAGTGCTCCACTAGACCACTTAGCTAGAGTGAAGTTAATGGATATCTTACCAGCGGAAGGACCAGGTCTTTTCCCCATTCAGACAATCTATATCACCTTAAACCCTGTTTGTTTTATTTATCTGTATGATTTTGAACACATCATTTATCTTCTTTTATACAGAGTTTTTTCAAATGTGAAATAAAGAGTATGATCTAGATTATCTTTGTACTCCTTCCACATTAAGATCCAGGACTTAGAAGAAGCTAAATAAATGATACAAGGCAGAATATGCTAGATAAAGAGAAGCCTGTCAGACAAAATCCTCTAAGACATATCGGAGGAAGGAAAGACACTTTGTACTACGTTAAACAATTAACAAAGAAAATTTTATGGAGGATGAGACATTTAAACTAGTTCTAGAAGGAACTACTAGCTCAGGATAAAATGTGTAAGATGTGAATTTCAGGTATGAAGGATGACATGTGATATGGTACCAAAGAAGGAGAGCATACCTCTATCATTTATACTTATCTCTACATCTAAACTACACTTATTTCTTCAATATCTAAAGCTGCACCTGTTATTATATCTACATCCTCTACAGAGATTTTTAAATTTTTCCACTGGGGACCCCTTTTCTTTTTTCAGCAGATTCCGTTGGCATTACATGGCCTGAGAGCATCTTCAGGGCGTATTGTGCATGTTTTGTGTTCAGAACCAAGGCAGCAATGAAGTTGTGTAGTACAACGTGAGGTAGTGCTGCCAGAAATACCTAGAATACCTTACACATTTGATTTTTAATAAATTGTTGGTCATTGCACCTTTAGAAACTTCCTACTGTTGCCAAATTTTTTTGTGATCTCATATGGGGTCATGGCCCTCTTGTAACGATCCAGGTAGCAGCTGTTGTGGGGGTGGGGTGTGAAACCAACAACGACCAGCTCACAGAATGTATGAGGCGAAAAAGCCAGCACCCTGAATTTCAAGGCAAATACAAACAAATTACAAACATCGACAGACAACTCGAATACAATTCATAGTTACCAACATCTGAGTTCAGCCAGGGAGCTCATAACAACAGCTGGCCCAGAGTCACTACTGCTGTGGGTCAGAGCTCCATAAAAAGTGAAAGCCAACCTCTAGCTTTATATCTTTTTCAGGGTCAAGGGTGAGTCATACATGCAACTCACCCACGTGACCTAAAATCGACACAAAAATTCAACTTAAACTGACGTGGTCTAAAAGCCTCTGATGTCACAAACATATCACTCAAACCCATATAAACTAGGCTTTCCCTTGAGGCAAGGAGGTTGTCAAGGACTACTAACTTAATCAAGGAAATAAAGGTGAAACTCTTCAAGGGCACTTGATGGAATTAAATGCTAAGTGCCCATTTTGATTGCCAATACGGGCCCATAGTTTAAGAAGTGTTGATCTATATAATCAATATCACCAAAATTTGTATAACCTATGGCTATATGATCTATAACATTTGTATCATGTACATCATTATCAGACATGCATATCTATATAATCAATATCTATATCATTTGAATCAAAAATATCTCTATACATAGATATTAATAGTTACATCTGAAGAGACAATAGTACCTTATACAATAACCCTATTGGGCATATAGTTTTAGATGACCTACGCTTGTAGTTATCAATAATTAGATAGATAGATAGATAGATAGATAGATAGATAGATAGATAGATAGATAGATAGATAGATATACAGATATCTCACAGGGATGACATGACTATATACAAAAAACATATGAAGTCATTAGTTCAGGTATTATTATCTCTGCTTTGCAAATGAAAAAAATGAGCTTCCAAGAGCAAAATTATTTGTCCAATATCAATTAATAGCAAAACAGGGATGGAAATTCAGGTCTTCTAACTCAACTTTGTCCCCTTTCTTTGCAGAATAGGTAACACATCACGGAAAAACAAATTTGCAATTTGTATAAGAAAAGTAAAATCAGGACGGGCATGGAAGAATACAGTGTCTGAAACATATGGGCCAATGAAATTGACTTATACCTTGAAAAAATTCTTAACATTGTTGCCAAACATACATATAGAGAACATCTGGAAAAAAGATAGATAGGAATGGAAGTTGTCATTTCAAAGAACAAAAATCACCTGAATCCAAAGATACCATGAGAGACTAACCCCATGTCTTTTTGACAAGGTAAGTAGACATGTATATCAACGGGTTATCCCAGTTCAGAGTTTTATAGAACGAATCCCGTGACTTTTAAAAAATGTTGACTACATTTAAATATAAGTAATTTCTTGTGAAATGTTACGCAATTTATGTTATATGATTAAAAATTATCTGAGAAGAGGTTCATAGGTTTATTCAAACTGCCAAAGGAGTCTAGGATGGAAGCAAAAAGTTAAGAACCTCGTATATGCATAAAGTTTAGAAATATTCAAAAGTATAATGGGCTAGATGGAGAGATAGTTGTCAAAATTTTACTGATCGATTGTCTTGTGTGTTGTAGAAAAGAACATGATAAAAGCTGTTATTAGACCAGATCACTTCTGTCATCACTTGCAACTTTGATTCTGTCATTATTTTGTAATTCCAACCTCAGTACACTTTAACTAAATCATTGCTGATATAGACATTTATATATCAATATACGTGTATTTGTGTATATGCGTGTGCATAAATAAACATGTAAGTATATTTGTGTGTGTGTGTGTGTGTGTGTGTGTGTGTGTAAAGTGATAACTAGGTGGCTCAGTGGATAAAGTGATGGACCTGGAGTTGAGAAAAGCTAGGTTCAAATGTGGTGTCAGACACTTAAAAGATGTGGCCAATCATTTAATCCTGTTTGTGTCAGTTTCCTGGTCTATAAAATGAGCTATAAAATGGCAAACCATTCCAATTTATTATCTTTGCCAAGAAAATCCTATATGGGAATCAGGGAGTCAGACATGAATGAATTGACTGAACAATATTTTGTTAAATATTGATAAATATTTAATGAAAAATTGATTTTTTTAAAAAATCAATTATACATGTGAAGTAATGTCAACTGTATTTCCATATTATACATGATGCAATAGAAAATGGACACACACATACACACACATATAAAGTAAGAAAAACAAAATGAAAAAAGTATGCTTCTTCCCCATAATTCATTAGGTTTTTTTTCTCTGTAAGTGAATAGCATTTTTCAGGAAATTTATAATTGTCTTAGATTATTGTGATGATCAGAGTAGCTAAGTACTTCACAAAAGATTATAATTACAAAAATCATATTACTATGCACAATGATTCCCTAGTTGTGCTCATTATACTTTGCATCAATTCATATAAGACTTACCAAGTTTTTCTGAAGTCATCCTGCTCATCATTTTTAGTAACAAAATAGTATTCTATTACATCATATACCTCTCTTTGTTCACCCATTCACCAATTAATGGGCATCCTCACAATTTCTAATACTTTGCCACCACAAAAAGAGTTGCTATATGTGTATATTTATGGGTGTGTGTGTATGTATACATATATACATATATATTATATTATATATATTTGTACATAAATATGTCTGTGTGTGGATAGAGAGGTAGATAGACAGACAGACAGACAGACAGACAGACAGACAGACAGACAGACAGACAGACAGATAGATAGATAGATAGATAGATAGATAGATAGATAGACAGATAGATAGACAGATAGATAGTACATTTCACATTTCCTTTTAATTCTTTGGAATACATCCAGTAGCTGTGTTTTGGAGAGTCAAAGGTTATCTACATTTTTGTGGAACTTAGAGCATAGTTCCAAATTATTCTCATGGATATTTGGGCAAATTCACAGCTCCACCAACAGTGTATATGTGTCTCTATTTCCCCATGTACCCTCCAGCATTTATGTTCCTTTTATATCATGTTGGTCAATTGTATAAGTATGAAGTTGTAGTTCAAAGTTGTTTTAATTTGTATTAACCTGGCTGGAGCCAAGATGGTGGCTGGAAAGCAGAGACTTGCCTAGGGCTCTCCTCCAGGGCCCTCCAAACACCTATAAAAATGGCTCTGAACAAATTCTAGAACTTCAGAAACCATGGGATAGTGGAGGGAAGCAGGGCTCCAGTTCAGGGCAGCCTGGATGGTCGCTGGGTAGGGTGTATCGCACAGATCTTGGGGTGGAGCCCAGCAGAGCCCAGCGAGGGCCATGCACTGGACCAACCAGACTGGGAGCTGGGCAAGAACAGGCCCTAGCACCTGGAATCAGTGAGCTCTGGAAGTTACCAGACTTCTTAACCCACAAATACAAAAGATAACAGAAAAGTTTAGCGGGAAAAAAACTGCAGGGACAGAGTGAAGGGAGATGAAGGTTCAGCCACCTCTCTGGGGGAACCAGAGGTGGTGCAGCTACAGAACTACAGCTGCAGTTGCTTCCAGCCTCAGGCCCATCTGGTGGGAGGAATTAAGTGGTGTATCAGAGCGGGAGTGCAGAGCCTGTAAGATTTGAGTCACGGTCCCGGTTGGTGGTTTTGGGGGAGGAGGAGTGCAGGTGTGGCAGACCTTGCTGTGTAGAAATAGCTCTGAAAACAACAGTGCAACCCCTCTACCTTGGGAAAAATTACTCTCTACTCTGCAAGCAGTCATACATGGATGGAAAACTCATGTGCCGAGTACTTGGCTGGGAACATATCCAGGCAGCAAAAACACACTCAGATGCAGACTAAGACTTTGGAATCTTCCTTTGGTGACAAAGAAGAACAAAAAATACAGTCAAAAGAAGTCAACAAAGTCAAAGAGCCTGCATTAAAAGCCTCCAAGAAAAACATGAACTGGTCTCTGGCCATGGAAGAGCTCAAATAGGATTTGGAAAAGCAAGTTACAGGAGTGGAGGAAAAATCAGGAAGAGAAATGAGAGGAATGCGAGAAAACCATGAAAAACAAGACAATGACTTGCTAAAGGAGACCCCAAAAATACTGAAGAAAATGACACCTTTAAAAATAGACTAATTCAAATGGCAAAGGAGCTCCAAAAAGCCAATGAGGAGAAGAATCCCTTGAAAGGCAGAATTAACCAAATGGAAACGGAAGTCCAAAAGACCACTAAAGAAAATACTACCTTAAAATTAGATTGGAGTAAGTGGAAGCTAGTGACTTTATGAGAAATCAAAATAATATAAAGCAGAACCAAAGGAATGAAAAAATGGAAGATAATGTGAAATATCTCATTGGAAAAACCACTGACCTGGAGAATATATCCAGGAGAGATAATTTAAAAATTATGGGACTACCTGAAAGCCATGACCAAAAAAGACCCTAGATAACATCTTTCAAGAAATTATCAAGAAGAACTGCCCTGATATTCTAGAGCCAGAAGATAAAATAGAAATTGAAAGACTCCACCGTTCGCCTCCTAAAAAAGATACCAAAAAGAAAATTCCTAGGAATATTGTCATCAAATTGCAGAGTTCCCAGATCAAGGAGAAAATACTGCAAACAGGCAGAAAGAGACAATTTGAATATTGTGGAAACAGAATCAGGATAACACAAAATCTAGCAGCTTCTACATTAAGGGATCAAAGGGCTTGGAATATTATATTCCTGAGGTCAATGGATCTAGGATGAAAGCCAAGAATCATCTACCCAGCAAAACTGAGTATCATGTTCCAAGGGAAAATATGGATTTTCAATAAAATAGAGGACTTTCGAGCTTTCACAGTGAAAAGACCAGAGTTGAATAGAAAAATTTGACTTTCAAACACAAGAATCAAGAGAAGCATGAGAAGGTAAACAAGAAAGAGAAATCATAAGGGACTTACTAAAGTGGAACTGTTTTGTTTACATTCCTACAATGAAAGATGATGTGTATAATTCATGAAACCTCAGTATTATGGTAGCTGAAGGGAATATACATACATGCATACATATATCCATATATATATATATGTGTGTGTGTGTGTGTGTGTGTATGTGTGTATACACACACATATACATACAAAAATACATACATATATGTATATATGTAGAAAGAGGGCACAGAGTGAGTTAAATATAAAGGGATGATATCTAAAAAAAATCAAATGAAGGGATGAGAGAGGAATATATTGAGAGAGGGAGAAAGGGAGAGAAAGAATTGGGTAAATTATCTCACATAAAAGTGGCAAGAAAAAGCAGTTCTGTAGGAAGGGAAATGGGGCGGATGAAGGGGAATGAGTGTATCTTGCTCTCATTGGATTTGACCTGAGGAGGTAATAACATACAAACCCACTTCCCACTTGGGCATCTTACCCCACAGGAATGTAGGAGGAAGGAGATAAAAAAGGTGGGATGATAGAAGGGAGGGCAGATGGGGGAGGAGGTAATCCAAAACTAACACTTTCAGAAAGGGACACAGTCAAGGAAGAAAAATTGAATAAAGGGGGATAGGATAGGTAAGAGCAAAATATAGTAAGTCTTTCACAACATTAGTATTGTAGAAGGGTTTTGAATAATGATACACATGTGGCCTATGTTGAATCGCTTGCCTTCTAAAGAGGGAGGGTGGAGGGGAAAGAGGGGGGAAAATTCGGAACTCAAAGTTTTAAAAGCAGATGTCCAAAAAAGTTTTTGCATACAGTTAGGGAGTAAGATATACAGGCAGTGGGGCATGGCAATCTATCTTGCCCTACAAGAAAGAAAGGGAAAAGAGGATGGGGGAAAGTGGGGTGACAGAAGGGAGGGCTGACTGGGGAATTGGGCAATCAGAATATATGCCATTGTGGAGTGGGGGAGACGGTAGAAATGGGGAGAAAATTTGTAATTTAAACTCTGGTGAAAATCAATGCTGAAAACTAAAAATTTTAAATAAATAAAAATATTTTTCAAAAATAAAAAAAAACATTTGGGAAATACTTAACAAAATAAAGAAAATAATGATGATAAAAATGTATTACTGTAATCAATAGTGATTTAAAGCATTTTAATGTGACTGTTGACAGCTTTGATCTCTTCTTTTGAAAACTGCCTATTGATATTCTTTGACCATTTATCAATTGGTGAAGTCTTTAAAAAAAATAAATTTGACTCAGTTCCCTATATGTTTGAGAAATAAAGCTTTCATCAGAGAAATTTGCTATGAAAAAATTTCCCAATTTTCTACATGACTATTTATTTCGTCTGAAATAGTTTTGTGTGTCCAAGAAAGAAAATATTTTCATGTAAATATAAATATTAATTTTACTTCCTGTGATTCTTCTATTTTTTTTATATGGTCATAAACTCTGCCATTACATGTAGAGTCGAGGGGAACATTTTTTCAGTGCTTGCCTAATTTGCTTAAGACATCAGGCTTTATGTAATTTTTTTTTGCATTTTGACCATATTCTGCTCAATAATCTGAGATGTTGGTCTATGCCTCTTGTTAATCAACTGTTTCAGTCGTGCCTGACTCCTTCTGAGTCCATTTGAGGTTTTCTTGAAAAAGATACTAGAGTGGTTTGCCATATCTTTCTCTACAGCTCATTTTACAGATGAAGAACTGAGGCAAACAGGGGTAAGTGACTTTCCCAGTATCACAAAGCTAGAAAGTGTTTAAAAGTAGACTTGAACTTAGGAAACTCAGTGTTTCAGAATTCAGACCCAGTATTCTACCAACTGAGCCACCTAGCTACCTCCACTGAATGACTTAGCAACCTACTTTTGAAAAATTGCTTATCCATTTTCCTAGCATTTTTGTCAATTGATGAATTCTTGCCCTCAAAACTTGGATTTTCAGGTGCATCAAACACTAGATTAAAATAATAATTTACTCCTGTGTATTGTGTAACCTATTCCAATCATCCACCACTCTATTGCTTAGCCAGTACCAGATAATTTTGAGGATTATTACTTTCTGATATAATTTGAAATGTGGTAGAGCTATTTCACATTTCTTCACATTCTTTTTCATTGATTCCTTTGATGTTCCTGATTTTTTCTATTTCTAGATTATTTTTATTATATTTTCTAGCCCTTTAAAAGTAATTATTTGATAGATCCATTGGTATGGCATTGAATAAGTAAATTGCAATAGGTAGGAGTGCCATTTTTATTATATTAGCTTTGCCTACTATATTGGGGATCCTCGAAGAGTTTAGCTTTTGTTTCCTTTGATAAATTCAGTATCTTTGATTGAGTCTCACTAGGTGCTAAGCCCCTGGCCCAAACCCCTATCTATTAGGTGCTAAGCCTATGTGGGTGTAAATTGGTAACTGAGGTGGGGCTCCAGGTGGGGCCAATGAAGGCAGGTGCTAACAACAGAGCCAATCATAGGAGCCTAAGTTCTGGTCACTCAGATGATGTTTGATGATGTCTGAAACTGTATAAAAGGGGAAAACAGAGCTATTTTCTTAAGGCTTTCACTCCAGGAGCCACAGGACTCTGGGCAGCTGCTGTAAGGTCCTTCCAGCTGAACTTGGATGTTGATGGTTTTCTTGGAAACTATGAATTGTATTTGGTCTGTTTGTAACTTGTTTGTACTTGCTCTGAAGTTCAGGGTGCTGGCTTTTTCCCCTGAACTAAATAAATGATATGTGTATGCTGGATTAAAGTAAGATTGTTAACCCCTTAACGTTGCTTTCCTTAGTAAAGCAGATCAAAAGAACCTGGGCTTGCAGCATTCTGTGAGCTGGTTGTTGGTTTTACACCCCCACAGCAGCTGCTAGCCCGATTATTGCAACACCTACCATTTATATTTTTAAAAATTGTTTAGATATGAGTTTATTTGGGTGAAAAATGTTTTGTAATTGTGTTCATATAGTTCTAGTATTTATCTTGCAGTAGACTCCCAAATATTTTATATCGTCTAGAGTTATTTTAAATAGAATTTCTCTTTCGTCTCCTGCTACTGGATTTTGTTGGAATATATAGAAATATTGATGATTCATGTTGGTTTATTTTATATCCTACAGCTTTGATAAAGTTGTTAATCATGTGAATTAGTGTTTTAGTTGATTCTCAAGGTTTGCTAAGTATATCATCATACTATTTGTAAAGAGTTAAAGTTTTGTTTCCTCATTGTCTATTTTTTTATTCTTACAACTTCTTTTTCCTTGTCTCATTGCTGTTGTTGTGCCCTGTCCCCCAGTTCTCCCTCCATCTTGTCTCAGCTTGCCCACTGTTTGTGTTCCCATCTCCAAGGAAATCAGTTTGTGTTTTCTCCCTTTAAATACCCTGACCCTACCCCTGTTCGGGGCTACTCGATTTGAGTCTTTACTCCAAACAATCCCACGCTTGAATAAATCCACATCAAAATTTGTATCTGGGTCTCACTTGATTTTTTTGGCACAACATTATAACTAGAATTCCTAGTACATTATTGAACAATATTCATGACAACAGATGTCCTTGCTTCATTCTTGATCATATTGGAAAAACTTCAAGTTGATCTCTGTCATGGATAATGCTTGCTCTTAGTTTTAGATCCAAGTGGCTCTGGATCCATCTCATGCCCTGCTATGTGACAAACCTATATTTCTTTTTTATTATTTTTTTATTTTAGTACTTTTATTTATGTAATTTCAAGCTGCCCATATCAATGCACCATCAGTACTTTTGAGTCTCTTTTTTCATATCATTTTTATTATTAGTTTACAACATTCAGTTCCACAAGTTTTTGAGTTCCAAATTTTCTCTCCCTCCCTCTCTTTCCCCTGCCCGAGACAGCATGTAATCCAACATAGGTTCTACATATACCTTCATATTAAACTTATTTACATAACAGTCAAGTTGTAAAGAGAATTATAATCAATGGAATGAATAATGAGAAAGAAGAAACAAAACAAAAAAAGAAAGAAAAAAGAAGAGAACAAATAGTTTCCCTCAATGCGCATTCAAACTCCATAACTCTCTCTTTGAATGTGCATAGCTTTTTCCATCATGAGTCTTTTGGAACTGGCTTTGAACATTTCATTGATGAGAAGAGCCACAAAAATTAGTCCTTACAGATACTGTGTGTCTGTAATCATGTACAATGCTCTCCTTGTTCTGCTCCCCTCACTTAACCTGAGTTCATATAAGTCTTTCCAGGTCGTTATGAAGTCTGCTCCTCATTTCTTATATCACAGTAGTATTCCATTACATTTATATACCACAAGACAAATCCCTACTTCTGCCCTCCTAAGTTGTCTTGGGTGGAAAAAAGTATCAATTCATTGTTCCACTTCAGAATTTAATTTGAAGTGTTATTTTAATGTTGTTTAGAGGAGAATGTTGGGAAAGTTGAATTGAATGCTTCCATTATTCTACTATCTTACCTTCACCCCCCTGGAAGTTATCATTAACTTTTTATAATACAAACTTTGAAATGCTTATAAAGTACATTATGCACTTTATCTTATTTGATCCTTACAGTAGCACTTTGAAGCACATAATGTATCATTCTTTTTTAACACTTTTTTTTAACAAATGATTAAATTCTGACTCAGAGCAGAGTGTCTTGCCTAGCATAAGAAATTACCAGAATGGAGATACGAGCATGGCTTTTTCATCTAGTCCTATATTTATGTTTATTTATACTTTTTTTTAAAAAAAAACATTGTAAATGACACATCAGTTGGTGTCTGTAAGTGATAAATGTGAGTCTGTTATACATGAACTAGTGATTTTGCAAAAAAAGTGATTTTACAAAGGCACTAATTACCATTTACTAGTCATCATTTAGCAAAATAAGGTTACTGCTCTAGTTTCTAAATTAAAAATTATAGTTGCATTTCAATCAATGGAACATTCTATTCATTTGAGATAAGGATGCTTTGATAACTTGGATTTTTCTGAGATTTGTTGCATATTTCCAAGATTTGTTTTCTATGTAATGCTGTAAGATATATAAAGCATGTTTCTCATGGCAAGCTTATCAGTTACATAATACAAATAATATTGTCATCTTGAAACATCTGAAGAAACTATGCCATAGAGATAAAAAGAGATTTGGCCTTATTCAAACAGTTCTCAAGTGCCCAATAATTTGAAGAATTATCATGGGGAAGAGGGGTTATACTTGTGCTACACGGTCCTATATGTGTGTGTGGTGGGGTGGGGGTTGAGAATTTCAAGAGAGGAAATATTTCTGGAGCAATTTCTGGAGCGCTGAACTTGGAGTCTGAAAGATCAGGGTTCGTGTCCTCCCTAAGATACTTATTTAGCTGTAGAAGTAGGAGCAAATCACCGAAACTCTATGAAAATCAATTTCTTTATCTGCCAAATGAAGAGATTGAATCAGATAAGCATTAGGTCCCTTCTAGTTTTATATCTGATAGTATGAACTTGTTTAAAAAGTAGTATGGAAGATTCTTCTATATTAAGGAATTGGATCAGGTGGGTTCTGAGTTTCTTCACAATTCTGAGACTGTATCATTCTACTGGAGACCTGTTTTGAGGCCAAGTGTCCATGTCTCCCTACTGGCAGCAATACTCAAATTCAATCCAGTTTAATGCTACGTAGCTAATCTATTGCAAAATACACATCAGTGGGGTTATAATTTTATGTCACTTGACATGTATCTCTCTTTCTCTCTGCATATGTATATAATATGAGTGTGTATATATGAATACATGTTTATATATACATGTGATTGTATTTGTGAATGTATAAGAGTAAATATACTGGCCAATGTATGTAGATATACATATTAGTCCATGTATTCAGTTATACTGATTATATATGCATATATCTCTTCATATATCTATATCTATCCACATCTTAATATATTCAAAGCTGGTGTTCATAGGAAGGTAGCTATTTTTCTGAGTTCTCATCTAAACATAGATGAGTGCACTAAAAATTAAATCTAGTCTCGCTAACTGGTACAAATGGGTAAAGCAAATAAACATCTGGAAAGTATAGCAATTAAGTGTGATAATGGCCAAACATTATATTTGTAATAAGTGATTAGAAATGGTTGTAATGCAAAGATTTATTTCACTAAACAAAAGCACTTAAGCAGGAGTTGATATTATGGTTATGCTCTGATGATGACAATATTGGGAATTCACCCTGCATAACTACAATGATTAATTAAAGGCCTTGTTCAGGATGAACAAGCATCATCATTGTTCTTAAATAGGAAGAGGCAGATACCCATTACTGATTATTCCTCAATTCCCAGTCTTTCTTGTTAAAGACCGAAGAATACCAAAGCAGGTTGTGTAATTTCCAAGGCACTCAAAAATGCTGAGAAATAATGTGATTAGCATTCAGATCATATACCAGAAGGAAGAGAGTTGGATTAGTTAAAAGATTAAAGTTAGCAGCCTGATCCACCCCCAAAGGCCCATATAAAAATTTTATACTTATCAATAAGCTCAGGAAATCATCAAAAGAGACACATTTAGGGTCTCCATCCCATGCTTCAACTAGCATCGCTCAATTTCCACCTTCAATCTTTCATCATGAAAAAAAAAAGATTTAAGATAGTCGAAACTCCCTAAAAGATCAGTGACTATCTGCAACAGTTTGATTTATTTACTAGTTTGAGTTTTGACTTCTTCAAAAGCTATAAGTGAATGAGGTTAGATCACACAAGAGTCTCTCTCTTTATCTCTATCTATTGGCTTCCTTGGTGTCTATCATAACACAGATAAAAAAAAAATTACACCTTCCACATGACTTCCCTAGCCCATCTTAATGCTAATGCCTTCCTTATAAGATTATTTCCAATTTATCTAGTATATTTATTTTTGTATTTTGCATGTTTATCCCCCATTAAATCATGAGCTCATTGAGGGCATGGACCATTTTTATCTTTCTTGTAGCCTCAGTCTTTAGCACAGGTCCTTACACATAATAGGACATTAATAAATGCTTCTTGACATTTGGACAATATCTTTCCATAATACCCTGGCTCATTCCTCATAGAAGGTATATTGATTTCTGAGCTGAGACTTTTGAGGGATGGGATATATCTGAGGTTCAGGCTTTAACTAGGGCTTCTTACTTCTACTGAAGAATGACTATGAAAAAGACTTTAGAGTCACCCTTGCATAATTACATGGGTAGTTATAATTTTATTGTGTTGGACTGCCTTTTAGAAGTCAATATCAAAACTTCACTATTATTCTTAATCCTTCACAACTCTCCAATTCACTTCTTACCAAGAATCTCCATGTAATTCTCTACAAAGGACGAATCCAATAAGTTGAAAATATTAATTTTACTATTTTAACACCTTTGGAGTACCCAAGAAACATTTGGCTAGCCCATATGTTGTCTCTCTATATGACTTACTCATCTCTTTTAATCTCAAATATAAATTCATAATATTTAGAGATGGAAGAGACTTCAGAGATCATTTTATTCACTCCTCTGATATTTACAGAGGAAAAGTCTTCTGAGATTTTATCTTCCATTATGGACTACTATGTACGATCGCCCACCAAGGAAATATTACAAGAAATTGGTATTTTAAGATATGGATTGTTAGATCAGAGAACTGTTTGAGATTATTGAAAGCAATGAAATTCAGATCTGTTGCCTTTTATTCTATTGTGTACCACCTCATTCCTCCCATTCAAATCCTGTTAAAGAGATATGACTAAGGAGGAAAACAATAGTTTACACATCTAACTCACTCTCTTAGTGTAGGTAATATCCATTTTCATGCACTTCATTCTTTTCTAATGTAAATGTATTTTTTGAGTTCTTTGAAATATATATCTTTTGCTGAACAGGTTTTGAATGGGTCTGGGGCTTAATGAATTTGCCATAATGCAATAAAATTTTAGTAGTATTTCATCTTTGAATGGGAATGCTTTCTTTGTTTCAACCTTGTTAATAGGAAATAAAACTATTAAATGTGCCTACAAAGAAACTCAGCTTTCTTCTCAGGAAACTGTTGGAAAGTTTCAGCTCATCACTGGATTTTTGCTAATCTGGAGATGTACCACCAAATGGTGGATTTTCATGTGCAGTATTTATTTGATTACATCCTCACAAGAGCCATATGACTTGGGAAAGGATTGGTCTTATCACTATTTTAAATTATTAATTATCACATATATATGTATTATTTTTATTCTACATAAATCACTAGTCCTCATATCATTTTACCAATTATGCCCCGACAAACCTTAAGCCTTGGAACACTCCCAACATTCACAGCCTTCAATTCTTTATGTATGCTTAACAAAGGTAGGGAAAATCACAGAACTAGTCTGATAACATTTACTATATATTTGCTTTATAACCTCAACTGGGGTGTCTCTACCCCTAAACAATATGTCCACAACTATTTTATCAATTCTCTATCATACTGTCCTGATCAGATATTTTGATTTCTCTCATTTTTTCAAACCTGTCATGAATATTTATTCTCTCTCTCTCCCTCTCTCTCTCTCTCTCTCTCTCTCTCTCTCTCTGAACTAAGAATCTTGGTTCATATTTTATAGAAAAAAGAGACTATTCAACATGATCTACATCTTCTCTCCTTTCTAGCTAAGTGGAATACATTAGTTAAACAATAGACAGTGGGAAATTACTTTAGTAATTCAATGTTTGACAAATCCAAAGATGTAAGCTTTTGAGACAAGGACTAACTTGTTAACAAAAATTTCTGGGAAAACTGGAAAGTGGTTCAGCAGAAACTAGGTATAGACAAACATCTCATGCCATATACTGAGATAAATTCAAAATGGTTCCTTGGTTTGGACATAAAGAGTAATGCCATAAGCAAATTAGAGGCCATGAAGAATTTTACCTGTCAGATTTGTGGATAAGGGAATAAGAGATATAAAGCATTGCAGGATGCAAAATGGATACTTTTGATTACATTAACTAAAAAAATTGTGCACGAACAAAGCTAATGCAACTAAGATCAGAAGTAAAGCAGGGAAATAAGGAAAAATTACAAGTTTCTCTGATAAAGACCTCGTTTTTAGAACATATATAGAAACCATCAAACTTATAAAAAAGTCATTCACTAATTGATAAATCAACGAAAGATATGAAGTCATTTTAAGAATAAATCAAATCCAGAGTGATATAAAAATATTTTAAGTAATTATTTATTAGAATAATATAAATTAAAACAATTGTGAGGTATCACCTCACACCTATCAGACAGATTAACATGACAGAAGAAGAAAATGACAAATGTTGGAGGCAATGTGAAAAAATAGGGACACTAACACACTGTTGGGTCTGTGTAGTGATCCAAACATTATCAAGAACAATTTGGAGCTATGTCCAAAAGGTGATGAAACTGCATATCCTTTGACCCTGCAGTATCAATAGTAGTTCAAAGATATCAAAGAAAAAGTAAAAGGGCATATATGTACAAAAATATTTATAGCAGCTCCTTTTTGTTTTGGCAAAGAACTGGAAACTGAAGGAACACCCATCAATTATGGAATGTCTGAAAAAGACATAGTATATGATTGTCATGGAGTACTATTTTGTCATAAGGAATGACAAGCAGGATGTTTTCAGTAAAACTGGAAAAATTTAGATGAATTGACTCCAAGTAAAGTGAGAAGACTCAGTAGAACTTTGTACAGTGATGTTATACGATGATCAACTCTGAATGACAGTTATTTGCAGCAATGCAATGACCTAAGACAATAAGGAGGGACTTATTTTGAAAAATTCAATCCAGTTCCTTTGAAAGAACTGATGAAGTATGAATACAAATTAAAGCATAGTTTTCTTTTTTACTTTCTTAATTTTTCTTTTTTTGTGTTTTCTTTTGTGACATGCCTAATACAGACTTGCATTATATGGCTTCACATGTATACTCTATATCAGATCTCTTACTTTCTCAAGAAAGGAGGTCAGAAAGAAGGCAGGGAGAGAATTTGGAACTCAAAATTTGAAAAGAAATGATTGTTAAAAAAAGTTTACTTAAAATTGAGAAAAAGTGTCCAGGATGGCAGCTGGAAAGCAGGGACTTGCATGAAGATTAGAGGGAAAAGCTGCAGGAGACAGAGGGAAAGGAGTTTTGCGTTTCGGCAGCAGGGGTGGTGGGACAACAGAACTGCAGCTGCAGTTGCTTCTGGCCCCAGGCCCACATGGTGGGAGAAATTAAAGGGCAGATCAGAGCAGGAGAGCAGAGTCTGCTTAAGATCTGAATCAGGTGCAGGTTGGTGGTTGTTGGGGGAGGAGGAGTGCTGGTGTGGCAGAGTTGGCTGTATAGAAGTAGCTCTGAAAACAACAGCTCATCCCCTCAAGCTAGGAACAAAGGACTCTTTACTCTACAAGCAGTCATACCCCAACAAAATAGCTCAAGGGCCAAGTAGTTGACTGCGAACATGGGCAGGCAGAGAAAAAGGACTCAGATTCACACTCATACTTGGGAATCTTTCTTTGGTGACAAAGAAGACCAAAACATACAGCCAGAAGAAGTCAACAAAGTCAAAAAACCTGCATCAAAAGCCTGCAAGAAAAACATGAACTGCTCTCAGGCCATGGAAGAGCTCAAAAAGGGCTTGGAAAAGCAAGTTAGAGAAGTAGAGGAAAACATGGAAATAGAAATGAATATGATGTGAGAAAACCATGAAAAACAATTCAGTGACTTCCTAAAGGAGACCCAAAAAATCCTGAAAAAATACTGAAGAAAATAAAACCTTAAAATATAGAGTAACTCAAATGGCAAAAGAGCTCCCAAAAGCCAATGAGGAGAAGAATGCCTTGAAAGGCAGAATTACCCAAATGGAAAAGGTCTAAAAGACCACTAAAGAAAATACTACATTAAAAATTAGATAGGAGCAAGTGGAAGCTGGTGACTTTATGAGAAATCAAGATATTATAAAACAGAACCAAAGGAATGAAAAAGTGGAAGATAATGTGAAATATCTAATTGGAAAAACCACTGACCTGGAAAATAGTTGCCAGAGAGATAATTTAAAAATTATTGGACTACCTGAAAGCCATGATCAAAAAAATACCCTAGATAACATCTTTCAAGAAATTATCAAGGAGAACTGCCCTGATATTCTAGAGCCAGAGGGTAAAATAGAAACTGAAAGAATCCACAGATCACCCCCTCAAATAGATGTCAAAAAGAAAACTCCTAGGAATATTGTCGCCAAATTCAAGAGCCCCCAGATCAAGGAGAAGATACTACAAGTGCCAAGAAAGAAACAATTTGAGTATTGTGGAAACACAATCAGAATAACACAAGATCTGGCAGCTTCTACATTAAGGGATCGAAGGATTTGGAATATGATATTCTGGAGGTCAATGGTGCTAGGATTAAAACCAAGAATCACCTACCCAGAAGAAGTGAGTATCGTGCTCTAAGGCAAAATATGGATTTTCAATAAAATAGAGGACTTTCAAGCTTTCTCACTGAAAACACCAGAGTCGAATAGAAAATTTGACTTTCAAAAAAGAATCAAGAGAAGCATGAAAAGGTAAACAAGAAAGAGAAATCACAAGGGACTTACTAAAATTGAACTGTTTTGTTTACATTCCTACATGGAAAGATGATGTTTATGATTCATGGGACCTCAGTATTAGGGTAGCTGGAGGGACTATACATTTATATATATGTACGTATATATGTGTATGTATATGTATATATGTTTTTGTATGTTTATGTGTACATATATGTGTGTGTGTGCGTGTGTGTGTATGGAGGTGGGGGGGACAGGGGGAGTTGAATATGGAGGGATGATATCTAAAAAAATCAAATTAAAGGATGAGAGAGGAATGTATTGAGAGAGGGAGAAAGGGAGAGATTGAACGGGGTAAATTATCTAGCATAAAAGTGGCAAGAAAAACAGTTCCATAGGAAGGGAAGAGGGGCACATGAAGGGGAATGAGTGAATCTTGCTCTCATTGGATTTGACCTGAGGAGGGAATAGCATACACACTCAATTGGGTATCTTACCCCAAAGGAAAGAAGGAGGAAGAAGATAAAAAAAGGGGGGATGATAGAAGGGAGGACAGATGGGGGATGAGTAATCAAAAACTAACACTTTCAAAAAGGGACAGGGTCAAGGGAGAAAACTGAATAAAGGTGGATAGTTTAGGAAGGAGCAAAATACAGCTAGTCTTTCACAACATGAGTATTGTGGAAGGGTTTTACATAATGATGTGCTGTGGCCTATGTCGAATTGCTTTGGAACTCAAAATTTTAATAAGAGATGTTCAAAAACAAAAAAGAATTGCATGCAACTAGGAAATAAGATACACAATGAATGGGGCATAGAAATTTATCTCGCCCTATGAGAAAGAGAAAAAGGGATGGAAGGAGAATGGGGTGACAGAAGAGAGGCCTGCCTGGAGAATGGGGAAACCAGAATATATGCCACCTTGGAGTGGGTGGGATGGTAGACATGGGTAGAAAATTCATAATTTAGGCTTCCAAAAATCAATGCTGAAAACTAAATGTATTAAACAAATTAAAAAATGTTTTAAAAATTGAGAAAAAGTAAAATTAAAAAAATGAAATTAAAAAAAACTAAATAGTTACATCCACTTTCTCTTCTCTCACTCTCTTCTTAAACCCTTAAAATTTGGCTTCCAACCTCATCTTTCCACTGGAATTCTCCAAAGGTATGAATGATCTCTTTAGTGCCAAATCCAATAACCTTTTCTCAATGTTCGTTCTCCTGAACCTTTTGGCAACATTTCACACTTGTTAACTCAGCCCTTTTTAATACTCTCTTCTCTTTATATTTTCTCGAGACCTCTCTCTCTCCTTTCTCCTCCTAACTATATGACTACTTTTCAGTATTCTTTGATGAATCTTCATCCAAATTACACCGTCTAATTGTACATGTCTCATAGGGCGGCTGTCCTGGACCTCTTGCCTTCTCCCTCTAGACTACTTCCTTTCGTGGTCCCATTAGTTTGATTGGATTAAATTACTATCTCTATACTGATTCTCAAATCTACCTATCTTGACAACCTCCCTATTGACTTCCAGTCTTGCATCTCTGACTGTTTTTTCATATATCTGAAAGTAGATACCCAGTATACATCTTAAAGTACACATGTTCTTGATGGAACCCATTATCTTTTCCCCTAGAGTTTTCCTTACTTTCTGATTACTATAGATAGCAACACCATTCTCCCTGTCCCTCAGGCTCAAAACCTAGAAGTCAACCACTACTCCTCATTATCTCTTACCATCCCCTCCTCATGTCCAATCTCTTCCTAAGGCCTTTGGATTTCACTTTTGCAACATCTTTCAAATATAACCTTTCCCCTTCTCTGACATGACTACAACACTGTTATAGTGCCTCTTCGCCTACCACATAAAATATTATAATATTCTGCTGACATATCTGTGTGCTTCAAATCTCTCTGCATTCAATCCCATCCTCCAGTAACCCTCTAAAGTGATTTTCCTAAAGCACATGCCTAATCAGGTCCCTCCCCTTCCGAGTAAACTCTAGAGGCTCCCTATTGCCTCCAATATCAAGCACAAAATCCTTTGACATTCAAAGCCCTCCATAAGCTGGCCCCTTCCTGTCTTTCTAGTCTTTTTATATTTTACTCACTTCCACACATATTTTGCACTGTCCTTCTTGCTGTCCTGTGAACAAGACACTCTATCTTTCTGTTCTTGGTATTTTCTCTGTTTGTCACCCTCACCCAGAATGCTTTCCCTCCTCTTTCCTATGTACTGACTGCTGTTTTTAATTTTTTAATATTTTTGATGATTTTTAAAATTTATTTTAGTTTTCAACATTCATTTTCACAAGGTTTGAGTCATAAATTTTCTCCGCATTTCTATCCACCTCCTACTGCAAGATGGCATGTATTCTTATTTCCACTTTCCCCAGTCTGCCCTCCCTTCTATTGCCTCATGTCCCTCTTATACTTTTCCCCTTCCTTTCTTGTGGGGTCACATAGATATTTATACCCCATTGTCTGTATATCTTATTTCCTAGTTTCATGTAAAAATAATTTTTTAAACATTTGTCTTTAGAACTTTGAGTTCCAAATTTTCTCCCTTCTTACCTCCTCACCCACCGTGCTTGAGAAGGCACGCAATTCAATATAGTTAATAAATATATTGTTATGCAAAATACTTCCATAATAGTGATGTTGTGAAAGAATAACTATATTTCCCTACATTCTATCATATCCTCCTTTATTCAGCTTTCTCCTTGGACACTGTCCCTTTTCAAAAGTGTTTACTTTTGGCTACCTACTCCCCGAATCTGCCCTCCCTTCTACCATTTACCACTTCTCATCCCTTTCACCCTACTTTCCTATAGCATAAAATACCCAATTGAATGTGTATGTTATTCCCACCTTAAGCCAAATCTGATGAGAGTAAGGTTCATTCATTCCCATTTACCTACTACCTCTTCCCTTCCATTATAATAGCTTTTTCTTGCCACTTTGATGTTAGATAATTTAGCCCATTGTATCTTTCCCTTTCTCCTCCCAATATATTACTCACTCACAACTTACTTTTTTATATATCATCATTTCATAGTCAACTCACCCTGTGCCCTCTGTGTCTGCGTGTATGTATATACACACATACACATATATGTATGTGTATTATATATATATGTATGTGTATATATGTATATATATATGTGTGTACACACATACATATATAATATATACGTGTGTGTGTGTGAAATGAATACTCCCTTTAACTACCCTAATATTGAGAAAGATCTCATGAGTTCCAAATATCATCTTTCCATATAGGAATGTAAACAGCTCAACTTTAGTAAGACCCTTATGATAGCTCTTTCCTGTTTACCTTTTCATGCTTCTCTTGATTTTTGTATTTCAAATTTACATTTTCTATTCAGCTCTGGTCTTTTCATTAAGAATTGTTGAAAGTCCTCTATTTCGTTTAAAATTCATTTCATGCCTTGAAGTAATATACTCAGTTTTCCTGTGTAGATGCATCTATGTTTAAATCCCATCTCCCTTGACCTCTGGAATATTATATATACCTTAATGTAGAAGCTGCTAGATCTTGTGTTACCCTGATAGTGTTTGCACAATGCTCGAATTGTTTCTTTCTGGCTTCTTGCAATAATTTCTTCTTTACCTAAGAACTCTGGAAGTTGGCCACAATATTCCTAAGAGTTTTCCTTCTTGGATCTTTTTTTTTCAAGAGGAATCAATGGATTCTTTCCATTACTCTTTTACCCTTTGGTTCTAGAATATCAAGGCACCTTTCCTTCATAATTTCTTGAAAGATGATGCTTAGGCTCTTTTTTTTGTTCAGGGCTTTGAGGTAGTCCAATAATTTTTAAATTATCTTTCCTGGATCTATTTTCCAGATCAATGATTTTTCCAATGAGATATTTCACATTGTCTTCTATTTTCTTCATTCTTTGGTTTTGTTTTATAATTTCTTGATTTCTCACAAAGTCACTAGCTTCCACTTGCTCCATTCTAATTTTTAAGGCAATATTTTCTTCAGTGAATTTTTGTACCTCCTTTTCCATTTGGCTAATTCCACCTTTTAAGGCATTATTCTCCTCATTGGCTTTTTAGACCTCTTTTGCCATTTAGGTTTGTCAATTTTTAAGGTCTTATTTTCTTAAGTATTTTTTGAGTCTCCTTTAGCAAGCTGTTGGCTTATTTTTCATGATTTTCTTGCATCATTCTCATTTCTCTTCCCAATTTTTCCTCTACTTCTCTTACTTGGTTTTCCAAATCCTTTCTGTACTCTTCCATCACATGAGATCAATTCATATTTTTATTGGAAGTTTTTGATGTAGGACCCTTGACTTTGTTGACTTCTTCTGGATGTATGTTTTCATCTTCTTTTTCACCAAAGGAAGATTCTATAGTCAGAGTTTTTTATGCTATCTACTCATTTTCCCAGCCACTTACTTGACTTTTGAGCTCTTTGTCCAGGTATAGCTGCTTCCAGAGTGGGGAGTGCTCTTTCCCACCCTTCAGAGGTTTTGCACTGCCATTTTAAGAGGTACTTCTAGGCACCTGTAAATTTTCAGTTCTTCTGAGGTGGTATGATGCAAAGAGGGGTGTTTACTCCTTTCGTAGTGCACACTATGTTCTTTGAGTGATCTTAAGTACTCCTTTCAGCTGCATAACTGCCAAGAGGACTCCCTCTCTAAAGCCACCACAAGCTCTGCCACACCAGTGCTTCTCCTCCTTAAATGACCACCAATCAGGACTGTGACCCAGATCCAAGCAGGGCAAAGTAAGGGAATCTTGCCTCAGTGCCAGCAATGAGATCCCTGCACTTCTACTACAATCAGCTGCTTGATTCCTCCCACTGTCTGTTGGCCTGGAGCTCTGGAAGCAGCCACTGCTGCTGCTGCTACTGCCACCACTACAGCAGCCACCTTCACCATCCTGGGCCTGTGGCCTTGTTTCCACAATCTGGGTAGCAGCTTCTGTAGGGGGGAAAGTCCACCCACAGCCAGCACTCAGAAAGCTGCCAGCATGCCGCAAAAACGCAGGTTCTTTTGATCTGCCTTAAGGAGAGCGAGGTGAAGGGGTTGGCAAGCTTACTTTATTTCAGCACACAAATATCATTCACTTAGTTCAGGGGAAAAAGCCAGCAGCCTGAACTTCAGAGCAAAATACAAGAAAATTACAAACATCAACAGACAGACCTTGTCTGA
>CM053625.1:299504149-299533773 GCA_028646595.1 Phalanger gymnotis
AGAGTTCAACAAAGTCTCAGCATCCAGGTTTACAAGCTGGAGAGCTCCTTAGCTACAGCTTCCCTGAGTCTCATCATCAACACCATCTCGAGAGTCCTTAAACAAATTACAAACAGACAGACCCAATACAATTCATAGTTACCAACATCTAGGTTCAGCCCAGGAGCTCAGAACAAGGGCTGGCCCAGAGTCACGCACCACCACTGCTTCAGCAAAGAGCTCCAAGGAAGAAGAGGCCAACCCTTGGCTTTTATATCTTTTTCAGTGTCAGGGGTGAGTCACAGATGTGACTCACCCATGTGACCTAAAATCTTCAAAAAGAGGTGGACTTAAACCCATGTGGTCTAAGAGCCTCTGCAGTCCCAGACATGTAAACTAGGCCCTCCCTGGAGTTAGCCCCACCTTGGGCCCCACCTTAGTTGCCAATCCACACCCACATAGGTTTTACACCTAATAGGGGTTTGGGCCTGGAGCTTAGCACTTAGTAAGACTCAATGAAATACACTGAATTACTCATCAAAAAACAAAAGCCAAACTCTTCAAGGGCACTTGAACTAAGTGCTAAGGAGCCCATTTTGCTTACCAACACAGGCCTGACCACAGCCTTCTTTCACATAGGTCCAAAAGGTTTTCCACTGACCTGCTCCTTGTCTTTGGCATTTGTGGTTTGAGAAGTCTGGGAACTGCCACAGTTCAGAGATTCAGGACCCTGAGACCTGCTCTGCCCAGTCTGCTCCAGACTGGTCTAGACTGGTCTGTCTTGTCACAGTCCACACTGGGATGTGCTTTGCTCCCAGAACAGTGTGATAGACACTTCCCCTTGACCATCCAGGCCATCTTGGACTGGAGACTTGTTTCACTCTGTTGTTTTGCAGGTTCTGTAGCTCTAGAATTTATTTAGAGTCATTTCTACAGGTGTTTGGAGGGATTTGGGGGAAAGCTCAAGGAAGTGTCTGTTTTGACTGTGACATCTTGACTCCATCCCCCTACACCCCTCCTGGCTTCTTTTACATTAAACACTAAAGTCCCATCTCTTATAGGAAGTTTTTCCAAACTTGTCTTAATTCTAATGCCTTCCCTCCTTAAACCATTTTGTACGTAATCCATATGTAGAATGTCTGTATAAATTTGTTGTCTCCCTCATTAGATTAGGAGATCCTTGAAAGAAAGGACTGTTTTTGCCTTATTTTCTATCCCCAGCGCTTAACATAGTATCTAACATATACTAGGAACTTAATAAATGTTTGTTAACTGTGGACCGATGTTCAAGGCACTGAATTATGAGGGAATGGAGGGAATGTGCTAAATAAAACATACCCACAACTCACAAGTAGCTGATAATATTGTATATCATAGAGGACTTAAGAAATATATTCCAATAACTGTGTCACAAGACAGAGTAGGATACATGAAAAAGATGATCCAAACAAAGTGAAATATGAAGTTTGAGTGAGGAATCACATCTAGTTGAGAGGATCAGAGAAAGCTTAAAGAGGACATAGACCTTGAAATGAAATTTGATGATACTACAGGTTTAGTTGAGATATCATAGCCAAAATGTGCCATGTTTGAAGTTTAAGGAACTCCAGACCCCATTTCTGCAACTCAGTGTCCATGTGACATTGAGAAATTTGCTTAATCTAAAAATATCTTTCTCTGACCAACTGGGCTAGGAGGGAGAAGACCTCATTGCGAGCTCTTCTCAACCTCAAGGGATTCATTTGTAGAAGCTTTTATCTCTTCTCTATCCTTACAGGCATTCAAACCCCTAACAGCTTGATGGTTTAATGCAAATTCCACAGATCATAAACAAATCCTTCAACCAATAAGAACATGCTTCTTGATTAACATAATTGTAGTTAATTCAATGACTGTTCAAAGACATTTCAATATGTCAAAGATTCTTCCCACAATCTAAAGCCTGTGCTTTTGTGATTGATTGATTCAACTTACAGTGCCAGGCTTTGTACACACCTATTAAATAACTGAGACACACTCTCAGTTGGTTCAGTTAACAGGACATTACATCTAGGAACTTTAAAAAAAAATGAGATAGGGTAATTGTCTAGGCTGATCTATAGATCGCTGATGAGGAAACTGGTGCAGGGAAGCAAAATGTTTTATTCAAGCTCATATAGGTAGTAAATGTCAGAAGTAGGACTGGAGGCCAGGTTCTCTGACCCCAGAGTGCAAGTATATAGTTCAATTTCTCTCTGACATATAGAAAATGAAGAATATCTTAAAAGGAGACTGCAAAGGTAAATTGATGCCATTTTATTGAATAACAGGAGACAAATAGTTTATACTTTATTGAGGAGGCAATACAGAGTCTCTGAAGCATTTTGGACAGAGGAGTGAATATGTTTAGTCTCAGAAAGGTTAAATGAATTGCTTAACGTTGTATTGCTTGACAAAATTGTCAAATGAGAAATACAGCACTCAAAATCAAGCCAAGACAAGAGGAAACCCATCAGAACTCTTTGAAATTCACTAATCTGCCTCAATTTTTATAATCTTGTATTATGCTTCTATCAATACCTTCATAGAATATAAACAGACAGGGTTTAATATATGAATTATCAATATCATTAGGAAGAAAATGTCACATTTTCAGAACCAAACCTACAGAACCATGAAAGATATTGCCATTTCTGAGACCTGAATTTTTATTCTGTGATCTGATAAGAACTGAGATTCTGATGTATGAATGATGAGTACAGCAGGAATTTTTTACAATGTTTTTCCACCTGGATTCCAACATAGTATCTAACCGTGGAGAAATGTTGTATTGTGATTATGATGTGACTGAATATTGTTACTTTAAAGCTAGTTTCATTTCCCATTTGATTGCATCTTGCACAACCAATTATGGATATTCAGAGCAGAACCATATCCAAGTTTAGAATAGATAATAATTTAAAATATTAAAAGTCCATAGTTTAGTGGTGAGACTATCCTTGTACTAAAATAGTTCAAATGCCTTCCCATCTTGTGTAGATGGCCTTCAAGGTTTTTTGTAAATCCTTCTTCCAAAACCAAAAACATCCTCTAGTTGTCAACCTTTTCTCAAGTGATAAGCTCCCTTGAATTTCTCTAGATTGGTACTTGGATGGATGAAAGTCTGCCAACATATTTTTGAAGACTTCTCAATTTGTCATACCTGAGTTGATAGAGTTTATTGGCCATTAGCATAGTTTTTGAGAATCTCAAGTCCTTCTATGTTACAAGGCAATAAAGGAAAGTATTTGCAGAGGTATGTTATAAAGCTAAACAAATCATCTCAGATTTATTTTAGTGTTTCACAAAATTCTTTCTTCACAGCCATCTAGTGAAATGAGTTAAGTGAGTATTATCATTCCAAATTTGCAGATAAGGAAAATATGGAAAAGATATTATATGATTTTCCCATTTTCACGTACTCATTGAAAAAAGCATTTTACTACGTGCCAGGCACTGTGCTAAGTGTCAAGGATACAAAGAAAGGTAAAAATAATTCATCTTCTCAGGAAAGTCAAATACTAATGGGGAAAACAATATGCAAATGAGTAATTACAGTTACAAACAGGATGACTATCTTATTAAATCATAAAGAAGTGGTGAGTCTTTTGTCTGAGACTTCTAATTGTATATGCATGTGTGTGTATATATATATGTATCTATTTGTCTGTCTATTGATTTCTTGATATCTCTATGATCTATCTATCCATCTATCTGTCTCTCTATCATCTAACCAGCTAGCCATCTATCTAGCCCTCCAGATATTATTTGTCCATATCTCCAGAGTATCTACAGAATAAATGAAAGTAACTTTCATATTAGAAATCACTAAAAGCTGGTGGGAGGATGGAGGCACTCAGAAAGGATGCCTATAAAAATGAGATTGAAGTTAAGTTTTGAAGGAAGCAAGGGAAGTTAGGAGGTGGGAGGGAATTCCCACATAGGTTTTCTGACACCATCATTTTTGTTTTAGTAACATCCCATATTTGTCATATAAATGGCATTTTACATTTTTCACAACAACCCTGGTATTCCACCTTTATCGCTACTTTCTGCCTCTGTGATTGGAAGGTAGAATGATAGATGACAAAGTTCCATTTAAGGAAACATCTCATTTCTATATATCCTTATTTCTCACCTGGCTTTATTACTTTGGGACTTCTCTGAATGATTTAAACCATTCTCCAGTGTCAGGTACTTCTCTTCAACTCTCATTACAACCCCATGTTCCCACCCCTACCTTTTAGCTTACTTTTGTGTGCTTTCCTTCCTCATTAAATTGTAAGCTTTTTGATAGCATAAACTGTCTCTTTTTGCATTGCATCTGTAGTACTTAGCAACTTAGCACAATGTGAGGCACATATTAGGTGCTTAATAAATATTTATTGACTCCTGTAACATTTTTTATAAAGTTCAGAGACACTCATTAGTATTCAACACCACTTAACTTCTCAATGAATTAGTCTCATAGACTACTTGAAACTTACATTGGTCTTTCATAGATTTAGAGCTGGAAGGGAACTAAGAGGCCAAATATCCACAAGTGTTCTTTACACAAATAAAGAAACTGAGACCCAGACAGTGTAAGTGATTCATCCAAAGTCACACAAATACCATCAGAGAAAGGATTTGAGCCCAGGTACTCTGATTATCATCTTATAATGATTCCCCAAGGGTCTGGGATCTGGTCAGACAGAAAAGGAAGCCCCGGGTCACTGAGGATAATCTCCAAAGCGCAAATATACTTGAATCTCAAGTTATAATCTAGTCTAGAGAACATCTGCAAATGATATTTGATGGCTTCAGAAGACCAATTTTTTTGACGTCAGCTTGGGTCAGTGGGAATATTTGTAGGTTTACACTAAGAGGAAGTGACTCTCAATCTCAATGTTGTGGGATTACCTTTGTTTGTTATCTTTTTGATCTTGGGCATCACTGATCTTCCTTGATCCTCAATTTACTCATCTTTAAAATGAGCGAGGTTGGAATACTTGTCCTTTATATCTATGCAACTCATCTTCTCTACTGAAGAAACTGTACATTGATCTTGGTATTATGGTATATGTCAAATATTTCAAATAATTTTATAATTTTCTAAATTTAATGTTTTATAAGAATCAATTTTATAAATTTAATAATATTGTCATTTCTTACAAAGAATGAGGACACCGTACCACACTCTAGCTATTCTCCATATACAGGCCATTACCAGTCATGATTCATTGCCTCACCTACTCTTAAGAACCACACTTTGTATCATCTTTCTTCATTAGAAAATTATTTGGTCAAGTAAGTTGTCTGGGAACATGGCCAGGCAGGGAAAAAAGATGTAGACTCAGACTCAGACTTTGAAATCTTTCTTTGGTGAAAAAGAAGACCAAAACACACAGGCAGAAGAAGTCAACAAAGTCAAAGAGCTTACATCAAAAGCCTCAAAGAAAAATATGAACTGGTCTCAGGCCGTGGAAGAGCTCAAAAAAAAGATTTTGAAAAGCGAGTTAGAGAAGTAGAGGAAAAATTGGGAAGAGAAATGACAGTGATGCAAGAAAACCATGAAAAACAAGTCAATGACTGGCTAAAGGAGACCCAAAAAATACTAAAGAAAATAATACCTTAAAAATAGACTAACTCAAATGGCAAAAGAACTCCCAAAAGCCAATGAGGAGAAGAATGCCTTGAAAGGCAAAATTAGCCAAATGGAAAAGGAGGTCCAAAAGACCACTGAAGACAACACTACCTCAAAAATTAGATTGGAATAAGTGGAAGCTAGTGACTTTATGAGAAATCAAGATATTATAATACAGAACCAAAGGTATGAAAAAGTGGAAGACCATGTGAAATATCTCACTAGAAAAACCACTGACCTGGAAAATAGATCCAGGAGAGATAATTTAAAAATTATTGGACTACCTGAAAGCCATGATCAAAAAAAGATCCTAGATATCATCTTTCAAGAAATTATGAAGGAGAATTGGCCTAATATTCTAGAAACAGAGGGTAAAATAGAAATTGAAAGAATCCATTGATCACTTCCTGAAAAACACCCCAAAAAGAAAACTCCTGGGAATTTTGTCATGAACTTCAAGAGTTCTCACATCAAGGAGAAAATACTTTCAGCAACCAGAAAGAAACAATTTGAGTATTGTGGAAACACAATCAAGATAACACAAGATCTAGCAGCTCCTGCAATAAGGGATCGAAGGTCTTGGATTATGATATTCCAGAGGCCAATGGAGCTAGGATCAAAACCAAGAATCACCTACCCGGCAAAACTGAGTATCATGCTCCAAGGCAAAATATGGATTTTCAATAAAATAGAGGACTTTCAAGCTTTCTCAGTGAAAAGACCGGAGCTGAATAGAAAATTTGACTTTCAAACACAAGAATCAAGAGAAGCATGAAAATGTAAACAAGAAAGAGAAATCACAAGGGATGTACTAAAGTGGAACTCTTTTGTTTACATTCCTACATGGAAAGATGATGTGTATAATTCATGAGACCTCAGTATTAGGGTAGTTGAAGGGAATATGTATATGTATATATATGTGTATACACACACGCACACACACACACACACACACACACATATATATATATATATATGTAGACAGAGGGCAAAGGGTGAGTTATATATGAAGGGATGACATCTAAAATAATAAAATCAAATTAAAGGATGAGAAGAATATGTTGAGAGAGGGAGAAAGGGAGAGATAGAATTGGATATATTATCTCACATAAAAGTGGCAAGAAAAAGCACTTCTGTAGGAAGAGAAGAGGGGGCAGGTGGGGGAAATGAATGAATCTTGCTCTCATTGGAATTGACCTGAGGAGGGAATAACATACACACTCAATTGGGTATCTTACCCCACAGGAAAGAAGGAGGAAGAAGATAGGGATTATGGAAGGGAGGGCAGATAGGGGGAGGAGGTCAGCAAAAGCAACCACTTTCATAAAGGGTCAGGGTCAAGGGAGAAAATTGAATAAAGGGAGATAGGATAGGAAGGAGGAAAATATAGTTAGTCTTTCACAACTTGAGTTTTGTGGAAGGGTTTAGCATTATGATACACATGTGGATTATGTGGAATTGCTTCCCTTCTTAGGGAGGGTGGTTTGGAAGGGAAGAGGAGAGAGAATTTGGAACTCAAAGTTTTAAAAATAGATGTTCAAAAAAAAGCTTTTGCATCCAACTAGGAAATATGATATACAGGTAATGGGGCATAGAAATCTATCTTGCCCTACATGAAAGTAAGGGAAAAGGAGATGGGGGGGGGAGTGGGGTGACAGAAGGGAAGGCTGACTGCGGAACGGGGCAACCAGAATATTTACCATCTTGGATTGGTGGGGGTAGAAATGGAGAGAAAGTTTGTAATTCAAACTCTTGTGAAAATCAATGCCGAAAGCTTAAAGTATTAAATAAATAAATAAATAATCCCCCAAAAAAATCTCTTTCAGGCCAGAGATCCTTGCTTGCTTCCATTTGTATCTCCAATACTTAGAACAGCGCCTGGCACATTGTAAGCATTTTTAAGTTTTTTTTATTCATTCATTCATTCATTCATTCATTCATTCATTCAATGTTCCTTTACAGATTCTATGATTTTATGAGCCTATACTAACACTGGTTATTGAGTAATTTTTCAGCCATGTCCAGCTCTTCATGACCCCAATTGTTGTTTTCTTAGCAAAAATCCTGGAATGGTTTCCCATTTCCCTCTCCAGCTTATTTTACTGATGAGTAAACTGAGACAAAAAAGGTTGAAACACTTGTCCAGGTTCACAAAGTCAGACAGCTATTATGTGCTTGAGGCCAGATCAGAACTCAGGAAGATAAATCTTCCTGACTCCAGATATGGTACTCTATCCACTGTGCCACCTATTTATCCCAACCTAACACTAGAAAATGATTACAGTAAAGGAGAAAAATATTGGAATCTGTGAATATTAGCAAAGTATCTCTGCTATAAAGATAAATTAAGATTTTTTTATGATCTGTTGTAAGCATGGTTTTATTTTACTTAATACAAATATTTAAGTAATTAGATTTATTAAATTGAAATGATAGAGTTAGAATGCTATGAGGTTGAAAGTATCATATTTAGTCTGAAGATAAGTAAAAGTTTCTTGTACATAACAGAATGTATTGACGGATTTGAGTCAGGCCCTACTTTTTGGAAATATGAAAGTAGAAGCTACATAGCCAAATGGAAAGGAGGTTTTAGAGATGATTAACGAAAAGCTTGGAAGGATAGACTAAATGCTATCTGGAGCTTCTTCAAGCTATTGCTAGCTTAGCTGTATAAATGCTTAAAGTCCATGAACAATCTAGTGTTTTCAACTTAAGGAATGAGTTGATTATTAGAAACAGCTACATGGACCAATGGGTAGAGTGCTGCTACTGATTCACCATCCAGAGTTCAAATCTGGCCTCAGACACTTAATAGCTGTCTGACTCTGGTCAGCTGCTTTGTCTCAGCTGCTTCATCTATAACATGTGTTGGAGGAGGAAATGACAAACCTCCCCAGGATCTTTGACAAGAAAACCCCAAATGGGGTCACAGAGAGTTGGACATGACTGAAATGACTGAACAGTAGATAAACAAGAACGATAATAGATTACAATATTTATCCTCTGCTCTGTTTCCTTTACTAAGTCACAGGATCAGGATGTTAGGGCTAGAAGGGCCCTTAAAGAGGATATTATTTTCACCTTCATTTTATACATTATGAAAACAGGCTGGGTCAGGAAAAAATGGTTTTTCCACATTCACACACTAGGTTAGTAACAAGATCAAGACTGAAAGTGGGGTATCCTCGCTCTCAAGCCATAGAATTTACCATCTTTTCAGTTAACTGTTGCTTTACATTTCTATCAATACCTTTTTTCCCTTTCTTACAAAAATCAAAACAAAAGAAAAATCAAAAAATGACAATGTTAATTACAATAGTCATAAACAGCTACAGAGTTAGTTAGTCCAAGGAAACTCTCAGTTCTATTATCTTCAGCCCTACCATTTCACTCCCTCTTTTGAGGTGAAGCAATCTCTTTGCTGCTAAGTGTAGCAGAAAAATAAATTGTTTTCTGAGATAACTGAAACACTGAGTTTCTCAGATATCTGAATGAATGCTAAGGCTCTCTCACTATTGGTTACCAGAGAGAATGGGATTTTCCATACTTACTCAGAGAATTAATGGGACTGGATATTATAGTATTATATACATTAGAGCTGGAAAGGACTTTAGAAAACAGGATATTAGAACATAGACTAAAGACTGTTTGAGCTGAAAAGAGCTTCATAAGACTAAGCAGAAAACGCAGAATGTCCAAGATTAAAGAGATGCTATTTATTACCTATCTATTATAACCTTAGAGGTTAACTAGTTTCCCAAATTAAAACATCCAATGTCTTCTCCAAATGACTGTTTTTATGTAGTGAATGATATCTATCAATTAAATATGTTTTCCTTTGGGGATGCTCTATAATCCCTTGCCTCCCCATGAGAATTATCAGAGGAAATTATCATTAAAGCAATTTGAAGTATTCATTAAACAATGATCCAGGCACATAGCACAGGGTCTTGTAAATGCCAAGTGCTTAAAAATGTTTATGGTTGAATTAATTTCTGAGTTCAGATTATGTATAAACCAAAGTGAATCAGAGTAATCAAGTTAGGCTGGGACAGGTAGCATTTCTGTGAGTATGACATGGCCTATGGAATATCTCTGTTAGTCTGGAGAATTCAATCAAAGAAAAAAAATATCATGGACTTACTAAGAGGTAGGCATTATGCTAATAAATGAAACAGGCTGATCAGAGAAAAGATGTGTCTTTTATAGCCATAAAGAATGGTCAGGCAGGGTAAAACTGAAAAAGGCAGGACTGAAGGGATCTAAGGGAGTAGACCCTTTGGTTGTGGGAGCAAATATTGCCATGAATCGTTCATGATTGCTGCTGCTACAGATAGCATTAACTCACTTCCATCTTTGTTGATGCATTGTGCACTATGAAAGCACTAACTCAGCCATTAGATTAAAAAGCACGAGCACTTTTCCCCCTTACTGTCTGGATCAGCCTGACCACATATCTGACTACCAATCTGAGGGCTTAAGCCATTATCACCAAGACTTTAAGACTGCATAACTCTTCACTATTAGAACTGGTCACTTGTGCCAATCACACCCACAGAACAGCACAACAAATCACAGCACACCAATAAAGAAAGTCAGTATATGGCAGTGGATGAAATATTGGCTTTGTAGTAAGGTAGGGCTGAATTCATATACTCCTCCAATATTTAGCTGGGTGACCATGGAAAAGTCACTGAACCACCCTCAGTGTCAGTTTTCTCTTCTGTAAAAACTGAGGATATTGATACCTATATTATCTATATCATATGGTTGCTATGAGGCACAGATGAAATTCTATACATAAAGAATGTTACCAATTTGAAAGGAACATATGGTGCAGTACTTATAATTAATTCTACTATTATTACTAATTGGTATTATTATTATTATTTTCCTAGTTATTACCATAAATCAATAAACAATTTTAAACCCCTTTATTTGACTATTGCATTGGTCTCTGTTGTATATTGGTAATCACCTAGACTTAGGTTCAGAAGTCAGGATTCTAATTATGGCTTTACCATTATTTGCATAAACAAAAACCTCTCTGGACCTCTGTTTCCTCATTTGTAAAAGGAAATTGAAGTAAGTGATATCTGTAGTGTTACCAGTCCTCAAAATCCTGTGGTTATGTAATTATTATATAAACACATAAATAAAAAAGTTAGGAAGAATGTGCTCACAACTGTCCAAAGGAATCAGTATTCAAAGAAGCCATTTTCAAAATGGTTAGTAGTCAATTATTCAAGTATAACATTCCCTCGCCATTTTTTTGAGGATTGTGCATATGTTTTAAACTTTGTCATTCTCTTGACTAGCAGCACCATCTAGAGGCATGTGAAAATATCAGAATTCAAAGAAACAACAATAAAAATCATGTCAATGTAGAACATAAATTTAGAGCTTCATATTTTTATCTGATTACAAAAGGAATGTACTGAATTTCTTTTTGTTAACATTGTGTTAGAAATAAATGAAGAGTTCTTTCTATTACACAGCCACAAGCCTGGGGCTATCTTAGAAAACATTTCTCTATATAGTTCAGCTTCCTGTTGGATAATGAAATAACAACTGTCCAAAGTCGTGGTTTGAAATCAGTGAGTTTTCAGTTCACATATTGAAATCCTCTTCCTTCGTTGAAGCCTCCTCTTCTATAAGTTCCCCTTCCCCTATTCCCTTTTCTGAAGGAAAATATAGAAGCATTTTTATTCTCTCTCATACTCTACTCCTTCTTCCACATCCCTTCCAGCATTATCTTTTAAGTTTTACCTCGCTGTGGAGAATAAATTTTCCCTTGGCAAACTTTGCATTTTGAGTACTTATCACATGTGAATCCCAACTCAATATCCATGTGAAATCGGTATTTGAAGGCTTGAGGGGAACTTAGAGAACAGAATGTAAGCATAGAGAACATAAAAATATCAAATCCAGATGAAATTTTAACATATAGAACATTAGAGAGCCTTAAGACATTGAATGATATTACTGGATAAGCACCTAGAGATCATCTAATTCAACCATTTAACTTACTGGAAACTAAAGGATGTGCCTAAGTTTACTCAGTTTCTTAGAATGGTTTAAATGTTTAATGAATAGCATCGTAACATGGTCCCAACAATTATTCACTGTTCTCACTTTGATGGTGATTTGAAAAATAAAATAAAATCATGTGGAATTAATCAAGATATTTTAATATTAATTCAGATTATCCTGTATTTTCAAGGGTAGGTAAATTAATCATAAGGTATTGCATGGGCTGAGCTATAATTCAAAACCCAGTAAAAGCTAGAGATTTGTGTAGTTTGATAGCACTCAGATCATAGCTAAGGTAATTGAGCATAATTACCACACCTTTCAATTCCAAAGATGAACGTCCCCACAACAGTCTAAGTACAAACTGAATAGAGACTAATTTGCTTTCCCTGGACTCTGAAAGACCTAGTATCAATTTCATTCTCTATTTCTTACTAGCTGTGAGATCATTGCCCAATCACTCAAAATCTGAGACTACAATGACCACTAAAGAAAAATTCATTAATTTACAGATTGGTCCCTATGTGCACAGTTGAAGAGCATTCTTACTCCAATAATAATAGCAGTAGTAGTAATAATGAAAATAATAATAATAATCACAGATCCTTGGCTTCAATAGTTCCCTCATTTGAAGGTCATATAGGTGTAGTTCTGTGAAGTTCTATAGATTAGAAATGCTACAAATTCTCTACACATTCTTTCTCAAAACCTAGGTCAATTGTAGACTACAGATCAGATTTTCTACTTGATATAAACTAATTAACTTAAGGGTATTGTAATGTAGTATAACCTGGTCTTCTTAAAGCTGGTCCTAAATTCTGACAGCATTCGTGAAGCTGGAAAGAAAGTATGGACTCAGAGATGTACTACAGACTTTTTTTTTTCTGAAGGCTACCTTGATAAAGGAAGAAAAGATAATCATCTAAAACCTGGACACCAGGAAATGAGGTTATTTGTCCACTGAAGCTCACAAAAACCACAAATGCTACTATATAGAAAGGCTGTCATATGCATTTGATTTAAGTGTGTCCAAATAAATGAAATTATAAATCCTCAAGTGTGGAAGTTCTATTGATACAGATGGGATAATATTTAAAAAAATAAGAGTTGAGAAAAGGGGATGCACTAGGAGAAGGAGGAAGAGAGTTAAAGTGGCATAAATTGTTTTACATAAAGGAGTAAGAAAGAGTTTTACAAAAGAGGGAAAGATAGGCATGGGTGGTGGGCATTGCTTGAACCTTATTCTCATCAGAACTGGTACAAAGAAGGAATAATAATATCCATACTTAATTGGATATAGAAAACTTTTTTATCCTACAGGGAAGTAGAAGGAGAAGAGGATTAGAGAAGTGAGGGATTGCTGATAAAAGGGGGGCGAATTGGGGTGGTATTAGAAAGAAAATTATAAGTGACAAAGGATGATTTAGAGATAATTAATGAAAAGTGTGGAAGGTTGGACTAAATGCTATCTGTAGTTTCTCCAAGCTAGTGCTACCTTAGCTGTATGAATGCTAAAATCTGAGAACAATTTAAAGTTTTCAACTTAATAAATGAGTTGATTATTAGAAACAGCTACATGGACCAATGGGAAGAGTGCTGCTACTGATTCACCATCCAGAGTTCAAATCTGGCCTCAGACACTTAATAGCTGTCTGACTCTGGACAGCTGCTTTGTCTCAGGTGCTTCATCTATGATGTGTGCTGGAAGAGGAAATGACAAACCTCTCCAAGATCTTTGACAAGAAAACCTGAAATGGGGTCACAGAGTGTTAGACATGACCGAAATGACTGAACAGTAGATAAACAAGAACGATAATAGATTACAATATTTATCCTCTGTTCTGTTTCCCTTCTCAGAGAATTGTCTAGAGAATTGAGACTAAACCATTCTCCTAGTAAAATGTGGCCAGTAAGTATTAAAGGCTAGACTTGAACCTAAGTGTTCCTGCATATCTTAATATTAAATAATTCTAGACTTTTTAGCAGGGTGTAGGCAAGATCTTAAAGTAGAGAAACACTCAGATAATTAAAAAAAACTATAAAATAACATCTCAAATCAAATTCTGGATTGCCAGAGCCCAAGACAATGAAGGAGGTTGGAAAAAAGGTCTCTGAAACTAAGAAGGAATTTTTCCTGGTGTCTGCAAGGAAGAAAGACCAGTGGTCGGATTGGGTGGTGGAGACAAAAGCAATAGCAATTTCAGAAGCTCCCAAGTCAGAGATGATAAAGGGATTGGCAACTGGTCAGAAAGAGATTAAGATGTAACCCTGAGCTAGCAATGGCCAAAGGACCAAGTGTTGTTTGGCAACTCCTCTGCCTATACCCACTTCTGGGTCATAGTTCAAGGACAGAGAGAAACACTTTACATTAAGAAAGAGAGAGGATTTTGAGGGGTAATAAATTGGCAGCTTCACTGCCTATACTCACTTCTGGGTCAGAGTTCAATAGAGTAATGTATGTGACAGAGGGAGTGGAAGCCCTGAGGGCCAGTATAACTTCAGAACCCAAGGAATCAGGGATCTTGAGAAACAGAATTATTTCCAGTCTTAAGAAAGGGGAGCCATGAGGAGCATCATTGATAACAATATAAACGGATTAGGGGCCTTTTCTGGGATCAAAATATGGACCAAGAAAGCCATGGCTACACCTTTGCCCAGATCACAGCACAACACTGAAATTCGCAAAGTCCCAGTACTAGCTCTGAAAAGAGTAGTGCAAAAAAGCCTGAAGATAAAGACAGAGGCCCTCATCCCCCATGCAAGAAACAGAGTACAACAATTACATAAAGTTCCAAATTAAGAAATGAGGTGGAAGAAGTAATAAATAACACAAAAGAAGCATGATAAAATCTATGATTGTGAAAATAAAGATGAAGATTCAAACACAGAAGACGAAAATGAAGTCTAAACAGCTACAAGCAAAGCCTCAAAGGGGAAAAAAAGGTGTGACTTAGACATGGACTCCAAAAAAATTCCTGGAACAGCTAAAAATGATTTTGAAATCAAATAAGATTGTGGGAGGGAAAATATGTAAAAAGAAATGAAAGCAAAGAAAGAAAATTATGAAAAGGCAATTGACAGTCGGTTTAAAAAGAAGACATACAAAAATTCACTGATGGAAAAAAAACAAAATGAAAACAAACAAACTCCTTAGAAAGTCGATCTGCCAAATTAAAAAAATAAGTATAAATGCTATGGGGGGGGCAGAGTGAAGATGGCAGCTGGAAAGCAGGGACTAGACTAAAGCTCTCACCCAGGACCCTCCAAACATCAATAAAAAATGGCTCTGAACAAATACTAGAAATGTAGAACCCACAAAATAGCAGAGGGAAGCAGGGCTCCAGGCCAGGACAGCCTGGATTGTCACTGGGTAAGGTCTATCCCACTGAGCTGGGAGTGGAGGAGAACAAGAGCCCAGTGTGGCCCGCGCTCAGACCAACCAGACTGGGAGCCAAGTGGAACAGGCCTTACTGTCCTGAGTCAGTGAGCTGTGGCATTTACCAGACTTTTCAACCCACTAACACCAAAGAGAGCAGAGAAAGTTAATGGGAAAATACTTCAGGGACTGAGTGAAAGGAGTTCACTGTCAGCCACTGACACAGGGGTGACAGAGGTGGTATAGCTCTGAGGTTGCTTACAGGGCTACAACTGCAGTTGCTTCTGGCCTCAGGCCCAGCTGGTGGGAGGAATTCAGTGGCAGATCACAGCTGGAGTTCAGAGCCTGCTTAAGATCTGAATTGCGGTCAGTGTTGACAGTTTTGGGGGGAGGAGAAGTGCTGGTGTGGCAGAGGTTGCTGTATAGAAATAACTCTGAAAACTACAGCACAGTCCCTCAAGCTTGGGACAAAGTACTCTACTCTACAAGCAGTCTTACATTGTGACAAAACTCAAGGGTCAAGTAGTTGCCTGGGAACATGGCCAGGCAGAAAAATGCTCTCAGATTCAGACTCAGACTTTGGAATCTTTCTCTGGCGACAAAGAAGACCAAAACCTACAGCCAGAAGAAGTCAAAAAAGTCAAAGAAGCTACATCAAAAGCCACCAAGAAAAACATGAACTGGTCTCAGGCCATGGAAGAGCTCAAAAAGGATTTGGAAAAGCAAGTTACAGAAGTAGAGGAAAAATTGGGAAGAGAAATGAGAGGGATACAGGGCACCATGAAAAACAAGCCAATGACTTGCTAAAGGAGACCCCAAAAATGTTGAAGAAAATAACACCTTTAAAAATATACTAACTCAAATGGCAAAAGAGCTCTAAAAAATCAATGGGGAGAAGAATGCCTTGAAAGGCAAAATTAGCCTAATGGAAAAGGAGGCCCAAAAGACCACTGAAGAAAATACTACCTTAAAAACTAGATTGGAACAAGTGGAAGCTAGTGACTTTATGAGAAATAAAGATTTTATAAAACAGAACCAAAGGAATGAAAAAGTGGAAGACAATGAAATATCTCATTGGAAAAACCACTGACCTGGAAAATAGATAGAAGAGAGATAATTTAAAAATTATTGCACTACCTGAAAGCCATGATATAAAAAGAGCCCATATATCATCTTTCAAGAAATTATCAAGGAGAACTTCCCCAATATTCTAGAGCCAGAGGGTAAAATAGAAATTGAAAGGATCCACCGATTGGTCCTGAAAAATATCTCAAAAAGAAAACTCCTAGGAATATTGTTGCCAATTTCCAGAGCTCCTAGATCAAGGACAAAATACTGCAGGCAGCCAGAAAGAAACAATTTGAGTGTTGTGGAAACACAATCAGAGTAACACAAGTTATAGCAGCTTCTATAGTAAGGGATTGAAGGGCTTGGATTACAATATTCTGGAGGTCCATGGAGTTAGGATTAAAACCAAGAATCACCTACCCATCAAAACTGATTATCATGATCCAAGGCAAAAGATGGATTTTCAATAAAATAGAAGACTTTCAAGCTTTTTCAGTGAAAATACCAGAGCTGAATGGAAAATTCGACTTCCAAACACAAGAATCAAGAGAAGCATGAAAAGGTAAACAAGAAAGAAAAATCACAAGGGATTTACCAAAGTGGAATTGTTTTATTCACATTCATGCAAAGAAAGATGATTTGTATAATTCATGAGACCACAGTATTAGGGTAGCTGAAGGGAATATATATATGTATGTATGTATGTATGTATGTATATGCATAGACAGAGGGCACAGGGTGAATTGAATATGAAGGAATGATATGGAAAAAATAAAATCAAATTAAGGGATGAGAGAGGGAGAAAGGGAGATAGAATGGGGTAAATTATCTCACATAAAAGTGGCAAGAAAAAGCAGTTCTGTAGGAAAGGAAGAGGGGGCAGGTGAGGGGGAACGAGTGAATCTTGCTCTCATGCATTTGACCTGAGAATGAAATAACATACACACTCAGTTGGATATCTTAGCCCTCAAGAAAGAAAGAGGAAGGAGATAATAAAGGAGGGGCAATAGAGTAGAGGACAGATGGGGGAAGAGGTAATCAAAAAGAGTTTTGAAAAGGGACAGGGTCAAGAGAGAAAACTGAATAAAGTGGGATAGGATAGGAAAGATAAAATTATAGTTAGTCTTTCACAACATGAGAATTGTGGAAGGGTTTAGCATTATGATACACATGTGGCCTATATTAAATTGCTTTCCTTCTTGGTGGTGTGCTTGGGGAGGGTAGACAGGAGAGAATTTGGAACTCAAAGTTTTAAAAGCAGATGTTCAAAAAAAGTTTTTGCATGCAACTAGAAAATAAGATAGACAGGCAATGTGGCATAGAAATCTATAAGTAGAGGTGGGGAGTGGGGTGACAGAAGGGAGGGCTGGCTTGGGAATGTGCCAATCAGAATATATGTCATCTTGGAGTGGGTTGGAGGGTAGAAATGGGGAGAAAATTTGTAATTCATACTCTTGTGGAAATCAATGCTGAAAACAAAAAAATATTAAATAAAAAATAGTTTGTTTTTTTTAAAGCTACCTGAGGAAAACAATTAATTAAAAAATTGGAATTGAGTAAGCCAAAGCTAATGACTTCATGAAACATCAAGAAACAATAAAACAGTCATAAGGCCAAAAATATTTAGAAGAATATGTGAAATATCATATAACACCTGACACGAAAAATAGATTGAAATGAAATAATTTAAGAGTTGATGAATTACCTGAAACCCATGATCGAAGAAAGAAAATAGACATAATTTCAAAGAAGTTATCAAGGAAAACTGCTCCAGTATCTGAGAACTAAGGGGTAAAATGAAAATAAGAGTAATCTACTGTTCACCACCTGAAAGAGACCCGAAAATGAAAACCCTCAAAAATATTATAGCCAAATTGCAAAGTTCCTATGTTAAAGAGAAAATACCTGAAGTAGCAGTGGAAAAAATAAATCAAATACCTTGAAGGAACAATTGGGATCAGCCAAGATTTAGTGATTACCACGTTAAAGGGGCAGAGGGCTTGGAATATGATTTTCCTGATGGCAAAAGAACTAAGAGTACTACTAAAATTAACTTATCCAAGAAAATTAGTTCCTTCGAGGGAAAAACATTTATTCTAATGAAACACTGGGTTTTCAAGCATTCCTGAAGAAAAGGCCACGGCTGAATAGCAAAACATACATTCAAATATAAGACTCAATAGAAGCATAAAGAAATAAACATGAAAGAATTTATGTAGGACTCAAAGAGTCAATCTGTACCTTTTTCATAAGAAAAGAAATAAATACATATCTTCTAAGAACTTTATAATTACTAGAGCAGTGAGCAAGATTGTACATAAAAAAAAGAGATTTGGGAGTGAGTTGATTATGTTGAGATGATGTAAAAAATATTAGGTGAGAAGGAGGGATCTCCCTGGAGAAGGGAAAAGGGAGAGGATGAAAGGAGAATATTGTCTCATATAAACGAAGCTGAACAGGAAGAGGTGTTCTCTTATTTTTGTAATTGTTTAGGGAAAGGGAAAATGGTGGGGGTGGCAGATAATGTTTGAACTTCATTCACATCCAAATTGGTAAAATGGGGAAAATACATACACAGAGGCATCTCCCCCCCCCACACACACATACAATCTATTGGTTAAAAAAAACTGCCTCACCCAGTGCAGAAGTAGGAAGGGAAGTGGATAAGAGAAGGGTAGTTCATAAAAGGTAGGGGAGATAAAAGAAGACATTGGTGAGAAGCAGAGCAGACTATAGGGGAGGGGAAGTATAAAAAAAAGAGAGAGAAAAAACTGAACAGAAGAAAATAGGATGGAGAGAAATGGAAATTTAGCAATAATGACTATGAACAGAATGAAATCACCCATAAAATGAGGGTAGACAGCAGAATTTATTAAAAAGCATAATCCAACAAAATGCTATTTACAAGAAACACACTTGAAACAGAGAAACACAAAGTATTAAAATAAGAGGCTGGAGAAGAATCTATTATGTTTCGGCTGAAATAAAAAAAAATCAGGGTAGCCATAGTGATTTCACCCCAAGCAAAAGCAAAAAAAAAATGTTATTGTTCAATAATTTCAGTCATATCTAATTCTTTATGAACATATTTGGTGTCTTCTTGGAAAGTTACTGGAGTGACTGTCAATTTCCTTCTCTAGATCATTTTACAAAAGAGGAAATTGAGGCAAACAAGTTTAAATGACTTGGCCAGGATCACAAAGTCAGAAAGTATGTGAGGCCAGATTTTACCTCAAGAACATGTCTTCCTGACTTCAGGTCTGGCTTTCCATCCAGTTTGCCCCCTAGCTGCTTCTAAAAGTAAAACTAAAATTGACTTAAAATGGATAATCAAGAAAACTACATCTTGCTAAAAGGAACCAGAGACGATGAAGTCACATCAATATTAAACATATATGCACCAACTGGCATAATAAATAATTTTTAAAAGAATGATTAAATGAGTTACAGGAAGAAATAGATAGTAAAACTATATTAGTGATGTACCTCAACTCCCTACTGTCGAAACTGGAAAAATCTAAACAAGAATAAAATTTTTTGAAAAAAGAAAGACGTCAAGGGGAAGAATAGATTCCTAGAAAATTTTAAGTATGAAAGACCTCTGGGGGTGGGGAGGTGAGACTGAATCGAATAGTAAATTATACATTTTTCTCAGCTCTTATGACACTTTCACGAAAATTTGGTAATGTCAAAGCAGAAAAATTATTGAAACAAATACAGAAATATATTCAATGCATTCTTTTCATACCATAATACCATATAAATCACATTTAGTAAAGCCCCGTGGAATAATATATTAAAAGCTAATTGGAAATGAAATAATCTAATCCTAAAAAAATGAGTAAGTCAAGGAACAAATCATAGAAACAATTAATAATTTTATTAAAGAAAATGACAACTATGAGACAACGTTCCAAACTGTGCAGGGTCCAGCCAAAGCAGTACTTAGGGGAATATTTATATCTCAAAATATATATCAATAAAAGAGAGAGGGGCAGCTAGGTGGTGCAGTGAGTAGAGCACTAGCCCTAGAGTCAGGACGACCTGAGTTCAAACCCAGCCTCAGACACTTGACGCACACTTACTAGCGGTGTGACTTGGGCAAGTCACTTAACCCCAATTGCCCTGCCAAAAAGTAAAAGAAAAGAAAAGAAAAGAAGAGAAAAGAAAAGAAAAGAGAGAAAGAGCAAATCAATGAATTGGGCATAAAACTACAAAAACTTCAAAAACAACAAATCAAAAATCCTCCAAATAGAAATTTTGAAAATCAAAGCAAAGATTACTAAAACTGAAAGTTAAAAGAAATTGAACTATTAAGTAAAACAAGGACTGGGTTTGATTAAACAAATTAAGTAAAATTGATAAACCAGTGGTTAATTTGATTTTAACAAAAGAAAGAGGAAAAGAAAGTAATATCAAAAATTTTAAAAAAAGAATGAGGGCACCACCAATCAAGATGAAATTGAAACAATTATTAGGCACTAATTTGCCCAATTATATGACCGCAAAACTGGCAATAAAATTGAAAGGGATGAATATTTATATAAATTTGAACTACCTAGATTAACAAATGTAATAGAAAATTTTAATACTTATGTTTTTAAAAAAATTAAAAGCTATGAATAGGATCTCTTAAAAATACAAAAAAGATCCAGGAATAGATATACTCACAAGTAAATTTTATTAAAATTTAGTAAGTTATGATTCATTAAACTTTTAAAAATAAGGAAATAAGTCCTACCAATTTTTTTATGACAAAACAGGGTTTGAATATCTAAATCAGGAATAAAAAAATAGAAAGAAAACTATAGACCAATTTCCTTAAAGAATATTGCTTCAAAAATTTTAAGTAAAATACTAGCAAGGAAATTACAGCCATATATCAGAAAGATAATGAATTTTGTTCAGTAGAATTTTTACCATGAATGCGGGGTTAGTTTGATAATTGGAAAATTATCAGCATAATTGCCCATGTCAAAAACAAAAATATAAAAAAAACCATATGATTATATCAATGGATGCAGAAAAGCCTTTGACAAAATATGACACCAATTCACATTAGAATTACTGTGAAGCATAGGAATCAGTTTAACATTTTTTGATGATGAATAGTATCTACTCAAAACTAACAGCAAGCATGATCTGTAATGGGGATAAACTTGAAGTCTTTCCAATCAGATGAGGAGTGAAACAAGGATGTCTTCAACAAAATTACTATTCAATATCATAATAAAAATGCCAGCAACAGCAATAAAAGTAAAATGAAGGAATTAAAATGGGCAGTGAGGAAAGAAAACCATTACTCTGAGCAGATATGAAGGTATACTTAGAAAACACAACAGAATGAACTAAAAGAAATATTTGAAACAACGAAAGATTTTAGCACAGCTGTAAGGTATAAAATAAACCAACATAAATCATTAGCAGTTCCATATACTATCCACAAAAATCATCAGGGAGAGTTACAAAGGGAAATTCCATTTAAAATAAGTGCAGACAATATAAAATACCCGGCAATTTACTTATCAAACACTGAGGGACTATATAAACACAATTTCAAAATACTCTTCACAACAATAAGGAGAGATAGAAACAATTGGGGAAATATTAAATGCTTGTGAGTAGGCTGAGCAAATATAATAAAAAATGACAATACTACCAAAGTTAATTTACTTATTCAGGTTCATAACAATCAAACTACCAAAGAATTATTTTATAGAGCTAAAAAAATAACAAAATTAATCTGGAAAAATGAAAAATCAAGCATACCATGGAATTAAATGAAAAAAAAAAAAGAAGAATAAGGTGGGCTAGTAGTTCCAGATTTTAAACTCTGTAACAAAGTGGTAACTGTCAAAACAATCTGATAGTATCTAAGAAATAGAGTGGTGTATCAGTGTAATATATTAGGTACATAATACATGGTAATGAGTGAATACATTTGTCTAATGTTTGATAAACCCAAAGATCGAACATCATGTGGTAAGAAGTTACCAAATATACTTGGAAAAATTACTGAAAAACTAGATATCAGTTTGACAGAAAATAAGCAAAAACCAACATCTCACATGATGTAGGAAGATAAAGACAAAATGTATTAGTGATTTTTTAAATCATTATTTATTTATTTAATATATTTAGTTTTCAGCATTTTCACAAGAGTTTGAATTACAAATTTCTCCCCATTTCTCCTCCACCCCTACTACAAGGTGGCACATATTCTGATTGCCCCATTCTCCAGTCAGCCCTCCCTTCTGTCACTCCATGCCTCTCCCATCCCCTTTTCCCTTACTTTCTTGTAGAGCAAGATAGATTTCTATATGGCATTGCATGTATATCTTATCTTCTAGTTGCATACAAAATCTTTTTTTTCGAACATCTGCTTTAAATACTTTGAGTTCCAAATTCTCTACCCCTCTTCACTCCCCACACACCATGCCTAAGAAGGCAAGCAATTCAACATAGGACATATGTGTATCATTATGCAAAGGCCTTCCACAATACTCATGTTGTGAAAGATTAACTATATCCCATTTATCCAATTTTCTTCCTTGACCATGTCCCTTTTAAAAAGTGTTTGCTTTTGATTACCTCCTCCCACTGCCTGCCCTCCCTTCTATCATCCCACCTTTTTTTATCTCCTTCCTCCTTCTTTCCTGTGGGGTAAGATACCCAAATGAGTGTATATGGTATTCCCTCTTCAGGTCATATCTGATGAGAGCAAGATTCACTCATTCCCCCTCACCTACCCCTCTTCCCTTCTTACAGAACTGCTTTTTCTTGCCACTTTTATGCAACATATTTTACCCCATTCTATCTCTCCCTTTCTCCCTCTCTCATTATATTCCTCTCTCATCCCTTAATTTGATTTTATTTTTTTAGATATCATCCCTTCATATTCAACTCACTCTATGCCCTCTGTCTATACATATATATATATATGTATATATACACACATGCATATATACATACACACACACATATATACATAAATATATATGTGTGTATTCCCTTCAGCTACCCTAATACCCTAATACTGAGGTCTCATGAATCATACACCCATACAGCATTCTCTTTCTTCCTTTCTTCCTCTCTCAATATATTTCTCTCTCATCCCTTAATTTGATTTAATTTTTTTAGATATAGTCCTGTCATATTCAATTCATTCTGTTCTCTCCGATCATATATATATGTGTATATATATATATACATATATACACATATATGTATATATATGTACATATACATGTATATATATATATATGTATGTATGTATGTATGCATATTCCCTTCAGCTACCCTAATACTGATGTCTAATGAATTATACAAATCATCTTTCCATTTATGAATGTAAACAAAACAATCCCACTTTGGTAAATCCCTTGTGATTTCTTTCTTGTTTGCCTTCTCATGCGACTCTTGATTCTTGTGTTTGAAAGTCAAATTTTCTATTCAGCTCTGGTTTTTTCACTGAGAAAGCTTGAAAGTCCTCTATTTCATTAAAAATCTATATTTCTCCTAAGAGCATGATACTCAGTTTTTCTGGGTAAGTCATTCTTGGTTTTAATGCTAGCTCCTTTGACACCCATTGGAATATCATATTCCAAGCCCTTCAATCCCTTAATGTAGAAGCTGCTAGATCTTGTATTTTTCTGATTGTGTTTCCACAATACTCAGATTGTTTCTTTCTGGCTGCTGGATGTATTTTCTTCTTGATCTGGGAGCTCTGGAATTTGGCAACAATATTCCTAGGAGTTTTCTTTTTGAGATCTTTTTTCAGGAGGTGATTGATGGATTCTTTCAATTTCTATTTTACCTTCTGGATCTAGAATATCAGGGCAGTTGTCCTTTATAAGTTCTTGAAAGATGATATCTAGGCTCTTTTTTTGATCATGGCTTTCAGGTAGTCCAATAATTTTTAAATTATCTCTCCTGGATCTATTATCCAGGTCAGTTGTTTTTCCAAGGAGATATTTCACATGGTCTTCCACTTTTTCATACCTTTGGTTCTGTTTTATAATATCTTGATCTCTCATTGTCACTAGCTTCCACTTGCTCCAATCTAATTTATAAGGTAATATTTTCTTCAGTGGTCTTTTGGACCTCCTTTTCCATTTGGCTAATTCTGCTTTTCATGGCATTCTTCTCCTCGTTGGCTTTTTGGAGCTCTTTTGCCATTTAAGTTAGTCTATTTTTTAAGGTGTTGTTTTCTTCAGTATTTTTTGGGGTCTCCTTTAGCAAGTCATTGGCTTGTTTTTCATGGTTTTCTTACGTTTGTTCTCTTCCCAATTTTTCCTCTACTTATCTAACTTGCTTTTCCAAATCCTTTTTGAGCTCTTTCATGGCCCGAGGCCAGTTCATGTTTTTCTTGGAGCCTCTGATGTAGGTTCTTTGACTTTGTTGACTACTTCTGGCTGTATGTTTTGGTCTTCTTTGTCACCAGAGAAAGATTCCAAAGTCTGATTCTGAATCTGAGAGCATTTTCGCTGCCTGGCCATGTTCCCAGGCAACTACTTGACCCTTGGGTTTTGCATCAATGTAGGACTGCTTGTAGAGTAGAGAGTACTTTGTCCCAAGCTTGAGGGGCTGTGCTGTAGTTTTCAGAGCTATTTCTACACAGCAAGCTCTGCCACACCAGCACTCCTCCTCCCCCAAAAACTGCCAACCTGGACCGGGACTTAGCTCTTAAGCAGGCTTTGCACTCCAGCTGTGATATGCCACTTAATTCCTCCCACTAGGTGAGGCTGAGTCCAGAAGCAACCACAGTTGTAGTTTTGTAGCTGCACCATTTCCACTGCCCTTGGGGCAGTGGCCAAACTGTGAACTCCTTTTACTCTGTCCCCACAGTTTTTTTTTTTCCCACTAACCTTCTCTGTTGTCTTTGGTGTTTGTGGGTTGAGAAGTCTCGTAACTGCCACAGCTTAGTGATTTAGGACACTAGGGCCTGTTCCACCCAGCTCCTGGTCTGGTTGGTCCTGCCACCCCCCCCCCACTAGGTTCTGTTCTGTTCCACTCCCAACTCTGTCCATTATACACCTTAGCCAGTGACCACCCAGGTTGTCCTGGGCTGGAGCCCTGCTTCCCTCTGCTATTTTGTGGGTTCTGTTCAAAGCCATTTTTATTGGTGTTTAGAGGGTCCTGGGTGAGAGCTTTGGCAGGTCCCTGCTTTCCAGCCACCATATTGGCTCCACCCCTGGATAAGTGATTTTGACATAAAGGGTGATATCACAAGTAAATTAGGGGAGCGTAGAAAATTATACCTGTCAAATTTATGGATAAAGGAAGAGTTTATCATGAAGCAAGAAAAAGAGAGGATCACAAGCATTAAAATGGATAATTTTGATTTCAAAAAATTACAAAGCTTTCACACAAACCTATGCAGTCAAAATTAGAACAAAAAAAAAGGAAACTGGGAAATTTTTTTTACACTTTTCTCTGATAAATGCCTCATCTCTCCAAATATATAAGGTACTGAAGAAAATTTATAAAAATAAGAGCTGTGGTGGAGCCAAGACAGTGGATTAAAGACAGGGACTGTCCTAAGCTCTCCTCCAAAACCCTCCAAATACATTTAACAATGACTTTAAACTAATTCTAGAGAAGCAAAACCCCCCAAAAGGCAGAATTAAGCAAATTTCCAGCCCAAGACAACTAACAAGTTGTGCAGGAAAAAACTCTTACAAAAGGCTGAGAGATGAGTACCATCCAGTGCAATCTGCACCAGTGAAGATCAGGCCCCAGCAAGCCTAGAGCAGTCCTCAGGTTGATTGAATTGTTGCTAACTGTGGTGGTTTCTGGACCTCTTGGCCCACAGACACCAAGGACAACCTAGGAAGTCAGCAGAGTAGGAGTAGAGCAAAGTTCGGAGCAGGCTGCTCCAGCACAGCCTTTCCCCAGCCACCCAAGAGCAGGCCTTGAAAGTGACTGAATCAGCTGCAGCAGCACAAGTGGCTGTTTCCCTTTCTCCCACCAGAGAGAGTAAAGGGGTCGAACAACTGGTTAGAAGGAAAGTATAGGAGTATCTTTGCTAGCACTGAAGCAGGACTGTCTTGCTTGCACATACTCAGATCTGGATCTCAAGCATTGATGTCAGTTCCAAGGAGAGGAGGAGTACTAGCAAAGCAGAGGTTGTAGCAGCAGTGGAGGGAGGACCCTCCCCAAAATTCCAGGACAGAAAAGAGTGCTTTTTGGTTGTGTGGTTGCTCACAGACCAGAATACATTCCAGGAGAGTAGAAAACACCTCTCCTTAGATCATACCACTTTTGAAGAACTGAAAAATTACAGGTCTCAAGAAATGTCTATCAAAACAGCTGCACTAATTCCCCAAAGCTTGGAACAGTTTGCTTTCTACTGGAAGCAAATCCCTACTTTAACAACACTTAAAAGTACAGTAATAGGCTGGGGAAAAGAGTGAACAACAGGAAAAAATTCTGACTTTAAAAAGTCATTGTAATGACAAGAAAAATCAAAATACATACTCAGAAGAAGCTAGAAAAGTGAAAGCTTCTACATTCAAAGCTTCAAAGAAAAATATTAATTGGTCTCAGGCCATGAAAGAGCACAGAAATGATTTCGAAAATCAAGTAAGAGAGGTAGAAGAAAAATTGGAAACAGTTTGGTAGAGACACAAAAAAATAATGAAGAAAATAACAACTTAAAAAATACTAAGCCAAATGGCAGAAGAGATCCAAAAAGCCAATGAGGGAAAGAATGCCTTAAAAGCCAGAATTTTGCAAAAGGAAAAGAAAATCCAAATGCACACCAAAGAAAATAATTCCTTAAAATTAGAATGGAACAAATGGAAGCTAATGACTTTATGAGAAAACAAGAAGCAATAAAACAAAGCTAAAAGAATGAAAAAAGAAGAAAATGTGAAATACCTCATTGGAAAAAAAAAACTGATCTTGAAAAGAGATCCAGGATAAATAATTTTGAAAATATTTGATTAGGTGAAAACCACAATATAAAAAAAATCTAGACATCATCTTTTGAGAAATTATTAAGAAAAAACTGCACTGATATTCCAGAGCCAGAGGGCAAAATAAAAATTGAAAGAATCCACTGATTACCTCCTGAAAGAAATCCCAAAATGAAAACTGGAATATTATATATTCCAGAGTTCCCAGGTCAAGGAGAAAATATTACATTCAGCCAGAAAAAAAAATTCAAATATCATGGATCCACAGTCAGGATAACAGAATATTTAGCAGCTTCTACAATAAAGGATCATAGACCTTGGCATATGATATTCCAGAAGTCAAAGGAGGTAGGATTGCAACCAGCAATCACGTAACGGCAAAACTGTATATAATCCTTTAGGGGAAAAATATAGATATTCAATGAAATAGATGACTTTCAAGCATTCTTGATGAAAAGACCAGAGCTGAATAGAAAATTTGACTTGCAAATACAAGACTCAATAGAAGCATAAAAAGCTAAACATGAAAGTGAAACCTTAAGGGAATTAATAACGACAAACTGTTTATATTCCAACAAGGGAAGTCAATTTTTGTAACTCGCAAGACCATTCTTGTAATTAGGGTAGAGAGAAGGACTATATGTATATATATATATATATATACACATGTATATTTATATATGTATATACATATACATATATAAATATATGTGTATATATAAATATATATGTATATATATAAATATAAATATATATGTATATGTATGTATGTATGTATGTTTGTATATAAACAGAGGGCACAGGTGTGAGTTCAATATGAAGGGACCACATCAAAAAAAAATAAGAGGTGAGAGAGAAATGTACTGGGAGAAAGAGAAAGGGGGAGGTAGAATGGGGTAAATTATTTTCTATGAAAGAGGCAATAAAAAGCTACTACATTGGAGGAGAAGGGGGAATAAGTGAACCTTACTTTCACCATAATTGTCTCAAACAGGGAATAATATACACAGGTAATAAAGTTGTGTTGGTAAGCAAAATGGACTCCTTAGTACTTAGTTCTACCAAGTACCCTTGAAGAGTTAGGCTTTTGTTTGCTTTGAGTAATGCAATGTATTTCATTGAGCCTTACTAGGTGTTAAGCCCCAGGCTTATGTGTGGAACCTATGTGTGTGTGGATTGACAAGTAAGGTGGAGCCCAAGGTGGGGCTAACTCCAGCGAGGGATTAATTTACATGTCTGTGACAACAGAGGCTTTTAGACCTCATGGGTTTTAGTCGCTTCTTTGTGAGGATTCTAAATCATGTGGGTGAGTGGCATGTGTGACTCACCCCCAACCCTGAACTAAGTGAATGATATTTGTATGCTGAATTAAAGTAAGCTTGTCAACCCCTTTAACCTTGCTTTCCTTATTAAAGCAGATCAAAAGAACCTGTGCTTTTGCAGGGTGTTGGCAGCTTTCTGGCTGCTGGTTGTAGGTGTATCTTACACCCCAACAGAAGCTGCTAGCCAGATTGTTGAAACAAAAGTATAGAAATCTATCTTTTTATTTAATTTATTTAATATATTTAGTTTTCAGCACTGATTTTCACAAGAGTTTGAATTACACATTTTCTCCCCATTTCTACACTCCCACCCACGCCAAGGTGGCATATATTCTGGTTGCCCCATTCTGCAGTCAGCCCTCCCTTCTGTCACCCCACTCCCTCTCCCATCCCTCTTTCCCTTACTTTCTTGTAGGGCAAGATAAATTTCTATGCCCCATTGCCTGTGTATCTTATTCCCTAGTTTTATGCAAAAACCTTTTTTTTGGACATCTGTTTTTAAAACTTTGAGTTCCAAATTCTCTCCCCTCTTCTGTCCCCACACACCCTCCCTAAGAAGGCAAGCAATTCGGGAGGTGGAGCCAAGATGGCGGCTGGAAAGCAGTGACTGGCGTGAGCTCCCCACCAAGTCCCTCCAAAAACCTATAAAAAAAATGGCTCTGAAGCAATTCTAGAGCTGCAGAACCCACAAAGTGGCAGAGGGAAGCAGGGCTCCATCCCAGGACAGCCTGGATGGTCTCGGGGTAAGGTCTGTTCCGCACAGAACTCCCAGCTCCCAGCTGAGGGGAGTGGAGCTGAGACAAGCAGAGCCCAGCGCTCACAGCGTGGACCGCGGACCGACCAGACCAAGAGTCGAGACCACGAGTAGAGCAGAGAGTGCCTTAGCATCCTGAATTACTGAGCTGTGGCATTTACCAGACCTCACAACCCACAAACAGCAAAAACAACAGAGAAGGTTAGTGGGAAAAGCTGCGGGACTGAGTTTGCGGTTCTGCTACCGCCCCTGGGGCAGCAGAGGTGGGGCAGCTTTAGAAATGTGGCTGCAGTAGCTTCTGGCCCCAGGCCTACCTGGTGGGAGGAATTAAGTGGCTGATCAGAGCAGGAGTGAAGAGCCTGCTGAAGATTCAAGCCCAGTCCTGGTAGGGGGATCTTGGGGAGGGAGGAGTGCTGGTGAGGCAGCGCATCCGCCCAAGCGTGGAACATAGAACTCGTTAGTCTATAAGCAGCCATACCTCGCTGAAAACCTCAAGGGTGAAGTAAGTTGGCTAGGAACATGACCAGGC
>CM053625.1:299534273-299564263 GCA_028646595.1 Phalanger gymnotis
AGCAAAACATAGTTAGTCTTTCACAACATGAGTATTGTGGAAGGGTTATACATAATGATACACATGTGGCCCATGTTGAATTGTTTGACTTCTTAGGGAGGATGGATGGGAAGGGAAGAGGGGAGAGAATTTGGAACTCAAGGTTTTAAAAAAATAGATGTTCAAAAGTAAAATTTTTTTTTCATGCAACTAGAAAATAAGATGCACAGGCAATGGGGCATAGAGATTTATCTTGCCCTACAAGAAAGGAAGGGAAAGGCGGATGGGAGGGGAATGGGGTGACGGAGGGGTGGGCAGACTGGGGAACATAGCAACCAGAGTGTATGCCATCTTGGAGTGGGGGGGTGGAAATGGGGAGAAAATTTGTAATTCAAACTCCTGTGAAAATCAATGCTGAAAACTAAAAATATTAAAAATAAAAAAAATTAAAAAATATAATCCTTTTAAAGCTCAAAAAAAATCTACTTAACCAAAAAAAAAAAGGAGGCAATCAATTCAATACAGGCCACATGCATATCATTTTGTAAAACATTTCCATAATACTCATTTTGTGAAAGACTGACTATATTTTGCTCCTTCCTAACCTATCCCCCTTTATCCAATTTTCTCCCTTCACCCTATCCCTTTTCAAAATTGTTTGTTTTGGATTACCTCCTGCCCCTATCTGCCCTCCCTTCTATCATCCCTCCTTTTTTATCTTCTTCATCCTTCTTTACTGTGGGGTAAGATACCCAATAGAGTGTGTATGTTATTCCCTCCTCAGGTCAATTCCGAATAGAGCAAGATTCACTCATTTCCCCTCCTCTGCCCCGTCTTCCTTTCCTACAGAACTGCTTTATCTTGCTACTTTTATGTGAGATAATTTAACCCATCCTATCTCCCCCTGTCTCCCTTTCTCAATATATTCCTCTCTCATCCTCTAATTAGATTTTTTCATATAGTGTCCCTTCATATTCTACTCACCCTGTGCCTTCTGTCTATATATATATATGTATATATATATAATATATATCTTATATATAATATATATATATTATATACACACACACACACACACACACACACACACATATATATGTACATTCCCTTCAGCTACCCTAATAATGAGGTCTCATGAATTACAAACATGATCTTTCCATATAGGAATGTAAACAAAAGAGTTCAACTTTATCAAGTCCCTTGTGATTTCTCTTTCTTGTTTAACTTTTCATGCTTCTCTTGATTCTTGTGTTTGAAACTCAAATTTTCTATTCATCTCTGGTCTTTTCACTGAGAAAGTTTGAAAGTCCTTTATTTTATCAAAAATCTGTATTTTGCCTTGGAGCATGATACCCAGTTTTGCTGGGTAGGTGATTCTTGCTTTTAATCATAGCTCCATTGACCTCCAGAATATTCTATTCCAAGACCTTCAATCCCTTAAGATAGAAGCTGCTAAATCTTGTGTTATTCTGCTTGTGTTTCTGCAATACTCAGATTGTTTCTTTCTGGCTGCTGGAAGTATTGTCTCCTTGATCTGGGAGCTCTGGACTTTGGTGACAATATTCCTAGGAGTTTTCTTTTTGGGATCTTTTTTCAGGAGGCGATCTGTGGTTCTTTAAATTTCAATTTTACCCTCTTGTTCTAGAATACCAGGGCAATTCTCCTTGATAATTTCTTGAAAGATGATATCTAGGCTCTTTTTTTTTTGATCATGGCTTTCAGGTAGTCTAAAAATTTTTAAATTATCTCTCCTGGTTCTATTTTCCAGATCAGTGGTTTTTTCAGTGAGATATTTCACATTGTCTTCCACTTTTCTATTACTTTGGTTCTCTTTTATAATATCTTGATTTCTCATAAAGTCACTATTTTCCACTTGCTCCAATCTAATTTTTAAGGTGGTATTTTCTTCACTGGTCTTTTGGACCTCCTTTTGCATTTGGCTAATTCTGCCTTTCAAGGCGTTCTTCTCCTCATTGGCTTTTTGGAGCACTTTTGCCATTTGAATTAGTCTGTTTTTTAAGGTGTCATTTTCTTCAGTATTTTTTGGGTCTCCCTTAAGAAGTGATTGACTTGTTTTTCATCCTTTTCTCACATTATTCTCATTTCTCTTCCAAATTTTTCCTCTACTTCTCTAACTTGCTTTTCCAAATCCTTTTTGAGCTATTCAATGTCCTGAGGCCAGTTCACGTTTTTCTTGGAGGCTTTTGATGTAGGCTCTTTGACTTGGTTGACTTCTTCTGGCTGTATGTTTTGGTCTTGTTTGTCACCAAAAGAAGATTCCAAAGTCTGAGTCTGAATATGAGTCCATTTTCACTGCCTGTTCATGTTCCCAGCCAACTACTTGACACTTGAGTTTTTCTTCAGTATAGGACTGCTTGTAAAGTAGAGAATACTTTGTTCCAAGCTTGAGGGGCTGTGCTATAGTTTTCAGAGCTATTTCTACACAGCAAGCTCTGTCACACCAGCTCTCCTCCTCCCCCAAAAACTGCCAACCCATACCAGACTGAAATCTTAAGCAGCCTCTGCACTCCAGCTCTGATCCACCACTTAATTCCTCCCACCAGGTGGGCATGAGGCCAGAAGCAACTGCAACTTTAGTTATGTAGCTGCACCTTCCCCACCATCCCTCAGGCAGTGGCTGAACCACAAACTCCTTTCCTTTTGTACCCCCGCAGCTTTTCTCACTAAACCTCTCCGTTGTCTTTGGTTTTTCTGGGTTGAGAAGTCTCGTAACTGCCACAGCTCACTGATTCAAAGCGCTAGGGCCTGTTCTGCCGGCTCCCAGTCTGGTTGGCCCTGCCCCTGCCCATGCTAGGCTCTGTTCCACTTCGCTCCCACTTCTGTGCTATAGTCTTTACCCAGCGACCATCCAAGCTATCCTAGGCTGGAACCCTGCTTCCCTCTGCTATTTTGTGAGTTCTGCAGCTCAAGAATTTGTTCACAGCCATTTTGTATAGGTTTTTGGAGGGTCCTGGGTTAGAGTTTTAGGTAAGTCCCTGCTTTCCTGTTGCCTTCTTGGCTCTACTCCCTTAGAAATCTCTCTTACCCTACAGTAAAGTAGAAGGGGAAGAGGAAGAGTGGTGATAGAAGAGAGAGCAGATTGGGGAAGGGCTTTTCAGAAGCAAAACATTCTTGAGAAGGGACAGAGTGTAAGAAGAGAGAGAATAGAGTAAATGGAGGGGAATAGGATGGAGGGAAATACAGTTAAAAATAGTAACTGTGAAAACAAATTGAAGCAACTTCCTCTGATATATGCCTCATTTCTCTAACATATAGAGAACTGTGTCAAATTTATAAAAATAAGAGCCATTCCCTAATTGATAAATGATCAAAAGATATAACCAATTTTCAGATGAAGTAATTGAAGCTCTCTATACCCATATACAAAGAAAAAACTATCTAAGTCACTATTGATGGGAGAAATGCAAATTAAAAATAAGAGCCATTCTCCAATTGATAAATGGTCATAGGATATGAGCTGGCCATTTTCATAAGCAGAAATTTAAGCTATAAACAGCCTTATTTTTTTAATGCCCAAAGTCACTACTGATGACAGAAATGAAAACTGAAATAACCATCTCAATTCTATCAGATTGGTTAAGATGACAGAATACAAAAATGATCAACAATGCAAAGGATGCAGAAAAATTGGGACACTAACACCCTGTTGGTGGGGTTGTGAACTTGTCCAACCATTCTTGAGATCTATTTGGAACTTCATCCAAGGAATTAAAACTTGCATTCCCTTTCACCCAGTAATACCACTACTGGGTCTCTATCTCAAAGAGAGCAAAGAAAAGGGAAAAGGATCTTTTGTACTAAAGTATATCGTGAGCTCTTTTCATGGTGGCCAAGGATTAGAAATTCAGGGGATGTTCATCAGTTGTGGAATGACTAACAAAGCTGTGACATATTGTTTCATTGAATACTATTGTGCTATAAGAAAAGATGAGTGGAATGCTCTCGGAAAAATCTGGAAAGACATGTGAACTCATGCAATGTGAAATAATCATTTTCAGAAGAATGATGTATGTAGTAACAGCAATATTACAACCCTGATCAGCTGTGAAAGACTTAGCCACTCGGATCAAGACAATGATCCAATGGTGTTCCAAAGGATCTTGAGGAAAAATGCTGACTCCTTAAAGAGAACTTGATAAACTCTGAAAACAAAATGAAGCACATGTTTTTATTTTAACTTTTTATTATTTTATTTTTTGGGTTTTTTTTTTGCAACACAATTAACATGAACATAAGTTTTACATGGCCTAATATGGATAAATGAAATCAAAGTGCTTGTCTTCCCGAAGAGATGGTAAATTGGAATGGAGGGAAATACTTTGGAGCACAAACATTTAAAAAAAAGATTGTTAATTTTGCATATAATTAGGGAATATTTAACCAAAGAAAATAATTAAAGACAACATATGATACTACCTCTACGCAAAACTATGCATAAATACTATAGAATTTTCAGGTGTTATAATATTTGTATCTTTTTTTTGAAGTAAATAGAATACTTTGCCAATCTGTTTATTGTTTTCAGAAAATACTCGTAGGATAAAGAATGACATAAGTTAATGGAACCTAGAACAAGTCAATGGTCTAATTGTTAATGAAATTTATTATATAGAATTTCAGATCCTGAATATAACTACACATATTTCCCCTCCTACGGTAGCTGACAGGCATTAGTTCTTTGGCTACTGTGTCATGGTTAATATCAATTCTGGCTACAATTCATCATTTTCTATGTGACATTTACCAGCCAGAGTATGTTCAAAGAAAGACATCAAGATAGTGAGGAAATTCAAAAATTCACAATCATCTCATGAGGAGTTGTTAAAAAACAGCAATATTTGTAAAGGGGAACATGATGGCTCTGTTATAAGTTTTTGGAAGATTGTTACTTGGAAAAAGGATTAACCATTTTTTCTTGCTTATGGAAGTCATGGCTTGGAAAAATAATTAGAAATTTTTCAATGACACATCTAAGGTTTTTTATGGAAATATTCTTCTTAAACATTAGGATTGGGGCACAGAGGAGTCAGTTGTTTCATGAGAAAATGTAACCAAGTCATGGTAATCACTCGTTGTTGATGCTACAGGGATGAGAGAGATTCATTAGTCAGGGAGATGGAGCTGAAGTCTTTAAAATTACTAGGATTCTCTCATTATCTAACCGCTTATTACAATGCTACATATGATTATCCACTTACACGAGTACTTGAGTTAAGACCTTTATCACTTTTTCCCTATCTTATTGCAATAATTACCTACTCGCTTCAATTATCTGTCATTTTTTTCATTCCATTCTGGACATAGCTTTAAATTTTTGTTATTTTTGTTTTAATAAAGCACATTACTGACCATCTGACTTCATCTATTCAAGAAGTTTCAGTTGCTCCCCATTGCCTTTAGGATTAACTACAAATCCCTTTGTCCCAAACACTTCATAATTTAAATGAACATTTTCCCATTCATATTACAGATTATTCTCCTTCATTCCTTCTTTGCTGCAGGCAAATTGTTTTGTTTGTTGTTCCCCACACATGATGTTACCTCTCCCTTCTCTACACGTGTTTGTAACTGTTGAACTCATGACTATAACATTTTTCTTCTCACCTCTACTTGTCTCAGTGTCACCTCCTATATGAGACTTAGTCTGAACCCTCTTCTCCTCCCAGAATACTAAATCCATAAGAAATATATGATAGGTAGTCAAAAAGTAATTCACAGATATATGGAATATTTATTAACACTTACCGTGTACCACATACTACACTAAGTCCTGAGAATACAAATACACAAAACAAGGCAGTCTATCCTCTCAAGGATCTTGATATTAATTGGAGAAGAAAAAATATAAAAGACACCTAAAATAGAGAGGGAAGAGAAAGAGAGGAGGAGGACACAACCATGGCTGAGAAAGTATATCAATGCAGAGAGTGGGTTGAGCTAAGAGTAAAGTAAACATGTCTGTGGACAAACAAGAAATGAACATTCCCATCAGGCACTCACTGCTCAAAAGAGCATGTTCCAGTTATTTTGCATATGTTTTACAATTCCTTATCTGTGTCTATGTTGTTTCTCTCTAGCAAAATTAAAGTACATTAAAGACAGGCAATATTTCATGTTTCTTTTTTGTATTCTAAACCCCCAGGTGAGTGACTCATACATATAGCTTTTAAAATGCTTGTTGAGTAAAGTAATCCATGATTTCATTACTGTGAATTCTTCCTTTATTGATAAAGATCACAACTGCCCAGTCCTTCCTAGAATGTCTCATCCTCTCCTCCTCCAAACCAACCTCCCAGAGACGAGCCTTCTGTAGATAGATTCTCAAATGACACGCATAGTTTATTTTTTTATGCCTTTTCATCTTTATAAGATTTGCCAGAGTTGCATTCCACTGAAATAGTTCTTGATAGGCCAGGATCACCTCCATAGTGTAAAAACTTCAGATCTTTGGTGGAACATTTTTACAATCAATAATTATTTAATTGGCAAACATCACCTAGGTCGACACTATTGCTTTTGGTTATGATGGTTTGCTTATTTAACAATCTTTGATTAGTGGTTCCTGGTATCTGAATAGTTAGTTTGTGAAGAAAAACATAAGGGTAAAATCAATTAAATTCTTTACCAAATCTAAAAAAACAAAAAAAAACTGAGAAATTGTTGGCTTTCTATTATATTATAAGCCCATTTTTTTTTCCTTCCTCCCATTCATATGTCTTCCTACTTAGCCAAGTGAAGGTCTATTTTTGTTCACATGATCCCTGTGAGGGGAAAAAAAAGGTGCTTTGGGGTATGTTTACTCCTTCACTCCCCCAACAATTTTTTGACTTATCCAAACTCTTTAAGCTTCAGTCAAACTAATGTTCAAATGTTATTGCTCCATATACCCTGACCTTGTCAATCATTCTCCCTCCTTATGGGTTACATGCAAATCACCTTCTAACCTCTGCCTGCCATCTACCTATGAACATTTCACCAGGGGTTTTTCCTGAAGCCAGGCTCATTCCCTTTCCTCCCTACTTCCACCTTCTTGATTTCCTCTTTTAACTCTATTGAAGTTCACAGACTAACAAAATGCTACACTTTACTGGGCTATTTCAAGAATAGAAATAAATTCTTAGAAAGCAGCATAGGCATGCTATGTCATTAGAATGAAGACATATAGCTGAAGCTAAGTCTTAAATGAAAACATTCAATTGGTAGTCCACATTGATAGCAGTGATACCCAAACTAATTTTTCCCCCAGAGGTCTGCCAATCAATATTGGTAGAAGGAAGTTGAAAATATATGCATATTAATTCTTAGATCATGCTTAAGAATTTGATGTTGTTGGGTATCCTCCTAGATGGGACACAAGAAGCGATCTGCATTAATTGTGATATGAAAAGTTTGATGAGGGGTGGAAAGCTGTCTTATACTGATACTTGCCTTTGTTTCCACCATGTGTATGATCTTCAATAAGATACTAGAATATAGATTTGGAAGAGTCCAAAAAGTCATGTCGTTGAATCCTTAATATATTTACACGCAAGAAAATGGAATCATTTAAAGTGGTTGCTATCCATTTTGTGATCTGTGAATATGTTAGTAAAGATGATTTTGTTATCTTTTTAGAGTTTAGTTTCTCAGGATCCATGGCCATGGCAATGTCTAGTTTCCAGGTTAGATAATAACTCCCAGAACAGTCTTAAGGATCCTAGATAGGAATTCTTAGAATCATAGTGACAGACAGTCCTACTGAGGCTGTGTCATGAGATATAGGTAGGGGTGACATAATTGGTAATTATTATGTTTGTGCAGAAACACCATATTGCTAAAGTTAATTTGTGAGCTCAATGTTGACAACATGCCTTCTTTGGCCGGTGCCCTTATAAAACAGGTGCACAATTGTCAGTGAGTTGGGACAGCCATGGGTAATGCATAGAGGGATGCATGTACCTGCCTCAATCAGCCCGCATTGAGGCTTGAGGGGATTTAGCAGAGAGCACAAACTGTGCTTGTCTCGATTGACCCTGCTGACACATAGGCATATTTGCCCCACTTCTCTCTGGCTTGTGTGAGCAGGGTGATTAGGGAATGCTTGATTATGCAAAAGTTGATTCTCAGAAACCTTCTGAGAAGACTAGACGAGAATAAAGCTCATTATTAACCCTTCAGAAGCTGTACTGCCTGTCTGATCAGATTAAAAGTGAACCTGTTAGAGGCTGCAGTCCAGAAACTCCAGTGGCTCCTGTGTGTTATCTGTGAAATAGAATGCAAACACATCAAGATTTAGAGTCAGAAGTGCAGAGTTTTGATTATGATTCTTTTATGTACAGTCTATGTGAATTTGTAGAAGTCTGTTCATGTCTATGGGTCTCATTTCATATGAAGGCAATTTGGCAAGGCAGTAAGCATTTATTAAGCATTTACTAAATGTCTGACTCTGTCTAAGGAATAAGGATAAAAATACAAACAAAAAAAGAGTCAAATCATTCCTCAATTCATTCCCTAAAGAAGCTTAAATATGAATAGAAGAATACAGTATTGATAAATTAGCCTTATTTAGTCCTTACTGCAAGCTAGAGGCCGCTTGATGGTGCAGTGGATAAAGAGCCAGGCCTGGATTAGGAAGAAATCCTCCTGAGTTCAAATCTAGTCTCAGATACTTATTAACTGTGCAACTCTGTGCAAGTCACTTAACCCTGTTTGCTTCAGTTTCCTCATCTGTAAAATGAACTGGAGAAGAAAATGGCAACCCACTCCAGTGTCTTTGCCATTAGAACACGTTGTTCTCATCCACCTAGTCTTCTGGGGAAAGTCTTCATATACTTGGTTTTGCCATCCCCCTAACTCATTGACAGATTTGAGACCTGTTTGTTGCCCTCAACTTGGTTCTGAGACAGTTTTACAGGGTATAACCATTTCACATGCTGTAGGTTTTTGGAGCCACAGGGGAGAAATTAAATGTTCGATACAATCACAGACTAGTCCCAAGGTTCTCAGGTGATGATGCTATCATAATCTTTATCCTGGTATCCCAGTCAGTCAAAGCCAAAACCTGACTACCTTGTGTGAATACTACAAGCTTAAACCCTAGAAGAGCTGAACAGTTAGACAGAAACAGTGATAGAAAGAAAGATGGAGAGAGACAGAAACAAATCTGCATAAACATTGTAAAATTCCCACTGGACCTATGACCCATTCCAACCAGGACAGCTATGCTTTAAGACGTTTGAGCCTCTGGCTATACAACTCCCCATTTCTGTTTTTTTTTTTTCCTAATAAAGATACAGAACATGCAAAGGAGAAAATGAATACTTGCTGCCCAGCAGGAAGCTACTACTTCAAGCATTATATTCACAAAAGAGAGAATTGATGAAGTTTTAAAATTGCATAATCTAAAAACAAGTAGAAAAGAGGATTTCTCCCTTGAATTAAAGGTGAAATAAGTAGAAATGGAGGAAGATATTAACATGAGCTGATAATAATGGAAATATTAATAATAATATTTAGAAAATAGCAGAAATGTTTATAAAGGATAAAAATCCAGTTATTGTGTCTACCTAAAGATTTCATCCACAATTTCATAACACCATGATGGGTTTTTATTTTTTGTTTTGTTTTTTGAGAATGAGTCTCTCTTTCTCAGGATGGAGGAACAGGGGCTCACTCCAGATTTTCCCAGGACATTTGATTTACCTGCTCTGTTTCTAACCTAGATGCTTCACACCTCATTAGACAGCTTGCCCCCCTCAAATTACCCCTTGATATGCATGTTGAATTTCTGGACATCTCATTGGAAATCTCACTACAGTCATGAATTCAGGAGATTAAGAGCTCTCTCAACCTTAGCCATCCTAAGTCATAGCAATTAGAGATATGTGCTACCACATATGATATTAGATAGACAGATAGGTAGATAGATGCATAGATAGATACATAGATAGATACATAGATACATAGATACATAGATAGATACATAGATAGCTGCAGAGATACATAGACAAATGATAGGAAAAAATAATTTACAAAAGTGTATAATATGAAGCAGTGTAGCAACAACATTCTTTTGGCCCCTCATACTGTGATAAGGGATTTTTTTTGAGATAAAAATTGATTCCATGCATAGACCTTGGCAAGAAGAAAAGACCAAATTAAAGCTTGCTTTTGGTATTCATTAGTATTCAGCCCTTTGTGAGCAAGACAGTTTGAAGAAAGAACAGGAAGAAATCTGGGACCAGAGGGTGCTTAATAAGGATGTCATCATGATTTCCTTTGAATTCCAGCATTGGTAAAATAGTTTCCCACCCTGAAACCCAAGAATCCAATTTGTCCCAGACCCTCCTTGGAGACTAAAGGGATTTGCTTGGTCTTCAGTAGTAGATAATATAAGACTCCGAGGATTCTAAATGGCTGAATTGGAAAGAGACTCATGCTTTTAATTTCTCAGTGATATCTATGTATGATTCTGGGAGACTATTCATTATTTCTAATTTCTACTACATGACCAATCCTCTCTTTCCTCACTTACATATGTTCTATGAGAGCCCTGAGGGCTCTATGAAGACCCCCGCTAGGACTTCAGGAAATTCCCAGGAGGAGGTTGGGGTGAGGCACAGCAGTCAGATCACTTTGGTCAGATATAGTCTCAGATAGTAACCTTGAGACAGGTTGTGAGGACGGTAGGGATGGAGGAGGAAAAAGTAGGTCAGAAGTACTTGTTGACTGATGGGCCCCAAAAGAGGGACAGAATCCTAAAGTTGTGTCATGCTCAAGGAAGGAATTGACTGTCAGGCCAAAGAAAACGTAGCATGGCACCTTATAACAAACACAGTTCACTTTCTCCCATTTATAGCTCTGCTAACATTCTGCATTCTAAAGTCACTTCAAGTTCTAAACATTTTGTGAGGTGTATGTTACCTACGATCTCAGAGGGAATATGGAAAAATGGGGAGAGAGCCAGCCCCAAATTTAGAACAACCTCAATTTAAGTCCTACATGTGAAGTCTATTGGCTTTGACCATAGGTAAAGCATAGAACCTCTTCATATTCAAGTAACCTTCTAACTCTACCAATGTCTATGAAACTGCAAAAAAAAATTTTAATATCTTTTCTCTTTTGACCATTAATTTGGAGGAGTTTAATTCATTCTAAAATTTAAGAGGGATGGTCTAAGCAAGAACACATCATTTATCTGATTATGTTGCTCCTTCCTTTCTAAATAAATAACTTGGAAAGAATATGGATGCTGGATCTCTGTAACATAACAAAGATTATGATTATCATGGAAATTCTAATAAAGGTCTTAATAGCACTGTGATCTGACACAGCTTTGAAAGGAACAGAGTTAACCCATTAGCAGAGCCAATTTCTAGAGGAAACTCAGGTAGTAGAGCAGAACCTTGTTAAGAATGTAAAAACTGTCAAGGTATATATTGCCCAACCTGGTCAGGCACCCCAGCTTCTTGAATAGAGGATTAGAAATTAGAACATTTGCTTCCTGGGAATACACCAGGTCAAGAGGGACACATAGGTAAATACATATGAGGTCAAACCATACCTATTTTTATCCTAAGAACTGATCCAAGGTATACCATAAGGGACAACCATTTGCTTCCATGATTTCTACATTTACCTCTCCCTGTGACTAACAAATCTGTATCTTCAGCCTAGAATTATCATTTGTCACATAGCTACATACTACCTATTAGCTGATGAGCTGTAAGGAGACAAGCATTGCAACTTGTCAATTTTGTTATTTCAATCAGCACAAAGAAGAGTAGGCAATTAATAAAGTTTTGTTGAACACAATAAAAGACTGAATTAAAGTATTCTAATTGTCCAATATAATGAATGAATCTTCTCTGTAATATTTATTAACAGAGTTAAAGATTTGATTTAATGTGGTAGAATAAAAACTTTAATTTCAGATTATCTGGATTCATATCTGAGGTCTGCTCCTTATTACATATGTGACTTGTCATTTAACTTCTCAATTCCTTTGTTCTCTCTTTTTTATAAGGGAAAATTTTCAGACTATATGACCTCTAAAGTCATCTCTAGTTCTATATCCTACATATAGTTCAATTGATGGGGCACACACTACATCAGAGAGAAGATAAGTGTCATGGACAGGCAAATATAATGATTAGAAAGTCTTTTTATTCACAGGGTAATTCTCTAACTTCTGTGGGACAGCTCTTAAACATTTGAAGTCACTGACAATGCCTTCCTCCTAATTTTTGAAATCTTCTCTTTTCTCTGCTGATTATCACTACAAATATTTTAGTACCACTTCCCAGGCAGGTGTTAAGAAAAGCAGGGCTATGTGATATAATATGATCATAAATTTAAATCCTGTAGTGAAATGAGAGGTCAACTAACCCAACACTGTGTTTTTAGATGAGAAAACTGAGACCTAGAAAAGTTAAGTAACTAGCCCAAAAGTCACATGGATAGCATGACATAGCTGGAATTCAAACTCAGGTCTTCTCATTCCAAATTCAATGATATTTCTATTATACTACTCACTGAGAAATCTTCAAGATAAGAATACTGATTGTAAGTCCAGAGAGCTTATGAGTCTGAGGTAGAGTACCAGTAGAGACTAATTAGCTATTATGTAACCTAAAGTAACTCAATGCTACTGGTCCTATTTCCTCATCTATAAAATAAAACATTTAGACACATGGGATTTCTAAGGCCCTCTTAAAACTTAAGATCCAGGTTTTTTAGATAAGGGCTGAATAATTCTGGGCACTACATTTTTATGCAAAAGATGTTGACAAACAAATGTAAGTACAGAGAAGGGCTACTGGACTGGTAAAACAACTGGAACAGAGGTTCCCAAAGTGGGCAATACTGCCCCCTGGAGGGTGCTGGAATGATGGTGATGGTGGTAGTGGTGGTGGTGGCCTCAGGTGCAACTAGGAGTAGTTTAATAAAAATAAGTGAGCTGTGGAAGCATAAGGAAAGAAAAGAAGATAAGAAAATTTTGAAAAACCATTCGTATATGTATTTAATGGAGTAAAAGTTATTGATTAAATTATTTTTCCAAATAAACACACGTGTTATAACCAATCAGCGGTCAAGTCCACCAATAGGTCTTAAAAAGCAAGTGTTGGCAGGGAATGCGCTGTGCATTGTCAGGAAGTCCAGCATGCATCATCAAGAATGTGTGCATGTAATGAATTGTTTACACTATGATACTATACAGTTACATGATGTAATATTTCGTCATCAAAATTTCAATGAAGGAAAAAAACACAAATTTATAAAAAATATTAAAATTAAGATGTGTCATTTAAAATTTATATATATACACATGTATATATATATATACACACATGTATATATATATATATATATATATATATATATATATATATGTATGATACAAATTTCAAAAAAAAAGTTAAAAGAGTAAAAGAAAGTAGATTTCCAGGGGGAGAACTCAGTAGCTTTTTAAAGGGGGGAGGCAGTAGACCAAATAATTTTGGAACATCTAGTGGAGATCAAAATGGAGAATATTTGCCTTGGAAAAGAGAAGTCTTGAGCGACTGTGCTGATAATATTAGGTGTGACATAATGTAATTTAAAGTCGGCAAAACAGTAGATATAGATAGATAGATAGATAGATAGATAGATAGATAGATAGATAGACAGAGAGATAGACAGACATAAAATAACTCTGTGTGATGTTATTATCACCTTTTTACATTTGAGGAAAGTGAAACAAACAAAAATTAAATAACTTATACAAAGTCAAATAACTAGTAAGGGTCTGAGGCAGGATTTGAACTCAGGTCTGCCTGACTTCAGAACCATTACTTTATATACCATATATACACATATACATTTGCATTTAAGTATTTGCTTATGACAGTTTGCTTAAATATATATGTATATGTGTGTGTGTGTGAGTGTATGTACATCTGTATTTATGGTATATGTTTTTTATATCTGTATGTTTGTATATGTATATCTATCAATCTATATCAGCTAGGCGGTACAATGGCAGTGGATAGAACACTGAGGCCTGCCTGGAGTCAGGGATGCTCATCTTCCTGAGGTCAAATATGGCCTCAGAAAACATAGATGTGTGACCCAAGGGAAGTCACTTAACCCTGTTTACCTCGGTTTCCTCATCTGGCAAATGAACGGGAGAAGGAAATGGCAAAACACTTTAGGATATTTGCAAAGAAAATCTCAAATGGGTCACAAAGAGTTGAAGACAATTGAATACAGAACATATGTGTGTATACACACATGTTTTTGTTATTATTGTTCACTCACACACTCACACAGAGACAGTTTTTGCTTTACATAAGTGGACTGTTCCAAAAACTGTTATGTAAAGAGATTTTTAGGTAATGTAAATTTGACAGAGGCATAGAGAAGAAAGGGATGGAGGGAAAAAGGGAGCCACATACCTGTGGAGGGAAGGGGAGGGCAAAGGGTTCAAGGACATGTGAAGGACTCAGCCAGAGAAGAGGGAGATTAAAAAGGAAAGCCACATGGGGGCCTGGCCAGAACCAAAAGGAAAAGCAAGTGGGAGGAAGACACATGTGCCCTGGACAGGGACACAGACAGTACAGGAGGCAACATACAGGGGTGGGAACAGACATGAGTAAATGAGCTTGGATGGATGGAAGACAGATGAGGGGTGGAGTGGGGTTGACACCCAGTGGGTGTGTTGAGCAAAGTTAAACCTAACCCTAAATTCACTCCAGAGATCTCAAGCCAAGTACAGGCAGTGGCAGAGGTGATATTCTTTCCCAGCTTCAGTTCTCTAGCTTTCACTTGGAGATCTGTTAGCTTGTTTTGTTTTGTTTTGTTTTGTTTTTGTATGGTATTGGGAAGCCATGAGCAAAGGGGCAGGATGAGAGAGACAGAGAGAGAGAGAGACAGAGAGACAGAGAGAAACAGACAGAGACAGACACAGACACAGAAACAGAGAGAGACAGACACAGAGAAATAGGGACAGAGATAGAGAGAGATAGAGACACACAGACAGACACAGACACAGAGGCAGAAAGACAACACAGACACAGAGAGACAGAGACAGAGAAACAGAAAGACAGACAGACAGAGAGGCACAGAGAGAGACAGACACAGACAGACACAAAGACACAAAAAGAGAGATAGAGATAGAGAGACAGACACAGAGAAACAGAGAGAGACAGACAGAGATAAAGAGAGAGAGACAGACAGACATACAGAGACAAAGACAGTTACAGAGACAGAGAGATCACACAGACAGAGAGACAGGGAGAGAGACAGAGACAGGCACAGACAGACAAAAACAGAGAAAGAGACAGACACAGAGAAAGACACAGAGACAGACAGAGAAACAGAGACAGACCGACAGAGATAAAGAGAGACAGACAGAGACACACAGACAGAGACAGACACAGTTACAGAGGCAGAGATGACACAGAGAGATAGAAAGAGAGATAGAGACAGACACAGATAGAGAAACAGAAAGAGACAGACAGACACAGAGAAAGACACAGATACAGGCACAGAGAAACAGAGACAGACCGACAGAGATAAAGAGAGAGACAGAGACACCAGATAGACACAGAGAGACAGAGACAAAGATAGAGAAACAGAGACAGACAGAGACACAGAGCAACAGAGACAAAGGCAGAGACAGAGACAAAGACTTGTACAGTAAAGTTAAATTTGGTGTTTTTTTGGAGTGTAGATTTCTTTCAGCATTCCTTACTAAAATGGAATTTGTGTAACATAAAATTTTACATTAAATGAAGACTGTGTTTATAAATTTATGTTTATATGTGTTTGTATACATACTTACACATGCACATTTTTTTCATAATTCCTTAAAAAGCTTTGAAAGCCTGTCACATAGATATGGGATTTGTCTTCAAAAGGGAGGCCTCTGAGCAGTAAGTGTGACGAAAGCTACAGGGAAGTAGATTTTGGCTCAATATGATGAACCTTCAACTGTCAAAAAGTGGAATGAGCTGACACAGGTGATAATGAACTCCCCACCTTCAAAGAGAGGCTGAATGACCACTTGTTGGGAAGATTATATAATGTTTTAATGTACATGTAAGGAGATTGGACATGATGATCTCTAAGTTTCTCTTACTCTCAAGTCTTTCCTGCTTTGAGATGCTATGATTATTAGAGCTAATATTTTTGAGGTACATTTGGAGTAACTGCAAATGCCACTCTTCCAGTTGGATGCAATGAGTCCCTAAGGCTGTGTTTATGCAGGCAAAGGAAAGAGCTGACAGGAGGCTATTATAAAACTAATTCAGGAGAAAAGAGACTTATTTGACCTGAACTGTCCATATTGATTAAATTCAGGAGGTGATTTTTCAACTCTTTATTTGACAGTGAAGACAGAGCCCTAAAGAAGGTTTGAGGGCAAATATAGATTGAGATAGTGAGTTCTCTCTAATATATTCTCACTGCACCCTGTTTGATGATAGAAAATTGTACTCTGTCTAAGAACATCCCATTCTGATATATTATGGTTTAATTTGCTTAACTGTACTTAGCTTGCAGTATCTGCCGTTGGTTTTATTATCCGGTCACAATTGAATTTTTTAAGAGTACTGCTAAATTGAAGCTGAGAATTGATGGAAACATAAAGTGACTCTTATTTCCAAATTTTCTTCTATGGTATATTAGTCTTTTACACCTGAATTGCTTAAAAATGGCAAGTATACTTGCAAATTAAGACACATTTCATAGAACACTAGTCAGAAGGAAATGTATGTCTTTTAATCCAATTTACAGAGAGATTTTTTCCTTGGTCTTATATTGAATATCTTCCTTGATAACAGACTATATTGTGTTTAGGTTTCTTCTACTCTGCCTTTGTTACCAAAGAAGCCCAATAGGGATATTTGCTGGATAGAATAATCAGGCATGACTTAGGATCATACATGTTTAGAGTTGGAAGAAACCTTGGAATGTCTGTGGAGTAGAAGAATGTATGATTTTAGAACAGTAGGCCCAACAGCTCTAAAAGATCCTATAAATTATTGAGTACAATCCCCTCATTTCACTGAAGAGTAGGGTCCTTGTTCAAAGTCACACAATAGAAGACTAAAGGACTAGAGTCAACATCTTTGACCTTTCCAAAATAACATAAAAGTAGCTAATGATAGACTTGGGACTTGTACCAAGTTCGTCTTTCTTATAAGTAAAAAAAAAGACTGAAGATCAAAGATCAAGACTATTATTCTTGAAATTCTGGTGAGTAAAAAGAGGTAGAAGAAGAATTAATGGAGAGGGGTCGTCTGTCAGTGGACAAAGAAGTATACAGAATAAAAGCATGACCATGACTTAATATTGAAGAATTGAAAGGAACATTTTTTTTTAATTTTGTAAACTACTTAAAAATATTTTACAAATTAAATGTACATAGTGTTTTCAGATGAGACAACTTCAACATAATGACCCTTAGAGTTTTATAATGTACATTAAATAATTCCCATTTTGCAGAAGGAAAACTGAGCCTAAGAGAACTTCAGTGACTTTCCCAAGAGCAGTGTTGATTATTTGCAAGTAGGACTATTATACAAGTCTTTGCATTCTAAGTGCCGCTCTATTTCTACTACTCCATCCTGTGGTGGGAGATTAAAATGGTCAATTAATCTGATACTTTCATGTTTATTTAATCACAATAGTGTGCAGATACTTTTGTCAAGGCAGATAAATTACATCCCAATCGAATTTGACAGCAAAGATAAATTATACTAACTTAAATATTCAAGTCTTTTTTGATGAGGCTCTGGATAAGAGGAAATGGAAATGTGTTTATTTTTAAAGGCTCTGAAATGGCTATTTGATGCAAATGAAATGAGCGATGTTTCCCAATGTGAAAACTAAGGAATTTTATGATTCTGATAATGTATTCTCAATTATCAGAAGCAACCACTTGAATAGAAGCCTACCAACTAACTGTGAAATGGTAGACAGAACGGAAACTTTCCATTGGTCTCTAGAACTTCAACATTCTCAGAGGATGGATCAACTGATAATCCAAGATGACAGTTAAAATACAAAGAATGATACCAGTTGAGGCCTTCTTCCAGTGTGAGAGATAGAATGAAGTAACTATCCTGAAGAAGCAGAAGACTTGACATCACTTGTAGAAGCATTAGTTTAACAAATAACCAAATCCCTATCTTGCCCTCAAGATTTTTCCTGAAATTCTTATTCAGGATATCAAAGAACACATTGAGAGTTTTACTTATAGCAGCAAAACACTTAACATGGAATATCAGACCTAGAAGTCACCTTAGATTATAGATTGGTGGAACTGAAAGGGATTTTATAATAAAGAATGCTAGAATATAGAATGGCAGAGGCCTTACTTCTCAAGGACATTGTGAGGCTCAAATAAGATGTCTGTGAATCATTTAGCACAGTTCTTGGCACATTTTATATGAATATATAGATATATTTATATAGATACACACATGCATACACACATATTTCTTACAAAGTACCAAATTAATGTAAATATATAATTTTTTAATCTATGAACTAATTCAGTTCTATAAATGTACAAAGCATCAACACTGCTTTAAAAAAGTAGGTGCAAATAAGTCATTCTGAGGATACATGAAATTTATATTAAAGCCACAGGGTTTCATTAAAACCATAAAATCTACATGTTTGTGAAGTTTTAGGGTATTGGTTTTGTTTTGGAGAGGTTTTGGGGGTTTTTTGGTTAAAGATATAGTCACAGTATCTTTGGCTGGAAGCAATTTTCAAATATAGAAACTGAAATGCTAAAGATGGAAAAGACATTATAACATAAATTATGAGAGGTGAATGATAAGCATAGAAGGGACCTTAAAATGCTTTATCTTAGGATCTGAAAGATCCTTAGAACATGGAATGTGAGAAGGGGAAGAGACTGTCAAACATAGAATATTAGGTCTGAAAAAGATCATAAGATGTTTACATGGAAAGAACCTTAGAATATTAAAGCTGGAAGGGACCTTATAACATGAAATAGTTTCCCCAAATTGGACCTTATAATATTAGAACAAAGGTCAACTTGATACAATATGATAATTCTCACTAACATTTTGATAGTACTTTAGGGTTTCTTTGCAGAGAGTTTTCCTCACAACAATTCTATAAAGTAGATAATCCAAGTGGTAGTACTTTCACATTACAGATGAGAAAACTGAGGCTTATACAGTTAAAGGTACCTGCCTGGGGTCATAAAAATATTAATTTGCAGAGGCAATACTCAGGACCAAATTAAATTCAATAAGCATTTATAGAAAAAGCCACCATGCTTAGGCATCTGGGAATTAAAAACAAAAATCAAGCAGTCACTGACCTTAGCAAAAAGTTAAATTTTCCTTGGACACAAAAGCTTCCTGACTGACTCTCACTCCAATGTTTTTCCCCATTACATCTCATCATAGCAATGACGGTGATTGTAATGACAGTGACAACTATGACAACAATGACAATGACCAATGAAGAAAGAAGTGATGACAGGGATAATGGTCATGGTGATGATTATAAATAAAATGATGTTTGGTCCGTATCTACAATTTCCTTGATCAAGTGAATTATCAGTGTGCAAAGTTATGAAGATTAGCAAATGTTCTATAATTTGTAATCTTACCAAATTGATTGTAAAATTGAGAAATTAAATGACAAGTCAGTTGCTTAAATTATATGTGTTACAGACAGAAATTGAATCTAGAACTTCATGAGTCACTGTTAGGCTCTCTTTCCACTGTATCTCACTATCTCAATACTTTTACTATTATAATTCACCTCTCTAAAACACTTTGTTGTTTTAAAGTTCTTTTCTCAGATCAATGAAGTAGATAGAACCAGTACTATTATTCACTTTTTAGAGATGAGGAAACAAAGGTTAAGAACACTTAAGGGACTTGCCTTTTAGTATACATTTAGTATTATTTTAGTATATTAGCAGAGTTGGAACTGATAAACACTGCTTCAACTTTCAAAAAATATGTTACAGTTAACTATAAAGGAATACATTATCCAAAGCAACATTAGGTGAATTTAGGATCTGTAAATTGGTTCAACAAAATGTTGACATTTTCTTCCATTTCTTGAGAACTTATTATTAAATTATATATAAATACACACTAATGGAAAGTTTTTGTCTGATTTTTTAAAAATTAGAGTTGAATCTGTAAAGAGTAATCCTAAAGGCCAAAGCAGTATTTCTCTAAATGTAAGAAGCTAATTTTCCATGCTGTATTTGTTAATGAATAGACAATTCAAAAGTTTGCACATAACATCTTCCTGCCCAAAATCTTCTTTTTACTCTAGTACCCATTGAAATCTTCATTAATACTTGTACATGTAAATTTCCTTTGTTCCCAGTCACTAAATTACCAGAAATATAATATCTATTCTGTGTTTGCCAGTGGATTATGTAAATGACATTTTAATTATATTCAAATAATCATAGCAAAACTTTTAATGTCCTATGTATCCATCAGGACTTGAGAATGTCAATGGTTGGCATGGAAAATATGTTTAAATTGATGGGGACATCACTTTATCTGAAGAATAAATTACAAGCTGCTGAATAATAATCCATAAGCTTCTTATGCACTTTTCTTCAGTCTTAACATCTGAGTTCATTTTAATTGGCCCATTTATCTGAAGATGTGCCTTTCTTGTTTGGAAAGGTCTCTTCCCTTGGCTCTCTACCTGGATGTCTCTTAATCTGATTAGTGGAACAAAAACCGTCTGCCTTTGTTTTTATTGCTTCACTTTTAATCTTGGATAATCACTCAGATTCTCAATAATGATAACCTGGAATTCTATATCATTTTAAATTATACAAAATGTTGTTTTCTTCTTATGACAACTCTTTGAATTATGCAATGTAATTATCAATATCTTTTTTTAATAGAAGAAGAAATTGTGACCCAGAAAAATTAAAATGATTTTCCTTCACTGACTCAAGCTAGTGAGTAGCAGAGCGAGCACTTCAATCCACACAGGTCTCTTCACTCACTGCTGACTTCCTGTTTGTTCTTTTATACTGAAGAGCCCCAGGATTCCTCAGCACATCTTATCTTAGAATTATTTAGACTCTCCTAGACCTAAAGTTTACATGGTTAATATCAACTTATTTGGTATTAGAATGCTAGACTTGGAGAAAGGAGAGATCAATACTTGAAGCTTAGAGGAGTGATTATAAAGGATGTATTTCCTCTCTCTGAGCCTTTGTTTTCTCATCTGAAAAAAAAATGGTTATAATATTTTTGTCACTACCTACTTCACAGCATTGTTAGGAGAAAAATTCTTTGTTAATGGTAATGGTTATATGTTCAGCCGTACTTCCATTATATCTCAAAACTTGAAGTTTCCCTCTCTAGGATTTATTGTGTATAATCTCATATCCTACATTTACATGTAGGAAATATTGACATAAGCAAAGCAACAAGCACTGAGGTGAATGACTCATGAAGATCTCTGAGTCAGTAAGAATTGGGTTTAATCCAAACTTCGATATATCCAGGGTGTGTGAGCCTGGGCAAACTTCTAATTCTCTCACTGACCCAGGTAACTCTCTAAGACATCTGGAAGCAAAGAAACTACTAATCTGCTTTGGTTAATAAAGCTGGATCACAAAAAGAACTTTACACCATGGTAGGGGTCATGAGTAGACAATCTATCTATCAGCTATTATTCCATTCATATATAATTGGTGGTTTCTACCAGAAGTTCCAGAAAGTATAAGGGAAGAATAAAGATGGAGAAACAAGAAGAACAGGGGTTACATAGATGTGCATCTTGTAGTAAAAGGGTATCGAAGGAATGAAATTTTGGCCTCTGCCACCTGAAATCCTGAGAACTTAGGAAAGCAGAGACTTAAGCAAGGAAGACAATTAGGAGACTAATGTGTAGTCCAAGCAAATGTTAAAGCCCTGAACTAGAATTATTGTGAATAAATGAAAAGAGTTGCCCAAGATTAAGAGAATCTGTTACTTAAACTCATCTATTCTAACAATGCCCAGTGTTTCCTCTACTTTAGTGTCATATACAAACACATTAAATTTCCTGATAGCATTTAAATTTTCCTCCAATATTCTCATTCTCTTCTCTCTCTCTTTCTGTGTGTGTGTGTGGGTGTGGGTGTGGGTGTGGGTGTGGGTGTGTGTGTGGGTGTGTGTGGGGGGGGGTGGGTGTTTGGGTATGGTTGTGCATGTTTTATTTCCTCTTTCTCCTTATCACACCTTACGAAGTTCAACAGTTACTCCTGGCCCTATTCTACTGTTTATGAGAACAGAATTTTTGAACTGCCTCATTTCCATTGCATAACATTTTGCCTTTCCTAGGTAGCCTGTTTGCCCTCTTCTACTTGCTGTAATGGGCTCACGGTAATTGTCAGTGGAGATACCAGTGGACTTTAGCCCCGCTATAACCCAGAAATCCCAAGCTCATGTTATTCATCAGTTTCAGCCTTCCCAAATATCAGTTATGACAAAGCTTACCACCGTGCCCATCTATTTTATTTTCAAAAATCGTATCTTTTTAATCCAAGAAAATTAACTATATAGGAATGCCAAATTTCAAGGCTTTGAAAAATTATATCACTATCATAAGAAATGGCCCCAAAGACTCTCTCTGGGAAATCAAATGATGGTTTTTCACTTAGCTGTGTGGATTTTGAGACTATACTTTTGTTCTTAATTTTCAGAATAATCCCTATCCAACTTCCCTCTCACCACACCAAAAGTCTAAAATAACATACAACACACCACCACTGATGACCCTAAATGGAAATAAAAGTTAACATAGCAATATCTTTCAATTTGAAAAAATATCAGGATGTTAGAGATGAACATTAAAAAAGATAGGGTATCATTCTCATCATAAATGTTATACAAATAAGATTATGTGTAAAAATACTTTAGAATAGAGAATAAGAAAAATGAAAGAGAAGACAAAAAAATAATTTTGCTCCTAGATACCATAGAAATAATCTTGCCCACTCCTGTAATTTGCCAGATAAAGAAACTGAGACTCAAAGAGAGGAGATGACTTGCCAAGGTCACCAGATAGCGATAGGATGTTAAGACTAGAATCTATTTCTCCAGCTTCCTTGAGAAGTGTTCTATGTTTCCATAGTCCTACATTCTATGACAGAAATAATATGCTGCAGCTGAAAGCATAATCAAGTTCAGACTCAATTTTTATATCACATTTAGATGGGTTGCCTGCTGCTCAGTAAATTAATTGGAGTTCATTGTGATCTTTCTGTGTCCTCTGATCACCAAAGTAGTCCATTGCACAGCAGCCCCACTAGGTGGGAGGCCTGTTTTCTAAGGGTAGCCTGAGGATAGAAAGTCAAAAGCTAGCAGAAGATGGATGCTTTCCTCAAGTGACAAATCGAGTTTCCTGGAGAAAGTTGCTGACTGCAATGTTCCTAAGTGGAACAGCTTATCTGCTCCTCCAGATGTTGTAATAATGACAGCTGCTTAGAGGAGCCTTGACAAGATGAAGTAAAGAGTTCACCAGAGATTCCAACCTGTTTGTCTTCCTGAAAATAAAGGCAGGCTTGCTGAGATTCATACCGTGATGAGATGTGTATACACAAGTTGAATTCAGAGCAATGTTCCATGTGCATTTAGAGGAATCCTATTTTTGATAATCAGCATTGAAAGGACCAGCCTTTTCTTCCCAAGGTTAATAAATCATTTCATTAAAATGTTAAATATGGAGTGACCTCTGGGTTATTATTCTAAATGGCAAGATATCAGCCTGGTATGACCAGATTTGTAACAGAATAGACCACAGATGCAGGAGACAGGAAGCTTTTAAGAGAAATGCGCCAAGTAGGGCATTGAAATGATTCTGCTTTTAAGCACCTTGGCACTTAATGGTTCTCTGTTAGTACCAAAATGAAAAATTGTTCACACAGTTTTTTTCTTAAAGAAAATGGTTTAGACTTTCTTTGAAAGTGCCATTAGATAAGAAAAAAATGTTCTCATCTGCCAAGACAAAGCTAGGGCCTATATGAACACAATTACAAAATACTTCTCAAACAAATAAAGTCAGGTCTAAATTAATGGAATAACACCAGTTGCTCATGGTTAGGCTGAGCTAATATAATAAAAATGACAGTTTTACCTCAATTGATTTACTTATTCAGTGCCATACCAATGGAACGAAAAAAATTATTTTACAGAGTTGGATAAAATAATATCAAAATTCATCTGGAAGAACAAAAACGTACAGAATATCAAGGGAATTAATACAAAGAAATTCTAGTGAAGGTGGCTTAGCCATACCAGATATCAAAGTCTACTATAAAGCAACAGTCATCAAAACTAACAGGTACTAGCTAAGAAACAGAGTGGTGGATCAGTGGAATACAAGTTGTACACAAGACACAGAAGTCAATGACTATAGCAATCTACTCTTCCATAAACCCAAAGAGACCAGCTTCTGGGCTAAGAATTCACTATTCCACAAAAACTTTTGGGAAAATTGGAAAATGTTATGGCTGAAACTGGACATAGACTAATATTTTATACCATATACCGAAATAAAATCAAAATGTGTTCATAATTTAGAATTAAAGTTTGATACTATAAGCAATTTGGGAGAACAGGGAATAGTTTACCTATTAATTTTGTGGGAAAGGGAAGAATTCATGACCTAACAAGAGTTAGAGAGCATTACCAAATGCAAAATGGATAATTTAGAATATGTTAAACTGAAAAGGTTTTGTATAAACAAAGCCAACGCAACAAAGATTAGAAGGGTAGCAGAAAACTGAGAGAAAATATTTACAACCAGTGTCTCTGATAAAGGCCTCATATCTAAAATGTACAGGGAACTGAGCCAAATTTATAGGAACAAAAGCCATTATCCAAATGAGAAATGGTCAAAGGACAGGAACAGGCAGTTTTGAGAGGAACAAATTAAAGATATCTATAGGCAAATGTAAAAATGGTCTAAATCACTCATGATAAGAGAACTGAAGATCAAAACAAATCTGAGACACCACATCTCTCCTGTCAGATTGGCTAATGTGACGAAACAGGAAAATGATAAATGCTGGAGAGGATGTGGGAAAATTGGAACATTGTTACATTGCTGGTGGAGTTGTAAACAGATCCAGCCATTCTGGAGAGCAATTTGGAACTATGACCAAAGGGGTATAAAAATGTGCATACCCTTTGACCCAGGAATACCACTTCTAGTGTATTCAAAAGAGATCACACAAGTGGGAAAAGGACCCATATGTACAAAAATATTTAGAGTGGCTCTTTTTGTGGTAGCTAAGAATTGGAAATCGAAGGGATGCCCATCAATTGGGGAATGGCTGAAAAAGTTGTGGCATATGAATGTAATGGAATACTATTGTGCCATAAAAAAATAAGGACTTCATAACAACCTGGAAAGACCTACATGATATGATGCTGAGTGAGGGGAGCAGAACCAGGAGAACATTGTACACAACCACAGATATATGGATTCTGTGATGACTAACTTTGATAGACTTGCCTTTCCTCAGCACTACAAGGCTCAAAGTTGATACAAAGGACTCATGATGGAAAGGGCTAGCTACAACCCAGCAAGCAACTATGGAGTCTGAATGCAGATTGAGGCAAACTATTTTCTCTTTTTCTTCTCTTCTTTTTTTGGTTTTCTTTCTTCTCTCTCATGATTCATTCCATTGGTCATAATTCTTCTTTGTAACTTGACTTTTGTGTAAATAAGTTTAATGTGAAGGTTTATATAGAATCTGTATTGTACTGCATGCTGTCTTGGGGGGGGGATGGAGGAGGGGAGGGAAGGGAAGAAAAATTGAAAGTCATCAACATGTAGAACTAAGTTTTATAAAATAAAAATAAAAAATCTAATTAAAAAAGAAAAGAAAAGTATGTTCAAATAACAGATCTGCTAACTACATTGTTGCATCATCTTGGGCTTATCACTTCTCTGGGCTTTGTTTTCCTCAGTTGTAAAATGATGATATTAGACTAGTTGACCAATAACTAAAGATTTTTTTAAATCTAATATTTTTAGTTTTATACTGTAAAGTTCCTCCTAATTCTAATATGCTATGTAACATATTCTAATATTAAGACCATTGCTAGATTGAAGTCAATTATTCTATTAATAAAGAGTATTCTGAAGTAGGCAAATTTAGTAATGTTTATTTTCAAAATAAAGGTGATATTTAGTACATAGATAGAAAAAAATGTATAATTTGAATTCAAAATGATAGAGATTACACAAACATATTTACATATATGCAAATTGCACACACACACACACACACACACACACACACACACGTGTGTATAATTCCCGCCCAATTCAAACTGCATACACATACCTTATCATCATGTGAATCTCAGCTTGTATGCCTTTATTCTCAAGGAGACAAAAAATTTGCTATTTCTTGTGATCATAAAACATGTACACATAAATATACGTCCTAAATTACTAACAAAAAAAAATCAAGAAAGCTACCTCACTAATTGGGGAAACTGTTGCTCTCTTGGAACATTTTATATTATTAACTTATCCCATTTAAATAAGAGCTTTCAATATTCACATTCTGTTTAGTTTACAGAACCAGGTGACTGTTGTTGGATTGTTTTTGTTTTTGTTTCTGTTTTTGTTTTTCTCCCTGAAAAGTGGCTTTATTTTCATTAGCAGCTTGGGTTGTGATCATTTATCTACTTTTCTAATGAGGTAGATGGTCAGATTTGCCAAATTTGTGTTCCATGGGGCCCAATTAAAATCAGGTAAGAGTTCAAACATGAGTTATCAAGATGTTCTTAATCAAATGTAAATGGAAAGGACTAATTAGGGAGACTGATGGCCTTCATTAAATTCCTTAGAGAAAGCAAAGCATTTAGTCTATTTTTTTCTGGACAGTACTGTTAAGATAGAACTTTTTAAGAATAGGAACTTATATTTAAATGCTCAGAGTTCATATGCAAACTTCCTCAATTTCATTGTTTTTACAGACAAAATGTGCTTGGGCAGAAATCTAAGAGCTATTTGTAGCACGTTGTTGTTGTTGTTGTTGTTTGTCCTTTGTTCTTGAAGAGGACCATGACATCAGGATGGTGATGCCATGACTTGCAAGTGAATTAGATTTAAGTGAACAAGGACTGTATAAAGTCACCAGCTTCACTTTCTCCTCAGGAGTCATTTCGTCCCAGTGGCAAGATATAGATCAGAATGACTGGAGATGGCAGTGGAAGACCATAGTCTTTTTACGCTAAGAACTTCCCAGGTTTCAGTTTGACTAAGATAATGGCCATTCAGTGATTAAAGCTAGGTATGAAGTCATTATGGAATAGTAGTAAAAAAATAAACAATAACAACAAAAAAATCCTAATGCAATCTTAGGCAGCATTGGAAAGGAAAGAAACTTTGCACCCCAATACCAACAAGGCTATAGAGGCCAATAGCAGTGTAGTATCCAGTGACAAATTTGTTGTTCATTCATTTCCAACCTGCTTGACTCTTTTTCGTCCCATTTTGGAGTTTTCTTGGCAAAGATACTGCAGTGGATTGGAATTTCCTTCTCCAGCTCATTTTATACAAGAGGAACTGAGGCAAATTGAGTTAAATGTCTTGCCCAGGGTCACACAGATGATAAATGGGCAACCTAGATGCCTTAGACAATAATAAGTTTACAATTCCTCTATACCATGATCTACTTAGATCACATTTCAAGTAATTGATTCAGTTTTGGGGCCACATTTTAAGATGGCTATCAATAAAATAAGAGATAGCCAGAAAACATTCAACTAGAACAAGGAAGTTTCCTTAAAGCATTTACACACAAAGGTCAATTAAAGGAACAATGTCATAAAACCTGTAGAAGAGTACATAAAGGGAAGACATGATAACTATCTTAAAATACTTGAAAGGGCTATCATACATAAAAATAGAATTATTCTCTTTGGCCACAGGTTGAAGAACTGAAGTTAGTTATAGAAAGGCAAATTTGGGATCAATGTCAGGAAAACATTTAAATAATTAGTGTTGTGAAAAAATGAAAATAAAAAGATGATGGAGGTGAATTTTAAATAGTACGTGCAATTTAGATGAAGATTAGTCGATAACTTATTCAGTTTGTTTTCATAAGCCTTCATTATTTTAAAAAGAAGATTGTACCAGAAAAAAAGTCAACTACAAGCCTATAAAACTCCTCAGAACTCAGAAATTGAATTAAAATAAAGTTAATAATTTTAAGAAAATAAATAGAAAATTAATTTTTTTTCATTTTCTAAGTCAATTTGTAGCCCGGAAGTATCCATTTCTATTTGAGTTTGACATCTCTGGACTAGAATGCCTTTGTAACATCCAGAACCTATACTTTTATGGCTCTTAGGCTTTACCACCAAGGAACTGGGAATTTGAACAGAGCTCTGACTTCCATATTTTACATGTGAAAAGAAACATGAAAGGGCCTAATGCTCCATCTTATTCATAATATTTTAAATTAGTTTTTATTGATATTTGCTGTTTCTTATATCATCAGAGTAACCTATGTATTATTGCTGTCCCTCCCCCTCTCAGAGAACAATTTTGTAAGACAATTGGTACTTTTTTGGAGAAGAAAAAAAATACATCTGATGAATACTTTGAAAAAGAAAGAAAACACATAACAAGTGTAACACCTATGAACACCAACAAAGGGGTAGTTTGGGGCTGTCTTCTCATAGCTCTCCATCTGTCACACTTGATCTGTATAATTTTGTTATATTTACTTTTTATTATGTTGTGTGTTGCTGTTCTTTCCATTTACATTAAGGTAGTTACTGTGCATGCCGTTTTCTTGTTTTGGTTCACTCCATTCTCTATCAGTTATAAACATCTTTCCCTGATTCTCTGCATTCATTGTGCACACCATTTCTTAAAGCACAATAATATTACATTCCTCAGTTGCTGGGTGTCAATTTTGTTTTCAATTCCTAACTATTACATAAATTGTTGCTATAAATATTTTGAACAATTTGGGATATTTTTCTTGTCAATGGTTTCCTTGGGGTATGAGGTCAGTGTTAGAGTCACTGGTTAAAAACTATGGACATTTTAGTCAATTTCTTTCCAAAACTCAAAATTATTATCCATGATGGTTGTACCATTTCACAGCTCCAATACCAATGTATACGTGTGCCTGCCTTTCCACAACCACTCCAATGTGGATTATTGTCATGGTTTGCCATTTTTGGAAATTTGCAGGGTTTGAGATTGTAAACCTTAAAGTCATGATTCAAAGAGCCAAACTTAAGGTGATTAGTACTCTTTGTTATTACAAGAAAAGCCAAAAGACATCCATGCACATCCTTATAAAAAGTACAGAGGAGCCCCACAGTGCAGACAAAGCCTTGGGCTTTTGTGTGTTACAGCAAAAATGGGAGGAGATTACAGAGGAGAAGGAGGGGCAGCTCCTTCCAGGCACTGCTAGACTTGGAGGTAGGATGTTCTTCTTTCTCTGAAAATTCTCAGCTGCATAGTTGATCAGTTTGGTGCAGACCTGTAGGTTATAGACTGGAGGTTCTGTTAGGGTTGAGAGTTGAAAGGGATCACTATTATGTCAGCTCAGGGCTCTTAATCATTGGCTTGTTTCCAGGCCCCTGTGTATCCTAGGTGCAGTACCTTTGAAAAAGAGGGCAACTCAAGAAAGCAAGTTAAGCTGGTTTCAGAGTTATATCCATAAGTTAGAATCTCAAGGTTGTTTTGATTTGCATTTCTCTTGTTATTAACGATTTGTAACATTTTTCTATGTAGTTTTGAATACTCTACCATTCTTTTAAGAAATATTTCTTTATATCTTTTTTTTTCAGATTGTAATTTATTTTTGACATGTTTGGTTTTCAGCATTGATTTTCACATGCGTTTGAATTACAAATTTTCTCCCCATTTCCTCCCCACCCCACTCCAAGATGGCGTACACTCTGGTTGCCCTGTTCCCCAGTCTGCCCACCCCTCCGTCACCCCATTCCCCTCCCATCCCC
>CM053625.1:299564763-299589955 GCA_028646595.1 Phalanger gymnotis
TGCTTGGGCGGATGCGCTGCCTCACCAGCACTCCTCCTTCCCCAAGAACCCCCTACCTGAACTGGGCTTAAATCTTCAGCAGGCTCTTCAGTCCTGCTCTGATCAGCCACTTAATTCCTCCCACCAGGTGGGCCTGGGGCCAGAAGCAACTGCAGCTCTAAAGCTGCCCCACCTCCGCTGCCCCAGGGGCAGTGGCCGAACAGCAAACTCAGTCATGCAGCTTTTCCCACTAACCTTCTCTGATGTCTTTGCTCTTTGTGGATTGAGAGGTCTGGTGGATGCCACAGCTCAGTAATTGAGGATGCCAGGGCACTCTCCGCTCGTCTCCTAGTCTGGTAGGTCCGCGTCTGGTCTGTGCGCGCCGTGTGCCCTGGGCTCAGCTCTGCTCCCCTCAGCTGGGGGCTGGGAGCTCCGTGTGGGACAGACCTTACCCAGAGACCATCCAGGCTGTCATGGGCTGGAGCCCTGCTTCCCTCTGCCACTTTGTGGGTTCTGCAGCTCTAGAATTGTTTCAGAGCCATTTTTTATAGGTTTTTGGAGGGACTTGGTGGGGAGCTCACACCAGTCACTGCTTCCCAGCTGCCATCTTCTCTTTATATCTTTTGACCATTGACCTATTGGGGAATGGCTATTAGTGTTTTACGCACACAAACACATGTATATGTGTGTGTATATATATGTGTGTGTGTGTGTGTGTGTGTGTGTGTGTGTATACACAACTAGCTAACTAGCTATATATCTTGGATACTAAGCATTTTCGGAGAAATTTGATACTAAGAGTCGCTCAACCATTTAACTACTTTTCTTCTTATCTTAGATGCCTTGACATTGCCTGTGAAGAAGCTTTTCAGTTTCAAATTCCCTCTTCTGTTGTAAACACAGCATTATATTCCTTTAATTACTTTTTTTTCCATAATTTTTTTAAGTAGACCTGTTCCCATTGTCTTTCTTCCCCTCACCCCTCTTCTCCTTTTCTCATTTGATAACCAACCCCTTACGCTTTATATATTGTTTTTTTCTAATTAGTTTCTTTTTTGCTCCTTTTATCTGGTTATATATTTATTTCCCTTCTTTCTTTCACCTCTCACTCAACTAAATTCCCCCTTCCTCTCTTTCTTTTCAGCTATTCTGTTCCTTTTGCCCTTTTCAAAAAGGGACTTCTCTCATGCTCTTCATTATCCATCTTCTCTTTCTGTTTACTATAATCTGCTTATTCTCTGATTTATTAGCATTATGGATTTGATCTCTCTCTGTTCTGTATTATTAATGCATTAATATACATTACTCTAATTGATGTCATTATTAATTAATTATTCTCTATATGTCTCAATGGATTATTTTATCTCTCTCTTCTGTGTATTATTAATGTAATCAAAGAATCTAAGGTATACATTCTAGTGGGCTCTCCCTTCTAGGTGCTTTTAGCCTTGTAGGTTTTGCCCCACAAATAGTTTTTCTCTATTGTGCATTACATCATGCACATGACAGTTATTACAGGTGTCAGAAAAGATACTGTCCCGTGATAGGGCCATTCTCCAACCATGTGCCTGATTATGGAGCCCAACATTGATCTATACCCTCTCTTATTGACATATTTTCTTCATTTGACTGTCAATCTACTATCTGTGTCTATACTATTCCGGTCCTCCAAGTGTCAATGTCTTTAGGGGTCACAATTCTCCCCCTCATAGGACAGGTAGACCTTTCAAACACTAAATCCATCAGAACTTATCCAGTGTGAGGTCTTCATTTAATTTTAATAACCATTTATCTTCACTAATAGAATCATTATCAGTGGAACCTTCTCCCTCCTCCAGAATAAGACCACATTCCTTCACCTCCCAACACTTTTCCAATCTTTTCACCTCTTTTTCATCCACTCACCTGTAGGCTCTCTTTTTCTTGAAACACCAGATGTCACCTTACCCTCAATGCTGCCCATAATTTGACACTGGGATATCCTTTACTACTATATATCTCTTTATTCTCCTCCTTTCCTTCTATGTACCTTCCCATGTTGCAGTATAATACCCCCAAAAAATCACCTATAGGCAGGCTGTCATCAGGTTCTGTCCACTAAACCCACTGTCTATCTCTCTGTTATTTCCACTTTGAGATTTCCACTTTCTCCTCTGTATTTTTGTGTACATTTAGAAAGAATTGGCCTCTGTTGTTTCTCTCTTATTGTCATTGTCCTTTTCTTCTTGCTTTTATTCACTCTTCTTGCATTTCTATTGTTTGGAGTATTTCAAAGATAAATCTTTCAATTCTGTTATTCTTTCTAAAAATGTTTCACACTCTTCTCTATTGTTGAACTTACATATTTTATGCTATTATGGATTAGGTTTAGATTTTAAGAATAGGTCACTGGGGCTGCACCCTGACTTGCATTGCTCTTAAAAACACATTATTCTATACCCTATTTCTTTTTCTAGTGGATATTGAATAGACTTATGTGATTTGAATTTATTTTCTTTTATATATGAAGATCTTGCTCTTGCCTTATAGAACTGGCAATTTCTGAATTGAATTGTTAAATTTAGCTATTACTTGTCTTGGAGTTTGAAGCCTTGGTTTATTTTCTGTGGGTGATCTGCAATTTTTTCCCCAATTAGAATTACATTTTCTATGTTTAGAAGTTCTGGGCAATTTTTTCCCATATTTCTTTCATCATGGTGTTAAGATATTGTTTGTTTGTTTATCTGTTTGTTCTGTTTTGTTTTGTTTTTTGGCTTGCCAGGTTTTTCTGGGAGACTTATTTTTAGGTTGTCTCAGTACATTCTGCTTTCAAGTTTAGTATGTTTTGTTTGCACAAGCATATTTAATTTTATTGTTTTTATTTTTTGCCTCTTTTATATTGTCTTTTACTTCTGTGTATCTGGATTCCCAACTTATTTTCTCTTTTGTTTCTTAGATGAGACTTGTTACAGCAGAATCAAGTTTATCTATTTTGCTCATTATTTTTGTTGGATAGCATAGAAATAATGTTTTCATATTGCTCATTTCTCTTTAAACCACTCAGGAATACTGTTGTGGTTATATTTTCTTCTCAAATTTCACAGGGTCTTTTATTTCATTAAGTATTAGATAATTCCTTTTTACTTTGCAGTGTTTATTCACATAAGCCAAATCTTGTCTACTTACTCTACAAGCCATATTTCTTTCCGCTGTTATTATTTTTCTCATTGATAAATTTGTTTGTGTTCAAGGTCTCTTAGTTTTCTTCTTCCTGAAATCATTGATCCTTTCAGTTTCCCCTGCTTAATTTTCATTATCATTCACTTCCTGGATTTTCCCCTTCTGATTGTGGTTTCCTTAGTTGTTGGATCTAAATGCATCTCAGCCTTATCCCACACTAGAAAGTACACAGTTCATGAATTTAGTTTTTTGCCCCAACTGACTTCTGGATGGTCAAAACTGAACCCAGTTGGATGTTGGGCTTTTGCTCTCAGGCTTGGTGGATTGCTGCATAGCCCTCCTTTTATATTCATGATGCCCTGTCCTTGTGACCCGCCCTGATCCCACTGTTCCTTACTTTTCTGAACCAGAATCAGCAATTCAGAACTTTGTAGTGTTAGTACTTTCAGTGTGTTTCTCACCTGGCTTTGGCTTTTGATCCAGAATGGCTATGGCCAAGCTAATTATTGAGACCCTGGAGTAATGGTTGCCATGCAATGGAAAGAGACAGGGGGTAAAATCTAGTGTAAAGCTTTATCATGTCCTGGGGTGTGCTAGTGCAGCCTCACTTCCAGTAGCATGTGTTGGGGGGAGGTAGGAGTATTGAGTGAGTGAGCTCTGAGTTAATGAACAACAGTTTCTGCATTTTTACAAACTTATTTTACCGTTCTGCTTGTCATAGATAATGGAAACAGCTAAAGTTGCTTTATCTTTGGTGTCTAATTTGTTTTGGAGAGGTTTGAAAGACAATAGGCTAGGGCAAAAAAAGTGTGGTCTACCATCTTGCTGCTCACATGACCTGGAACTTAAACCTTATCTCTTTTCCATTTGCTTTACCTATTTGATTAGGTCATAATTTTGAATTCTCTGTACGATTGGTAGTATGTATCTCAATTCAGATTCTCCCAATTAGTATTAGAGAGCATAGGAGTGAGAGCTGAAAGTGACTGTGTAAGGTCAAGCAAAATGGGACTTTTTCTTGTATTTTGTTTTACAATGCTTCTCAGCACAAAGGCAATCAAGTGCCTTTGACTGAGTCTTGCCTTTGTAGGAAGGCCCACATCCTTTTGCTAGTTAGGTCACAAGAGGTATGAAGCCCTCAAGAGGTGTAAAATGCTCTCACCCTGAAGAAGTTTATATATTCTCTGAAGTTAGCATTCTGTTTGATGGCTCACTCATTGGAGGAGTGTTGCTGGGGAGACTCTGGGTAGCCACTAAGAAACCTCAGCTTTGAAAACCCAGATGTTGTTGCTTCTCTCTCTGGTAATTATGTATGTATAGCTTTGGTCAGACAGCTAGAAGCCTGTCTGTTGTTTTGTGTTATTTGCTCTGATTATATTTTCCCTGTTTTAAATTTTTATTTGTGTTTGCTCTGAAGCTCAGGGCGCTGACTTTTTCCCCTAAACTAAGTGAATGATACATGTAGATTTAATTAAAGTGAGATTATAAAGCCCTTAAAGTTGCTTTACTTAGAAAAGCAGATAAAAGTATCTGTGCTAGCAGCCCACTTTTGTGCTGATGTTATTGGCCTTAAACAGCCACAGTAGATGCAAGTCATATTGTTGTCACAGAGTGACAAGCATTCACTTTTTCATGATCATCACAGTGCCATCTTTATTTTATGCCAGTGAGAAACAGACATGTACAGTGGAAAAAAAAAAAGTTTGCCCAGAGTGACACAGACTGTTCCCCATGGCAACTTGGGGAACATAAATCAGTCTTCCTGACTCTTAGTCGATGAGTTTTTGTTATACACCAGTTCATATCCTATAGTAGCAAAAATAAGCCTTGAAACCTGGATCTCTGGAATTCAAATCACCAACTAATTTCAATCTTGGGCAATTCACTTCAGTTTCAGCAATGTTGATTCCATTACTACATTGAGAAATTAACAGTCTCTAAATTCATTGTCAAGTTTAAATTTCTCTATTTCAGCAGTCTGTGCTATGAAGTTAAATCACACTTTATATATTCTCAGATACTTTCTAGTGCTAATAATCTGTATTTTCTCATTCTATCATTTTGTCTTCTGTATTATGATATTTGCTATTCTAATTCCTTTTAAGCTATGACATTTAAAATTATATCTTTCTAATTATGTTTTTCTTAGTATTTATGTTGAATTTTGGATTCGTTTTTAACACACATTTGGAAAATTCCTGTATTCAGATTTAAAGTGTTAGAATAAAGGAGAAAAAAAAAAAACTAATAAAGTGGCATACACTAATGTTATATTTCATTCATTCTATTGCTTATGAAATTATATACATATTTACATATGTATACATACATAATTATATGTATATGAGTGTGCATGTGGTGTGTGTATACATATATACATAAATACACACATATGTGTGTGTAAGTATTTCTGCAACCCAGGGCACAAGGCTGTTTACCATTATGGGGATTTTATTTGAGTCATATAAATATGCACAGTTCCGCTCTCAGACAAGGATACTTCCTCTGTCTGAGAATTAACAGATGCAAATTTAAACTTGACCCACCCCTGCAGTGACCTGATTCTCAAGATTTTGATGGAATTAGACTTTTGAAAATGAACAGTAGGAGTCTCCACTTTTAAAGCATCAAAGATTATTTTGAATTTATTATTTAGCTTTCTGGGAGATAGAGTTCTAATTTTTTCGTAATAATCATCTGCCTCTAGGGGACAAATGAATCAGTAACATGAGCCATGGGTGATTGCAGTAGGAGGACTTCTGATTGTGAAATGAACATATGTGTCACAGTTGGAACTGAACGCCTGCTCAGAGCCCCAGGGTCTTCTATATGGTTGGCCTTGCAACTTCTTTTTTTTTGATTTCACAGTTGACAGGGAGTACTCATTCATTCAACAATCATGTACTAATCACTTAAGGGTATGAGTTGCTAAGAAAGGGGGTGGGGCACATATCTACTGTTTTGGTAATACATGGTCCTTGTCTTCATGGATCTTGCAGATTTTAAGAGGATAAAATATAATCACTAACAACTACAATAGAGTGTTAGTTCATGAGAGAAGTGATACACAAGAAGATGTCTTTATCAGAGAATGTTTTATAGGAAAAAAAATGATATTTATGTTTGGTTTTAAAGTATAGGTGGGAAGTCAACAGGTAAGAAATGAGAAAAAAATATTGGACTAGAGGAAGTAGCTGTAATAGAAAAAATGGCATTGGTTCAGGAGCTTTTCTGAGGATAGGTTCTAGTCCAGTTTCCCTGAATAATGATGTATCTATATGGAAGTATAAAAGAGAGTAGTGTGCTATCACATTATAAAGGTTCTTGAATGCCAGGAAAATAATTTTGATGTTTATTCAGTAGGGGATAGGTAGATACATAAAAATCTGTAAAAAACTATGATTTGGCTGGTTAAAATTCGAAGGATTAGTTGGAAGGAGTGAGAGTGAACAATGAAAACCTTTTATGAAGTTATTGCAGTAGTACAGTTTGGTTGAGGAGCTCTTGTACTTGTGTGCTAAAAGTGGAAATAGAGTGAATTTTAAAATTAAATTCAAAATTTTTAAATAGCTTTATCTACTACTTATTTACTATTAAGTGATTTAGATATATAATGTACTTGGAAATTAAAATAACCCTACAAGACTTAGCAAGTATCAAACTGACATCCAGATATTATGTTTATTTGTTTTTGTTTTTTTTTTAATTTTTTTATCTAGCACTCTATTCGTTACAATACTATTTTATAAATGATGGATGTGACAAATATGGGGAAAATGGAATCAACAAAACTTAGCATTTAATTTGAAGAGATAGAGAGAATAAATGGAAAAAAAAATTAAAAGTTTCTAACATGGGAAATTAATCAATCGTTGTGCCACAGATAGGAATGAAGTAAAGAGGGATTTAAGGGAAAAGAAAAAGCCAGGGGTAGGGAACTTGTGGCCTCTATGTCCTCAAATGAGGCCCTGTGACTGAATTCAAATTCCACAGAAAAAAATCATTTTATTAAAAAATAAAACACCTCTTTCAAAGAGCTGTTTTGGACAGGTTAATACTGATATATAGTTAGTGCAGCCCTATATGTAGACATTTGGAGACAATGGTCTAGAGATCAACAAAGTAGTAAGAATTTAAGATAAAAATGTTGGGAATCATTTGCAGAGAGAGAAGAATTAGCGAAAATCACATATGAAAGTAAAGATAGAGGAAGAATTGGAAGGAAGACGATTTGTTTATCTTGTGTCTCTCACATTAGATTATGAGCAATTTGAGAGCAGGACTCTTTGTTGTTACTGATTTTGTTTTGTTTTGGGTTTTGTTTTGCCTTTCCATATATATTAAAGGATACAAAGTTCCTGGACCATGTTAGAAAGTTAACAAATCTTTGTTGATTTGACATTTTGAAGAAAAGGATAGAGCCGTAATGGCTCTAATCTGCTGAGGATTTCCCTTTACAATTCTCCCATCAACCTTAAGTTAAAGCCTTCAACAGGGCAAAATAAGTTGATAGGTAAACAATAATTCATTTATATATCAGACTCAATACAAAAAAAGTAAACAGATCTTTATCTTAAGTTGGCCACATTTAGCAGGCACGAAGTTGACACCTCAGGTATAAGGAGAAAGCATACAAATCTGTCTACAAAAAGGTAGTATAGGACATTTTGAGAACTCAAGTGAATGCAGATTTGCCAACACCACTCCTTCAAAGGAAACTAGAAAATTCAGATTAAGGTAACTCCTTTTCTTAAGAGCTACCAAGACTCTAATATCCTAGGTGTCTTTCTTCCAAGCCATGTCCAGTAGGAGTCTATGGAATAAGGAACAGTTGGGATTACCTAATCTTTAAAAGTCCATGCTGTAACAATAATGTTGCTCATAGCTGTTGTGGAGGCACAAAGTTGATAACACCAGCACACAGGAGGGCTGCTAGCACAGTTTCTTTGATCTACTTTTGTAAGGAATGCAACTTTATGGGGTTAACAATCTTAATTTAATTAAACATACATATATCATTTAGTTAGCTCAGTAGGAAAAGCCAGCACCCTGAACTTCAGAGCAAATACAAACAGAAATTACAAACAGAGAAAATATAAACAGAGCAAATAACACAAATCAACAGACGAGCTTATAGCTGTCTGACCAAAGCTATACATACATAATTAACAGAGAGAGAAGCACTAACATCTGAGTTTTCAAAGCCAGGGGCTCCTTAATGGCTACTCAGAGTATTTTCTGGTCAAATCACAGTACACTCTTCTTTTTTTTCCTTTTTTTTAAATTTATTTTTAATATGTTTGGTTTTCAGCATTGATTTTCACAGGTGTTTGAATTACAATTTTCTCCCCATTTCCTCCCCGCCCCACTCCAAGATGGCATACACTCTGGTTGCCCTGTTCCCCAGTCTGCCCTCCTCTCCGTCGCCCCATTCCCCTCCCATCCCCCTTTCCCTTCCTTTCTTGTAGGGCAAGATAAATCTCTATGCCCCATTGCCTGTGCATCTTATTTTCTAGTTGCATGAAAAAAAAAACTTTTTTACTTTTGAACACCTACTTTTTAAAATCTTGAGTTCCAAATTCTCTCCCCTCTTCCCTTCCCATCCACCCTCCCTAAGAAGTCAAGCAATTCAACATGGGCCACATGCGTATCATTATGTATAACCCTTCCACAATACTCATATTGTTAAAGACTCTTCTACTGAGTGAGCCCCAAATATATATATATATATATATATATATATATATATACACTTCTTCAGGGTCAGAGTGCTTCGAGGGTTTCACACCTCTTAGGGGTTTCACACCTCTCATGACCCAACTAGCAAAAGGTTGTGAGCCTTCCTACAAACAAAGGCAAGACATAATCAAAAGCACTTGATTGCCTTAGTGCTGAGAAGCAATCCAAAACAAAAACAACAAAATGTCCCACTTTGCTTGCCCTTACACATGCCAACGTGAACTGGGTGCCTGCTCACAGGAATTTGAGAAAAGAGTTAGACTTGCCCCATCACCAAGGAAATTTCTTAAGAACTATCTATCACCTTGGCCAAATATCGTATCGTATCTTATCATAACCTATCATGGCATGTTATGTCATATTATATTGCATTAAATTATGTTAGGTTGTATAGTATTATATGTGTATCTGTAATCGAAATGCTATATTATTATAAAAATTATAATGAGCCATGCCTATTCCTGATGTCTTGATGTATTTGCATAAGTTAGTGTTTCCTGTCATTTTGAGAGACCATCTAGCCAAATGAAGCCTGGTAGTGTCATGGGGAGGTAGCGAATACTGTGGTCCTTAAATTACATGTCATGCATGATCTCTAATAGCTCAATTCCTTTTTAAGGCCCACTATTTCTTACTTTGTGATATCACATTACTTCATACTCCATGATCTTCAGGTTCAACTTAGAAAAGTGATGCCATCATACCCTATCTGAATTCCAGATCCTGACATAAAGTCTAACAATCTAAGTAATATTTTGGAGGCCTTTAATAAATGGTTATTGAACAGTCAATGAATGAACATGAGGAAAGTTCTTTGTAAATATGAGTTGTTAAGAGCTACAAGAGGGTACATTCTTCTACCATCCTAACAGTCTTTTGTGAAATGAATTATCAATGTTGTTCCCCACGTTTGAAGTAGTAGAAAACTAAGCTTAGAGCAGAGACTTGTCCAAAGTAATACAGAAGGAGATGTGCCAAGTTTGTGGAAAAAGAGGATTTGAAATGAGGTCTCTGAAATCTGATGAACTGTCTCCTCAGCCAAACTAACATTAAGGATAATGATAGCTAGGTTGAGTAGCTAGGTAGTTGTTTCAACAATCTGGCTAGCAATTGTTGTGGGGGTGTAAGACCAACACAACCCTGACAACAAGCATGCTACCAGCATGCTGTAAAAGCACAGGTTCTTTTGATCTGCTTAACTAAGGAAAGCTATGTTAAGGGGTTGACAAGCTTACTTTAATTCAGCATACAAATATCATTCACTTAGTTCAGGGGAAAAAGCCAGCACCCTGAATTTCAGAACAAAATACAAAGTACGAACATCAACAGACAGACTTTTCTGATTCAAATCCCAATACATAGTTACCAGAGTTTAACAAAGTCTCAGCATCCAGGTTACAAGCTGGAGGGCTCCTAGCTACAGCTGCCTGGAGTCTCTTCATCAGCACCACCACCAGTGAGAGCCCTTGAGCAAATGGCTCTGTCCTCTCTTCTTACAGGGTTTCAGGCGCCATCAAACATCATCTGAATGACCACAACTTAGGCTGCTATGATTGGCTCTTGAGTTAGCCCCTCCCCTTACGACACTGGGAGGTTCACATCCACATAGGTTAGGTTAACACCTAATAGGGGTTAAAACCTGGGGCTTAGCACTTAGTAAGACTCAATGAAATACACTGAATTACTCAAAACAAACGAAAGCCAGCTCTTCAACCGCACTTGTTGAACTAAGTGCTAAGAACACATTTTGCTTGCCAACACAGTAGTACAGTGGATAAAACAATGCCTGTGGACTTCAGGAAAGCCTCAGTTCAAACTCAGCCTCAGATGTTATGTGAAATTGGGCAAATCACTTAACCTCTATCTGCCACTTTCCTGCTCTGTAATCTGGGGATAATAATAGCACTTCCCTCCCTGGGTTGTTGTGTGGATAAAATGAGATGATATTAATAAAGCATTTGACAAACATTAAAGCATTCTATAAATGCTAGCCATTTGTCATTATCATGTATCATTATCATTAATAATGGAATTAACAGAATCTTTAACCAAGTTGAGAAGTGATACTGTACACAGATCTACTAGATAATATAATCTTTAGAGACAACCTGTTCTATGTTAAATGGCCCTGACCAGCAAGAGAGTAGATTTCACATGTTAATTGCAGGATTGCCTCAGCTTAGATAGTTGTGTGATCATGGACAAACAACTTTGCCTTTCTAGCTCTGGGTTTCCTCATCTGCAAAATAAAAGAAGTGGATAAAATGATCCCTGAAGTCCATTCTGGTTCCAAATTCGTGATTATATGATTACCTATTCTCTAAAGGTCATTTTCAGATATGACTCTAAATGAATTTAATGCCTTTCTAGTTCAAATTTCTCAAAATCCGTGCTCTATAAAATCTTATATAAGATACAGTGTAACAAAATGAGGTCAGTCACATTAAAGCTTATGTCTTTAGCCGGAACGAACCACTCAAGAGTTTTGTTGGTACTTTCCTTGTGGATTGGAAGTTAGAAATAGGTGCGTGAGTGAAGATTTATTTTCTTAAGCAAAGATTTAACAAATACAGCTTCAAAATGAGACTGAAACATTTGCCTGTGACTCCATTTTTGTGTTGCTTTACAATTGACCTTTGGAATATTTACCATGAGATAGACAGACTGACAGCAGAGACGGAAAAAAAGGGTAGAGAGACAATAAAAGACAGAAACATAAAGAAACAAATAGAGAATGACACAGAGACAAGGAATGGGGGAAGTGGGGAGGGGGAAGAGAGAGAGAGAGAGAGACAAAGACAGAGAGAAACAGAGAGAGACAGAGAGAGAAAGAGAAGGAGAAGAAGAAGTAAGGGCTGGAAGGAGAGAAGGAAGGAAGGAAGGAAGGAAGGAAAGAAGGAAGAGAGGGAGAGAGAGTGGGAGGGAGGGAGGAAAGAAGAAAACAAGAGAAAGATATATATTATTTCTGAAAACACAAATCAGACTCATTTACCTAGTGTTGGGACTGTTCTTATGATAGATTATATAAACAAATAAATATACATGGCACTGTCTTCCCATACTTTTCTTTAGCACTATCACTATAATTGTGCCAAGACAATATATTCTATGCAATTACTATAGGCAATTTAATACTGCATACATAACAAGCTTTTGAGAAGCCTGATTTAGATCCACTGAAACTCCCCCCAGCCCACCCTTCCACAACAGGGAAGAAAGAGGGTTCCTGAAAAATGGCTGCCATTAGAAGCCTGTGGAAAACATTGAGGAGGGACAGTGTATCCTCACACAATAAAGACGGTTATTAGATTTCCTGAAATAAATAATCCCTAAAGAATGACCTTATATTGCTAACTTCATGAGTCACCCTGAAGTCCCACTTTCTATTTAGAGTAAGAATCCCTGGGATTAGAGGATTTGCATTTAAATGGTCTTTCTTTTCCTCCTCCTTACAGGTTTCTGCTTAGCATAATAACTCCATTTCTCTCTTCAACAGGTAGTCAAAAAGGATTGCATAAAGCTCTTCTTTGTGATGGTAGAACCATAAGTTGTGAAAAGACCTGTAAGATCCTCGAACAGAGCACTCTTGGGACAGGTTAATGTTCCCTCCCCACACCATTTTATCTATTAAGGTTAATTAGGATTTCCCTGAAGATTGTTTTTCTTTTTTTTTTTAACTTTCATTTTTTCCAGAGACCATAAGATATTTTCTTACTGAATAAAAAGCAAAAATTGTACTTGGAAACTTGCAACAGACTTTATAGTAGTAACATTTACTGTCCAATAGCCTTGCATGTTGTTGTTATTCTCCGAATTCTGCTTTGCTTGTGGTTCTTAAATTACAATGATCTCACAAATAGAGCATTCAAGAGCCATGGGCCCAGGACTGTAGAATATTAGAATTCATACCTTGGAACAAGAATCCTAGAAAAAGATGCTTTAGAAAACAGATTACTGCAGGAAGAAACTTTCCCTAGAACTGTGTCCTTAAGGCAAAATAGGCTCCTTAGCCCTTGAGGAGCTTGGCTTTTGTTTACCCTGAAAGTACTTTCAGCTGTTAAGTGCTAAGCCCCAAGCCCAAAGCCCTATCAGGTGTGAAACCTGTGTGGGTGTAGATTGATGACTTCAGAGGGGCCAACTTGGGAACCAATTGGTCTCTGGTGTTGAGGCAGGGCTTGAGAACGCCAGAGGCTTGGCTTCCAGGAGAGGTGAGAAACTACAGCTGAAGCCAAAGCAGAGCCGACCTGTGTGTTGACCCAGGAGTTCGAGCAAGGACTTGAGGCCAGTGAAAATGATTTATGTCATCATGCTTTTCTGTGGCCTCCTGGCTACTCTTGTGAGGCGGGCTTATTGGGCCTGGAGGCTTGTGATCACAATATTGGAATGGGGAGGCTGGTTTGTGAATCTGTCACAGTGGGCCCTAAATAAATGTTTTCATGCTATCTACTTAGAGAATTCTATATACCGAACCATTTCGAACAATTCAGATATATATATATATATATATATATATATATATATATATATATATATATATATATATATAATCCTTTTTGAGATCATAAATTCAGCCTTCCAACTACAAGAACATAAAATGTCAGATCACAGATCTCGGACTATTAAAGCCAGGAATTTATCACACAATGGATACCTCGAAGAGATCAAAGAAAGGGAACAATCTCTGATATAAACTGTATCTATATATTATAAAGACTTTCTGTAATGAAAAATGATTGAAGTCCCCATCAATTGAGGACTGGTTAAACAAAGTATCTTACATAAACAAAATGAAATACTATTCTGCTCTAAGAAATGAAAAAATGATTTCAGAGAAAACTCTTATGTTGGAATGAGTCAAGAGACTTCTAAGGTTATGAGATTAGACCAAAGTTTCATGGCTCAAGATCAAGAGAAAGCCCACTATATTCAAGGATTTAGGAAAAAAAAAATGTACTCAGGACTCTAATGGGAAGCAATTCATTACCATATGGAGCAAAGCATAAGGTAAAATATAAAAAAGGAGACAGAATTAAGTGAGAGGAGGAGGTGAGAGGAGGTACATAATAAATAGAATCTCAACCACTCTGAATCACTCACATGAGAAGACAGAAGGAGGTACAAGGTCTCAGGATTCCTGTATTTCAAAATTGTACTGTTTCATCTACATGAATGTTGAACAGAGTAATTCTTACAAAAAGTAAAGACACTCAGTGGCCTTATTTCAGGCAATTAGGGGTTGTCTCATTTGCATATCAACCTTATCTGAGTGACCTTATCCCTTTGGTTAATTACATGGATGGCTAAGGTAGAATAACTTAAGGCCTATTTGTTTGCTATGGACATTAGGACCAAATAGCCTAAAGAAATGCTATAGATCACATACAACTCTTAGGAAAATTTAGAGGAACCAATGTACAATAAATTGAATGGAACCAGAAAAATTTATACTAAAAAATCAAGAGTGTAAAAAAATGATAATAATAATTTCAAAAGACTTAAGAACTTCAACCAGCACAATTATCGTCCATGATTCCAGAGAACCTGTGATGAAGTATTTTCTACCCACTTTCTGACAGAGGGCTGATGGACCAAGATGCAGAAAAGGACATATTTTGGGACATAACTAATACAGGAATTTTTTTTTGTTATTATACTTATTGACATCTAATGACTTGTTTTTCCTTTGTCTTCTTTTTCTAGGGAAGAGTTGTGAGGTGGGAGGGAGAAAAAAAAAGTAAATAAGTGAAAAAAAATAAAGACTCAAGATGAGAATATGATGCTGGAGAGGAATGTAAGATTATTTTGTTAAACCTCTTCCCTGTATTAAAGATTAGGAAACAGACCTCAGAAAGGCAAAGGGACTTCTCAAGTCACATGGTTACAGAAAGATGAATGCTGTAATTGAGGTCATTTGGTTTTTAATCCTGTGTCCTTTCTTATATATTATAACCATTTCAATAATAAAGTTAATAAAGGAGAGGATTCTAAAAAGTCTACATATGGGTGAGGTTATCTGTTCATATATTGAATAGGCAAGGCTGGGTCATTATGGGAAAATGATTGGGAAGCCAGGCTAGATAAACTAGAGAACTAGCCTGGATGAGGAAAGAGAACTAAGAAAAGAGCTTTTAGACAATAGTGGAGATTCATATGGAACATGGATATCTGAGAGATATCAGGAAGATAAACACTTGCTTCACTCAATCTGATTATAAAACCTTTGTATCCCCTTAACACCTAAATTTGGGGGTTGGGGTTCAGCCTCAGTCTTAAGCAATCTCTATTTCTTTTCCGTCAACATCAACATTTAAATATAAATTACCCAAAAGTAAGATTAGCAGTAATACTTGTAAGTAAAAAGCTTCTGAACCAGGGGAAATTTTTTTCCGTTTATGTAGTCTATGGTAACAATAGAGACATAAATAGAGGATATTGGACTAGATAATTTCTAAGACATTTTTCAGCTCTCAAGTAGTTATTCTCTGATCCTTTGTATTGCCCTGTATCCTAAATTTTTGTATATTTGTACAGCAAATGTACATGTAGGCTGAGTAGGATTAAGAGTGTTATCTAGAATCATAAGCATGGCAAAGGAATTAGAACTTTGCTCCAGATAACAAATTTAGAATGGGAAGAGAAAGAACTTCAGCATCTTACAAAAGAAAAAAAGATGTTTAGAGTAATTACAAATAATTAGTTCAGGAACAGCTAGGTGGCACAGTGAGTAGAGAACCAGCCTTTGTAATAGTAATTAAGGTGGGACTTCTTTTTGCTGTTGACCTTTAATGATTCTGGCCTTTGAATGGGGCAGATAAAGCGCTATGTTTTTGTATTCCTCAGCACTGAGACAACTGGGAGCCATTGATTTGTATCTGATGTGATATTGGGCATGGGGAACTTCTCCACACCCAGCCTGGGTGAGGTCAGGACCCTGAACAAGATACATAAGCACAGAACTCTGAGCCACAGCAGGAGTGGTGTGTGACTCTGGGCCAGCCGTTCTAATGAGCTCCCTGGTTAAAGACCCAAATGTTGATAACTATGAATTGCATTTGGTCTGTAATTCAGGTTGATGTTTTTTGCCCCTGAACTAAGTAAGTGATATTAGTATGCTGGATTAAAGTAAGATTGTTAGCCCTTGAGGTTTCTTTCCTTAGAAAAGCAGATGAAAAGGAGCTGGGTTTGTAGAGTTCTGTGAGCTGGTTGTTGTTGGCTTTACACCCTCACAGCGGCTGCTAGCTGGATTCTTCAAACAGTCTTGAAGTCAGGAGGAACTGAGTTCAAATCCAGCCTCAGACACTTGACACATTTACTAGCTGTGTGACCTTGGGAAAGTCACTTAACCTTAATTGCCCTGCCTTCTCCCCTCAAAAAAAAAATAAATAAAATTAAAAAAAAAACAAAAACAAAACACAAATCTTTTAGAAAAAAATCAGTTCAAAAAAGTTCATTCCCTTCCTCCTGGTAATGACTTTCCAAGTAGTTGTTTCATTGGTTCTCTGCTATGTAACCACATTCCCTTGCACTGAGGAGGTATTTTTGAACCACTTGTCCATTGCATGAAGCATATTATTTTTAGCTTTGAGAAGGAAAGGTAATAGATCCCTGAAGTCTTTTGGAGCAGAGGAAGAAGAAAGACCTGGGCACTCCATCATTCCTTCTATAAACAAGATTGGTCATCTTGTTGGGCAAATGAAAATAGTATGATAAAGAACATAAGAATGCCCTGTTTCCTTGATCTTGATGATACACTTCTGGTAACTTTTTTATGGACAAAAAAAGCCATCTTACACTGATTGTCCTTAAATCATGCATGCATAGGAGGGATATCTGGGATCACTGTACCAAGAGACTCCAGAGGCTTTTGTACTACTGAAGATATGGTAAAATATGTGCTGTTTGAACTGTAACTAGGTAATCTATGAGGTGATACCAAAATTGGGTAAAATAAATGCAAACTCTTGCACTATATAGACAGCATGTTTGGGAGCTACACCATCTGATCCATGGAGGTAGACAAAAGGATTGCTGGTATATTTAATTATTCTGGATAACTGACAATGAGAGTTGCTTGAATAATTAGTTTTATATATAAATGAGCTTCCAGGTTACTTGAAGAGCATCACTACTTTGTGTAACATATATATATACATATATATATATATATATTCATATCTGTCTTCTAGAGCATTCAGGCATCGAGAGTGCATATTGTTTGTGTGTCCCTTCCATGTGAGTCCTGTTTCCCAAGGCATCCTCTTATGTTCTAGTAAAGATAAAGTCTAAGACAATTAATATAGTCTGAGACTGTCCTGGCTGTATTTCTGATATGACAGATACCTGAGACCCTGGCTCATCTTGCTAGGTTTGAATTTGAAAATTTAGATATAACATTTGGTATAATACCCTTCAGTGGCCCAAGCATGATTATAAGAAAATAAGGTTTAAGAGTTAAATTTCAATTTGAAAAAACGTTGCTACACCTGGTGAGTTGGCTTAAGGATCCATGGGCCTAGTCTTCTATCCCAACCTGAGATTCTCAGGAATTCCAAAACTTTTAATCCATGGTATAATTAAACTTTAAGTATTGTCTTTGAAAATTAGAATATGAACCCCTTGATTGCAGGGATTTGTAAAGCCAATCTGTAGATCTGTAGAAAGATCTTTCCCACCCATTGGTGGAATAAGCCTCAAGTGGGGTCAACAATGACAAACCTGATTAGAGGTATGCCGATACCCTTTCACTAACTAGGTATGAGGCCCCAAGCCCTAAACCTTTTTTACTAAGTAGGCTCTGAGCCCTTAGGGTCATGAACAGGGTATAAAAGTTCTGAGTTTGGCATTTTGCATTTGGGAGCACACCCATTGAAAGAGTGTTGGTAAAGAGACTCTGGGTAAGCCACTGAAGGAGCACCCCCCTTCTATACCCCCCGCCTCCCCTTTGAAAACTCAGATATTGGTGCTTCTCTCTGGTAATTATATATTGCTATGGATAGACTGATTTTGTTTATTTGCTCCATCTATATATTGTATGCTTGTAATTTCTGTTTGTATAATCTCTGAATTTCAGGGTGATGGCTTTTCTCCTGGAACTAAGAGAATGGTATGTGCATGTTTAATTAAAGTAATATTATTAACCCCTTGAAGTTGCTTTCCTTAGAAAAGCAGATCAAGGAACCTATATTGGCAACCTTCTTGTGTGCTGGTGTTGTTGGCCTTACAGAGCCACTGTGGCTGCTAGCAACATTGTTATTACAGGATTGACTTGCTTTTTCTATATTTATTTTCTGAGCTGAGCGTGATTGGCAAGCAGTAGGAAGAGGAAGAGTAGGAGGAGTGATAATAGTATTTTAGTAATCATAGTAATATTGATGGTGATGATGGTGGCATATTTGATAGCATTAATATAGTGCCTCACAGTTTGCAAACTGATTCACAAATCTCATCTTAGTATTTTTATCATTTTACAGTCAAATCTTAATAAATATTCATTTATTTATTTATTCATTCATTAATTTTCCTCCTACTCTATCAGAAATAGAGGTCAATAAGAAAACCAACTTAAAGACAAGAAAAATGTCAGGACTTGGAGCTCAAAATTTAAAAAAAAAGATTAAAATCATTTTTACATTTGATTAGAAAATATAAAAGATTAAAAAAAGTAAAAAAAAAATAGATCAGGGTAAGCTGATAGCCTATTGGATATTTGGTTTCTGAGACGGTTTAAATAATATGTGCTGTGTGCATGCTTGTGCCCAACTTTAATTAATTCCTCTTTCCACTAATAAGCAAATCTAAAGCCTTTTAAGTTTTTATCTGCACTGGTTACTATTTGTTTTAATTCTATCTTTACAATAACCATAGATACATCTCTCCAGAATCTCTAGAGAATGGAAGAAATCACAGTATGATGCATTGAATATTGTTTTGCTAGCTTCTCAATGATCCATTACTACCTCAATTAACAAGTGTGAAAGATCTGGAATTTTTTATACCCAGTGGGAAGATGAATAGAAAATGAGGGGATGTTTGTGTATCAGTTAATTTGAAGTGGAGATATACGGAAAGTATTTCGAAGCAACTTTCCTTCTCCATTTACACATTGTACTGACAGAAGTACTGATCTGGATGACATGAAACGTATGGCCTAATCTCAACTCTATCCTAATTTACTGTGTGACCTTGCCAGAAACCCTTTTCCACTTTGGGCTTCAGTTGGTTATTCTGTAAATTGAGGAAGGTACTAATTACTAAGATATATGGAAGAGTTTGGGGGATTTGCCTTCACAACCAGTATAGCGGTCACTTTCAATCAAGCTTAATTTAATGTAGCTATGCCTCATTTTTGTTCCAAAATGACATCACCTAGATTGGAATTATTTTTCACTCAGTATTAAAAATATAATTCTCTTTGTCTGTCTTTTTCTCTCTTTGTCTCTCTTTTTTGCCTGGCTCTGACTCTGTCTGTCTCTGTCTCTCTTACTTTATCTGTCTCTGTCTCTGTCTTGCTATTAGCCTCTTCTCGATAAGGTCTTGAGAGTATATTTTAAATAATAATATTTGAGAATATTTTAGTCAGAATGATTCTTCAGATCTTATCAATGTTTAAGTAATGTATTGCAAGAATGATATATATATAATGTGTACATATATATATATTTATACACACACACACACACACACACACACACACACATATATATATATATATGTAAAATCAAATGCAATGGAAAGGAATAGGGTATAGAACATTACCAATAAATGATTGCACAAGAGAAATGACACATAAGATGGCAATAAACATTGCTAGAAAATAAAATTTGCTAAACATTTGGCAAGAGCAAGTGATAATCAGTAGATATGCTATATATGCCTTTAGTATCTATGCAATGTCAAGAGAATTTTTTTCCAGGCTCTTTTACTGAACTAGCACTTAGCAGAAGGCCTGACATATAATAAGCCACAAAAGAGAAATATATTGACTTCCCCATACTTCCAATTTTTCTTTTTTTAATATTTTAAAAAATACTCCTCTTGCTATTAAATTCTTACTTATGTATTAGTTCACATATATTTAGTAGTTATTTTTATTTGCACATATGTTTTCCTATCTATAGAATGAAGCTCCTTGAAGGCAGGGAATGATATGTTATATTTTGATATACAAAATACCTTGCATATTTCTTGGAAATAATAGGTACTTAATACATGCTTGTTGAATTGAATTAAATTTCCAAAATGCAAATCATTCTCAGTGTGTTGGTAAGCAAAATGGCCTTTATTTTGTTTGAGTAATTCAGTGTATTTCATTGAGCCTTACTAGGTGCTAAGCCCCAGGCCCAAACCCCTATTAGGTGTAAATCCTATGTGTGTGTGGATTGGCAACTAAGGTGGGGCCCAAGGTGGGGCTAACTCCAGAGAGGGCCTAGTTTACATGTCTGGAACAGCAGAGGCTCTTAGACCAAGGGGGTTTAAGTCACCTCTTTGTGAAGATTTTAGGTCACGTGGGTGAGTCACATGTGTGACTTACCCCTGATGCTGAAAAAGATATAAAACCAGGGCTTGGCCTTCTCTTCCTTGGAGCTCTTGCTGCAGCAGTGGTGGCGTGACTCTGGGCCAGCCCTTGTTCTGAGCTCCCGGGCTGAACCTAGATGTTGGTAACTATGAATCTGTATTGGGTCTGTCTGTTGATGTTTGTAATTTGTTTGTAATTTGCTCCGAAGTTCAGGGTGCTGTCTTTTTCCCCTGAACTAAGTGAATTATATTTGTATGCTGAATCAAAGTAAGCTTGTCAACCCCTTCACCTTGCTTTCCTTAGTTAAGCAGATCTAAACAACCTGTGCTTTCTGGGTGCTGGCAGCTTTCTGGGTGCTGGTTGTTGGTGGATCTTGCACCCCTACAGAAGCTGCTAGCCAGATTGTGGAAACATCTTCCTCAGATAATTCTCCCTTCTTCATATCTTTCATTATTTTTTTTGGTACAAAGCACCAGGACACTCCTAGTTACCAAAATTTGCAACCGTGGAATTAACTTATTATCCAACATTTCCCTCATACTCTATAAGCAATCTTTTGCTCAGTTTTGTTGATTATACTTCTATAACTTATCTACATTCTTCCATCTAATGGCCACTACCATGATTCAGGCTGAAGCCAACCTAAATTTAAAAACTGCTTATAGATTACTAACATTTCTATACTCTATGGTCCAATCAAATGGGCCTACTCGTTCCATGTGCATGATATTCTGTCTTCCAACTCCATCCTTCCTAAACGTGGACTGCCCTGTTTAGAAGTGAATCCCATGGCTTCTTTATCCCTTGAGATGTCTAGTTTCTTTCAAGTCTTAGGTCACCTGGCATGTCCTACTCAGTGCTGATCTTAATAATCAAGCAATTGTTAGAAAATATTAAAATATTACGGTAAAAATGTTTGTATCTCTGTGTCTGTGTGCATATTTACTTCTATTTACATGTTTATAGATATCTATACACATATATAAACATATGAATATATACAATAAATTAAGAAGAATGTATATGCACATTATTATAAATATATATATATATATATTTATATAGATCCACCATATATGTGTATACATACATACATATATAGGTGTTTATGTGTATATACATAGATTTTTTACTTAAATATATTGAACCCATACTCAAACAGAAGATAAGCTTCTTAAGAAACAGCACTATTAGATGGCAGCTGGAAAACAGGGACTTGCATGAGCTCCCTGCCAGGTCCCTCCAAAAACCTGTAAAAATGGCTCAGAACAAATTCTAGAACTACAGAACCCACGAAATAGCAGAGGGAAGCAGGGATCCAGCCCAGGACAGCCTGGATGGTCACTGGATGAGGTCTATCATGCAAGGAGCTGGGAGCCAGAGTGGAGCAGAGCCCCACATGGGTGGTGGCAGGACCAACCAGACCAGGAGCTGGGCGGAACAGTCCCTAGTACCCTGAATCAGTGAGCTGTGGCAGTTACCAGACCTCTCAACCCACAAACAACAAAAACAACAGAGAAGGTTAGTGGGAAAAGCTGGAGGGACAGAGTGAAAAGAGTTGGAGGTTTGGCCACTGTCCCTGAGGGGGGGTGGGGAGGGGAGGGGGGTGGTGCAGCTATAGAACTCCCTGAAAGCCATGATCAAAAAAAGAGCCTAGGTATCATCTATCAAGAAATTATCAAGGAGAACTTCCCTGATACTCCAGAGCCAGAGGGTAAAATAGAAATTGAAAGAGTCCACTGACTGCCTCCTCAAAAAGATCCTGAAAAGAAAACTCCTAGGAATACTGTCACCAAATTCCAGAGCTCCCAGGTCAAGGAGAAAACATTGTAAGCAGCCAGAAAGAAACAATTTGAGTATTGTGCAAACAGAATCAGGATAACACAAGATCTAGCAGCTTCTACAATAAGGGATCGAAGGGCTTGGATTGTGATAGGTTCTATTTTAACAACAAGCAGCAATCCCTGGGCTTAGTTGGTTTGAGAGGCTGCCTCAGCCTCAGCCATTGGAACTTTTTACACCTGGATAGTGAGGAGAGTCATGAGTTTGATCCCAGGAAGATTTCAGGAAACTCTTCTGATGAAGAACGCCAGACCCAGTTGTGCTGTGAAGTACAGTGGGGATGAGAAGGAACCAACACATGTCTGGTGAGTGCAGAAGCAGTGGGGCAGAAAGCCCACGGCTGTGGGCACTTACAAGAGGTCAGAGGCTTGGCTTTGGCTCCAGGCTAGAGGGGATTGAAGATCTGGGGCAAGAGGCATCATTTCTCATACCCTAGGTCTAGAAGGGATTATAAAAATAAAGTTATTACCACACACACACACACACACACACACACACACACACACACACACACACACAACACATAGACAAAAGAGAAAGAATCCATCCATAGAAACCTATTACAGGAATAGAGATGATTGGGGTTCATCTTCAGAGGAGGACATTGAAGTAAAGAAATCCACAAAGAGCAATGCTAAATGGTCACTTGCCCCAAAAGAATTTATAGAAGTTCTTAAAAAAGACTTTAAAAGTCAAATGAAAGAGATGGAAGAAAAACTAAAAAAAAAAATAATAATCCAAGAAAAACAAGAAGGTTTTGAAAGGAAAGTCAACCAATTAGAAAAGGAGATCCAGAATCTCAAGGAGGAAAATGACACCTTGAAAATTAGAATTGGGCAAAGTGAAGACACTGAAATTATAAGAGATCAAGAAATAATTAAACGAAACATAAATAATGAAAAAAATAGAAGAGAAAGTGAAACATCTTAAAAGAAAAACATCGGATTTGGAGAATAGATCAAGAAAAGAAAAAATAAAAATAATCAGAGTAACTGAAAGTTATGATCAAAAAAAGAACCTTAATACAACAATACAAGAAATAATTAAATAAAATTGCCCTGTAACATTAGAACAAGGCAGGGAAGTAGAAATAGAAAAAAATCAATCAAACACCACTTAAAAGAATTCCTCTGAGAAAATCTCATAGGAATATCATAGTCAAATCCCAAAATCCCCAGATCAAAGATAAAATATTAAAAGCATCAAGATTAAAAAAATTTAAATGTAACAGTGTGACAGTTTGATTACACAAGACCTAGCAACAGAGATATTAAAGGACCACAGGTCTTGGAAAATAATATATCAAAGGGCAAAACACTGAAGGCTACAGCCAAAAATATCATACCCTTCAAAAATATCATACCCTTCAAATTCCAGTGTTATTTTGAAGGAAAAAAAATGAACATTTAAGAAACTCCAGACTTTCAAGATTTTGTTAAAAAAATACTCAACTTAATATAAGATTCAACATACCAGAACTAAAAGACACATAAGGTACATACCAAAGACTGTCTATGAGTGATTTACAATAACAGACTGCTTGCCTTGTGTCTAACATAAAATGTAAAATGTATGTTTAACATTTTTATTAATAATTGTTGAGCTTATAAGAAAGAGGGAGATAAACCTGACTATGATATGAATTTAAAAAGTAAAACCATTTAGAAACAGCTAAAAAGAGTAACCATTTTATACAAGAGAAGTGCAAGAATAAGAAAGGATGCAGAGGATTTAGATGGGGGAAGAGGGCTGGTAGTTTTGGTAACCTACTTTTATCAGGAATGTGTTTAAGAGACACCAATACCTATATATTTATAAGAGAATAAAAGTCTTCTAAATTTAGAAGAAATGAAATGGTAGGGGTTTAGTGATGTTTTTAATAAAGGAGGAGAGATGATAGAAGGGAAGGCAGATCAGGGGAGGAGGTAGTCAAAAGCAAACATTTTTGAAAAGGGACAGGGTCAAAGGAGAAAATTGAATAAAGGGGGACAGGATAGGATGGAGGGAAATATAGTCTTTCACAAGATGACTATTAGGAAGTTTTTTGTATGATACATGTAAAACCTATATTAAATTGCTTGCCTTATGAAGAAGAGTGGATGGGGAGGGAAGACAGGAAAGAATTTGAAACTCAAAGTTCTAAAAACAAATGTTAATTTTTTTGTAAAATTTGTTTTTACATACAAGTGGGAAATACAATATACATTCAATGGGGTATAGAAATCTATCTTGCCCTACAAGAAAGTAAGGAGAAAAGGGATAAGGGTGCAGGGAGTGGTGTGATAGAAGAGAGGGCAGACTGGGGAAAGGGGCAATCAGAATATATACCATCTTGGGGTGTGAGGAAGGTAGATGTGGGAAGAAAATTTGTAACTGAAAATCTTGTGGAAATTAATGTTGAAAATTAAAAATAAATTAAGAAATCAACCATTCTGGGGGGGCGGAGCCAAGATGGCGGCTGGGAAGCAGTGACTGGCGTGAGCTCCCCACCAAGTCCCTCCAAAAACCTATTAAACAATGGCTCTGAACCAATTCTAGAGCTGCAGAACCCACAAAGTGGCAGAAGGAAGCAGGGCCCCAGCCCAGGACAGCCTGGATGGTCTCTGGGAAAGGTCTGTCCCATACGGAGCTCCCAGCCCCCAGCTGAGGGGAGCGGAGCTGAGCCCAGCGCCCACGGCGCGAACAGACCAGACGCGGACCTACCAGACCAGGAGACAAGCGGAGAGTGCCCTGGCATCCTTAAATACTGAGCTGTGGCATGTACCAGACCTCTCAACCCACAAAGAGCAAAGACATCAGACAAGGTTAGTGGGAGTTTGCGGTTCGGCCACTTGCCCCTGGGGCAGCAGAGGTGGGGCAGCTTTAGAACTAAGCTGCAGTTGCTTCTGGCCCCAGGCCACCTGGTGGGAGGAATTAAGTGGCTGATCAGAGCAGGAGGGAAGAGCCTGCTGAAGATTT
>CM053625.1:299590455-299605774 GCA_028646595.1 Phalanger gymnotis
GTGGGGTGGGGAGGAAATGGGGAGAAAATTTGTAATTCAAACGCCTGTGAAAATCAATGCTGAAAACCAAACATGTCAAAAATAAATTAAAAATAAATAAATAGCTCTTTCTCTAAGATTAAAAAAAAAAAGAAATCAACCATTCTGTAGAACAGTTTGGAACTATGCACAAAGGAGTATAAAAGGGACCCATATGTACAAAAATATTTAGAGCCATTCTTTTTGTAGTAGCAAAGAATTCGAAATCAAGGAGATGCCCATCAATCAGGGAATGGCTGAACAAGTTTTGGTATATGAATGTAATGAAATACTATTGTGCTATAAGAAATAGGGAAGACACAGACTTCATAATAACGTGGAAAAACTGCTGAGTGATTGGAGCAGAACTAGGAGAACATTATGCACAACCACAGATATACGGATTCTGTGATGACTAACCTTGATAGACTTGGCTCTTTTCACCAATACAAGGTTCAAAGACAACTCCAAAAGCGTCATGTTGGAAAGAGCTCTCTACATCCAGAGAAAGAACTGTGGAGTCTGAATGTACATTGAGGCAAACTATTTGCTCTCCTTTTTCTTTTCTTTTTTTTGGTTTTTGTTTCTTCTTTCTCATGATTCATTCCATTGTTCATAATTATTTATTACAACTTGACTATTGTGTAAATAAGTTTAATGTGAAAATATATGTAGAAGATATATAGGATTTCACGCTATCTGGGGCGGGGCGGAGGTGGAGTAAGAAAATCTGCAACTCAAAATCGTGTGGAACTGAGAGTTGCAAACTAAAAATAAAAAAAAAGATTCTTAATTTAATCAAAAAAAAAAACAAAACATTAATACTTTGACCTAGCAATACCACTATTAGTTCTGTATCCCCCCCAAAATTAAAAAGAAATGAACCTATAGGTACAAAAAAATTATAACATCTCTTTTCTGATGGCAAAGAATTGGAAATTGAAGAGATGCCCATCAATTGGGGCAATGGCTGAACTAACTGTGGTATGTGACTATGATGAAATGCTATTGTGCTATAAGAAATGATGAGCAAGATGTTCTCAGAAAAACCTGGAAAGACTTGCATGAGCTGATGCAAAGTCAAATGTACTGTGTATAAAGGAACAGCAATATCGTAAGATGATGAACTGTGAATGACTTTCTTATTCTCATAAATACAATGATCCAAGACAATTTTGAAAAACTTATGATGAAAATTGTCATCTATCCCCAAAGAAAGAACTGATGGTGTGTGAATATTGAGTGAAGCATACTTCTTTTTGCTTTATTTTTCGAGATTTTTTTGATCTGTGATTGCTTTCACAACACGATTATTATGAAAATGTTTTTTCAAGACTACACATGTATAACCTATATCAAATTGCTTAACTTCTAAATGAGCAGGTAGAGAGGGAGGACAGGGGAAAATTTATAATCCAAAGTTTTATAAACAACTGTTAAAAATTGTTTTTCAGGTAACTGGGGGAAATCAAATGATAAATTAAAAACACAGATAAAAAAGGAAAAATTATTTTATCGATTGAAAGGTAGGTTGGCACGGAGAAGGAGTTGAGTCAGATATACCCATAAGCAGACTACTGCAATAATCCAGGCATGAATTGATGAAGGCCTACATTATCCATTATCTAGCTACTTGTACTGACTCCCTGCATACTCCCTGCATACTAACTAAACAAAACAGTGTCTTCCTTGGACAGTTTATGAAGAATAAAAGACTTAGGGCCATTTTAGGTGGATATAATAAGCCAGACCTTATGCTCTAATGACAAAGCCTTCACCTCTACCTCTTAATAAAACATCAGAATAATTCATAAAAATGACCCCTATCTCCATGGCAATTTATTGTTTATAAAATATTTTTCATTATAACCCTGGAAGGTATATGGTTAGAAATATTACTGTCTCCATTTACAGAGGCAGAAATTAAAATGCATCAGTTCAATGAGATTTGCACAGTCAAACATCAAGTCAATGGAAGAGCCAGGCTCTACAAACCTAAAGTCCAAGTGCTGTATGTTGCACTGCCAAGATGACTCCTTTTAAAGCAGAATTATATTGAGTAGTACATCATCTAGTAAGGAAAATAAAATGGAAAATAGTACTACACAGAGCATTAATACCTGTAAGTTATGTATAACCTTATTTTAAACTATTTCCTTACAAGTACAGGACTTTGAGGAAGAAAAAAGCAAAACGAGTTTGTCAGAACAACCTGACTTTTATTCAATGTCCTAAAGATCTATAGAAAAGAAATAGATAAAATGACTTCATTAAGAATAGGTATTTTGGACTTAGTATATTCCTGAAGGCATTTTATTATCTCCTAAAAATATAAATTCCCATTAAAATTAAATCTAAATGAGATTTGATTCTTTCTTTTTCTTGGAATTTCATGAAAAGAATAATCAAGAAACTTCTAATGGAATTCAGCTAATGACTAACTTATATGTGGAGAATTATTTCAATGTTGTTATTTTTCTTCTGAATGAAATGACATTTTGATGTTTATTTCTTTTTATTTTTCAACATTTATTTCCATAAGTTTTAAATTTTTTCCCTTTCTCTCCATTTCTCTTCCTTAATATGACCTGCAATCCAATTTAGGATCTACATATACATTCCTACTGAACATATTTTCACATTAGTCATGTATAGAAGAATTAGAATGAATGGGAGTTACTGTGAGAAAGAAAAATATACAACAAATCAAAACAGAAAAAAAATAAAAGTCTGCTTTAATCTGCATTCAGATTACATATTTTTTTTCAAAAATCACACATTATATATATTTTTTTATTTTTCTTAAGTTCATTTCTTTTTAGTTTTCAACATTCATTTACACAAGATTCTGAGTTCCAAATTTTCTCGCCATCTCTAGCCCCCAATCCCAAGATTGCATGTATTCTGATTGCCTCTTTCCCCAGTCTGCCATCCCTTCTATCTTCCGTCTCCCTCCATCCCCATATCTCTTTCTCCCTTACTTTCTTGTAGGGCAAGATAGATTTTTATACCCCATTGCTTGTATATCTTATTTCCCAGTTGCATGTAAAAACAATTTTTAATATTTGTTTTTAGAACTTTGAGTTCCAAATTCTCTTTCTTCTTTCATCTTCACCCACCCTCTTTGAGAAGTCAAACAATTCAATATGTTATACATGTATCATTATGCAAAACACTTCCATAATAGCCATGTTGTGAAAGATGAACTGTATTTCCCTCCATCCCTTCACGTTCCCTATTTATTCAATTTTCTCCTTTGTCCCTGTCACTTTTCAAAAGTGTTCGTTTCTGTCTAGACCCTCCCCCAATCTATACTCCTTTTTTTTCATCCCCCTTCTTATCTCCTTCCCCCTACTTTCCTATAATTTAAGATATCCAATTGAATGTGTGTTATTCCCTTATTAAGCCAAAACTGATGAGAGCAAGATTTACTCATTCTCTTTCACCTGCCCCCTCTTCCTTTCCATTATAACTGTTTTTATTACCAATTTTATTTGAGATAATTTACCCACTCTCTCTCTTCCTTTCTTCTTCTCCCAATATATTCCTCTCTCAACCCTAAAATTTATTTTTTGGATATCATCCCTTCATATTCAACTCACCCTGTACCCTCTTTCTATATATAGGTATATTCCCTTTAACTACCCAAATGCTGTGAAAGGTCTCATGAGTTACAACTATCATCTTTCCATGTAGGAATGTAAACAGGTCAAATTTAATAAATCATTTATGATTTCTCTTTCCTGTTTACCTTTTCAACCTTCTCTTGATTCTTGTCTTCGAAAGTCAGATTTTTTATTCAGATATGGCCTTTTCATCAAGAATGCTTCAAAGTCCTCTATATAATTGAAAATTCATATTTTGCCCTGAATTATTGTACTCACTTTTACTGAATATGTGATTCTTGTTCTTAATCCCAGCTCTTTTGATCTCTCTGGTATTATATTCCAAGCTCTTTGATCCCTTAACATAGAAGCTGCTAGATTTTGTGCTATCCTGATTGTGTTTCCAAAATACTCAAATTTTTTCTTTCTAGCTGCTTGCTATATTTTCTCCTTGACCTGGGAACTCTAGAATATGGTGACAATAGTCCTAGGAGTTTGGCTTTTGGGATCTTTTATTTTCCAAGAGGTGATCAGTGGATTCTTTCAATTTCTATTTTACCCTCTGGTTCCAGAATATCAGGGAAGTTTTCCTTGATAATATTTTAAAAGCTGATTTCTAGGCTCTTTTTTTGATCATTGCTTTCAGGTAGCCCAGTAATTTTTAAATTATCTCTCTTAAATCTATTCTCCAGGTCAGTGGTTTTTTTCAATGAGATATTTGACATTACCTTCTATTGTTTTTTATTCTTCTTTTTCTGTTTTATATTTTCTTGATTTCTCATAAAGCCATTAGCTTCCATTTGCACTCTTCTAATTTTTAAGGAATTATTTTCTTCAGTGAGCTTTTGGAACTCTTTTTCTCTTTGGTCAGTTCTGGTTTTTTAAGGCATCCTTCTCATCATTGGCTTTTTGGAGCTCCTTTTTTCATTTGGGTTAGTCTTTTTTTTCTTTTTTAATTATTATTATCTATTTAATGTTTTTAGTTTTCAGCATTGAGTTCCATAAGATTTTGAATGACAAAATTTTCTCCCCATTTCTACCTTCCCCCCATATATTCTGATTGCCCTGTTCCCCAGTCAGTCCTCCTTTCTGTCACCCCAGTCCCACCCTCCCCTCGTCCTTTACTTTCTTGTAGGGCAAGATAGATTTCTATTCCCCATTACCTATATATCTTATTTCCCAGTTGCATGCAAAACCAACTTTTTTTTAAACATCTGCTTTTAAAATTTTGAGTTCCAAATTCTCTCCCCTCTTCCCTCCCCACCCATCCTCCCTAAGAAGGCAAGCAATTCAACATAGGCCACATGTGTATCACTATGAAAAACCCTTCTACAGTACTCATGTTGTACAAATCTAATGATATTTTGCTCCCTCCTATCCAATCTCAGTTTATTCAATTTTTTCCCTAGACCTTGTCCCTTTTCAAAAGTGTTTGCCTTTGATTATCTCCTTCCCCTACGTGCCCTCCCTTCTATCATACCCCCATTTTTATCTCATTCCTCCTTCTTTCCTGTTGGGTAAGATACCCAATTGAGTGTGTGTTATTCCCTCCTCAAGTCAAATCCCATGAGACCAAGATTCACTCATTCCCCCTCACCTGTCCCCTCTTCCCTTCCAACAGAAGTGCTTTTTCTTTCCGCTTTCATGTGAGATAATTTACCCCATTCTATCTCTCCCTTTCTCCCTCTCTCAATATATTCCTCTCTCATCCCATAATTTGATTTTTTAGATACCATCCTTTCATATACAACTCACCCTGTGACCTCTGCCTATATATATATGTATATATATACTATATGTAATATATAATATACATATATATACATTATATGTGTGTGTATGTGAGTGTCTGTGTGCGTGTGTGTGTGTGTGTGTGTGTATTCCCTTCAGCTACTCTAATACAGAGGCCTCATGAATTATACACATCATCTGTCCATGTAGGAATGCAAACAAAACAGTTCCACTTTAGTAAGTCCCTTATTATTTCTCTTTCTTGCTTACCTTTTCCTGTTGCTCTTGATTCTTGTGTTTGAAAGTCTAATTTTCTATTTAGCTCTGGTCTTTTCATTGAGAAAGCTTGAAAGTCCTCTATTTTATTGAAAATCTGTATTTTGCCTTGGAGCATTATATTCAGTTTTGCTGGGTAAGTAATTCTTGGTTTTAATCCTAGCTCCTTTGACCTCAAGAATATCATATTCCAAGCCCTTCGATTCCTTAATGTAGAAGCTGCTAGATCTTGTGTTATTCTGCTTGTGTTTCCACAATATTCAAATTGTTTCTTTCTGGCTGCTTGCATTATTTTCTCCTTGACCTGGGAACTCTGTAATTTGGCGACAATATTCCTAGGAGCTTTCCTTTTGGGTGTTTTTCAAGGGGTGATTGGTGGATTCTTTCAATTTCTATTTTACCCTCTGGTTCTACAATATCAGGGCAGTTTTCCTTGATAATTTCTAGAAAAATGATGTCTAGGCTCTTTTTTTGATTATGGCTTTCAGGTGGTCCAATAATTTTTAAATTATCTCTTCTGCATCTATTCTCCAGGTCAGTGGTTTTGTCAATGAGGCATTTCACATTTTCTTCCATTTTTTCATTCCTTTGATTCTGTTTAATAATATCTTGATTTCTCATAAAGTTGCTAGTTTCCACTTGCTCCAATCTAATTTTTAAGGTGGTATTTTCTTCAATGGTCTTTTGGATCTCCTTTTCCATTTGGCTAGTTCTGCCTCCTCATGGGCTTTGGGAGCTCTTTTGCAATTTGGATCGGTCTATTTTTTTTAAGGTGTTATTTTCTTTAGCATTTTTTTGGGTCTCCTTTAGGAAGTCGTTGACTTGTTTTTCATGGTTTTCTTGCATCACCGTCATTTCTCTTCCCAATTTTCCCTCTCCTTTTACTTGCTTTTCCCAATCCTTTTTGAGCTCTTCTATGGCCTGAGACCTATTGATATTTTTATTTGAGCCTTTTGATGTAGGCTCTTTGACCTTATTGACTTCTTTTGGCTGTATGTTTTGATCTTCTTTGCTACAAATTAAGGATTCTAGAGTATGAGTCTGAGTCCTTTTTTGCTGCCTGGCCATGCTCCCAGCCAACTGCTTCACCTTTAAGCTTTTTCTTAGCATATAGCTACTTGTAGAACAGAGAGTGCTTGTCCCAAGCTTTAGGGGCTATGCTGATGTTTTCAGAGCTACTTCTACTCCACTGTCATTGCAACCTCTGCCACAGCAGCGCGCCTCCTTCCCCAAGAACCACCACCACGATTGTGACCCAGATCCAAGCAGGGCAAAGCAAGCCCTGCACTCCTCTTCTGGTCTGCTGCTTGATTCCTCCCACACTGTGAGCCAAGGCCTCTGGAAGCAGCTGATGCTGGAGCTCTGGAAGCAGCCTCAGGGGCTTCCTGCTGCTGCTGCTGCTGCCATCTCCAACACCCTCTCCACTACCTCTGGGCTTGGTGCCTGACTGCTTTCTAACCCAATCTAATAGTTTTCCCACTAAGTTGTTTGGTGTTCTTTGGCATTTGTAGGTTGAGAAGTCTGGTGACTGCCACAGCTTACTGATTCATGGCCCTAAGCCCTGCTCCAGGCCAACTTCCAGTCTGGTCTGTCCTGGCATGGCCCACACTGGGCTGCACTCTGCTCCCAGCACCATGTGATAGACCCTTCTCTGGGACCACCCAGGCCTTGCTTGGCTCGAGACCTGCTTCCCTCTGCTATTTCATGGGTTCCAAAGCACTCTCTCTCCCTCTCTCTCTCTCTCTCTCTCTCTCTCTCTCTCTCCATATATATAGCTTCAGAGACATTTTTTACAGTTGTTTGGTGGGCCCTGGAGGAGAGTGTAAGCAAGACCCTGCTTTCCAGCCACCATCTTGTCTCTGCCCCCTCTTCCCATTTGTTCTTTTTCTAGCTTTTTCAGTTGCATGCCCAATTCATTGATCTCCTCTTTCTCTATGTTATTCATGTAAGCATTGAGGGGTATAAAACTTCCCCTAAGGATGGCTTTTGCTGCATCCCATGAGTTTTGGTATATTGTCTCATTATTGTCATTCTCTTGAATAAAGCTATTGATTGTTTCTATGATTTGTTCTTTAACCCAATCCATTCTTTAGTATTAGATTATTTAATTTCCATTTAATTTTAGTCTGCCCATGGCCTTTTATTATATGCAATTTTTATTATAACATGATCTGAAAAGGATGCATTGACTATTTCTGCCTTTCTGGATTGTGAGGTTTTTATGCCTTAGTATATGATCAGTTTTTGTGTATATGTCATGTACCACTGAGAAAAAGGTTGTATTCCCTTCTATCCCCATTCAGTTTTCTCCAGAGTTCTTCCATATCTACCTTTTGTAAAAATCTGTTCACCTCCTTAACTTATTTTTTGTTAATTTTCAGGTTATATTTATAAGTTCAAAGAGGTAGAAGTTGAGGTCTACTGCTAGTATAGTTTTGCTGTCTATTTCTTCCTGTAACTACATTAATTTCTCTTCTAATTATTTGGATACTATATCACTTGGTGCATATATATTCAGTAATGATATCACTTCGTTGTCTATGGTGCCTTTTAAAAGGATATAATCTCCTTCCTTATCTCTTTTAATTAGATCTATTTTTGCTTTTGTTTTGCCTGAGATTAGGATTGCTATCCAGACTTTTTTTCTTACTTCAACTGACACATAATATAGTCTACTCTAGCCTTTTACCTTTATGGTGTGTATATCCCCCTTTTTTTCAAATGGGCAATGATGAAATGTTCTTTAAATAACCGGTTCTGTAAATAACAGGTTATAAGATTATGGTTTTTAATCCATTCTGTTATCTACTTCTCTTTTATGGGAGAGATCATCCCATTCACATTCTCAGTTATGATTACTATCTGTGTCTTTCTCTACATCCTATTAACTGCTTTCTCCCCTGTGTATGCTTTTATTTCTCCCTTCTTCCTTTACTTACTCAAAATAATTTTGCTTTTGACCACTGCTTCCCTCCATCTTCCCTTCCATTTATCAGCTCCTCCCTTTCTTTCCCTTTTCCCTTACTACTTCTTCCCTCCCTTCTAGCCCCCTTCCCTTTTCTTTCCCCTTTCCTCCCCTACTGCCTGTAGGGTGTTAGATTTCTATGTTTAACTGAGTATTTTATTTAGTCATTGAGCCAAATTCCAATGTAAGTAAAATTCAAGCAATTCTCATTTCTCTTTTAAATGTTGTAGTAAAGCTACAGTTCTCAAATTTACAAGTATCATCTTCTTATGTAAGGATGTAAACAGTTTGCCCTTACTGATTTTTTTTTCTTTCCTTTTTATCTTTTTTTATGCCTCTCTTGAATCTTGAATTGGAAGATCAAATTTTCCATTGAACTCTGTTCTTTTCATTAGGAAGGTGTAGAAGCCTCTGCTTTCATTCAATGTCCAACTTTTTTCCTGCAAAATTATGCTACATTTTTCTTGATCTCTTGTAATCCAAGCTCTTTTCCTTATGGAATATCATATTCAAAGTCCTCTGATCTTTTAAAGTAGAAACTTATGGGTCCTGTGTGATCCTGACTTAGTTCCATGATATTTGAATTATTTCTGGCTGTTTGCAATATTTTCTCCTTTTTACTCCTCATAATTCTGGAATTTGGCTACAATATTCCTTGATGTCTTCAATTTGGGATTTCTCTCAGGAGGTGATCAGTGGATTCTTTCAATGAACATTCTACCTTCTATATCTACGATTTCCAGGAAGTTTTGCTCGATGATATCTTGGAAGATACTGACCAGGTTCTTTTTTTTATCATGGCTTCCCAGTAGGCTAATAATTCTTAAATTATCTCTACTGGGTCTATTTTGCAGGTCAGTTTTTTTTTTCAATGAGGTGTTTTACATTTTCTTATTTTTTTTCATTCTTTAGATTTTGTTTGACTGATTCTTGATGGCTCATAGAGTCATTAGGTTCCACTTGCCCAATTCTAATTTTTAACAGATAGATTTCTTCAGTTAGCTTTTGAACGTTCTTAACCATTTGGCCAATTTTACTTTTTAAGGAGTTGTCAATTGTATTTTTAAAGGAATTTAAAGGAATTGATGATTTTTTCTTCTACTTCTCTACTTTAACTTTTAAAATCCTTCTTGAGGTCTTCCAAGAATGTTTTTTGGGCTTCAGACCAGTTCAAATTTCCTTTTGAGGTGGCAGATGTGGGTATAGTGTTAATATTGTCCTCTTTTGAGTTGATATTTTGATCTTCCCTGTCCCCATGGTAATAATCTATGTTTTTTACTTTTCTAAGTTGCTTTTTGCTCATTGTGATTGTCTTTTAAAGTGAATCTCTGCTTCTGGGGCACAGAGGCCTCTCTTCCATGCTTCTTGTGCTGGGGGCTAAGGGCCTTGTTACTGACTTTGTGTGCTGGGGTCTCTGGTTCTAGCAGCTGGGGGCTACATAACACTGTATCTTACCTGGTCCTGAACTGGAGCTCTCTGGTGTATGTGAAGGCCAGATGAGGTCTTTCTGCATTACCTCAGGGTTATACTGAAGCTCCCAGCATGAGGTGTGGGGAAGGGGTGATCTGGCCACCGAAGGTCTCCTCCTCCTTGGGGGATGCACTATAGCACAGGTAGGCTCAGCCACTGGTGCATGCCTGTCCACTCTGCTGTCTACCACTTCCCTTGGCTGTGCAAAGACACACTGTGGGTTCTGGTGTTGACGCTTGCTGGCTCTATCACTCTGGAAATCAGGATCTCCTGCTGATCTGCTGAAATGTGGCTTACTGATGGCTAGCCCAGACACCTCCCATCTTGCACAGGTTCCCTTCAGCCACAGCAAGAGGGATCTTTCCTGTTAATCCTCCTAGATTCCAAAGCTAAAAAAATTGTTATACCCCATCTTTCTGCTGTCGCCACTGTGCCAGGATTTTTCCTGGGGCATTATTTTCTGGGTTTTTCAAGGTCAGTAAGGGCATCTTATTGCTTACTCCACTATCTTAGCTCCTGGAGGTTCAATGTTTTTTTTTTTATTATTAACAGCATTATTTACACTGAAATAGCATGGTTAGAAGCACACAACTCTTTCCCACAAACATCTGAAGTATAAACACAGAAAAAGAATATTGTCTTTGTCATTTTTGTTAAATAATCTACTCATCACTACCTAGAGAGCAACTAGCATATGAGGTGTAACAGTACAATGGAACATGATTTCTTCCAAGTGGTTATGACCGCTACTGGAAATTATCATGTCTCCATGGCTTAATACATGGTACATGATTTGAATTGCTATGGCCCTAACCTTTGTCCCTTCTTTCTGACCTTCTGGAAATTAACTTCCTTGCATTTACCACCCATTTTCAATTGCACTATATCACCCCTATCTTCTTAGTCATAAATAATCCATTACTCAATGACCATTTATTCATCACAATATGTGCCAGTGATTACCCTAGGTCCTGGGATAAGAAAGAAAAAGAACCTCCTGTCTTCAACGAGTTCGAATTCACTTATGCTCTCATTTTGATTTTTTTATTACTTATAAAAGGAGGAACAGGGGCTGCTACAGATAACCATATGGTTCCCTTCCAGCTCTGAATCTTCAATCATAAATGAAATTAAAATCATGCTTGCCCTTGGACAATAGACTTACAATGCTTAGTGGATGCAATTTGAAAGCTTTCTAGATATGAATTACTTGGGATTATAGATTAAGTAACATAGAAGATAAAGTGATGGACTTGGACTCAGGAAAACTGGTGTTCTAATCTTACTTTAGATCTGTACTAGCCAGAATTCTGGGCTAAGTTCTTTAAACTGTTGGTCCCTTTATTGTATCTTTAGACATTGATTAGACTGTTGTTGGCAGCTGACAGAATTTTTTCTAAATCCTTGGGAAATTGACACAAAATTTACATGATGTACATAAGATTACTAGTTACCTATCTTCTTTCAGAATTCTAATTCAGGTCTTCTGCTTTTTCCATTAGCCAAAGTGATGGCTCTTTGTTTGGACAGACTTGGAGAAATCAGTCACCTGCAGAAGTAATGAAACATTGAGATAGAACTTTGCCGAAAAATTCAATTTAATACATTTTTTAAAGTCTTTGAAGATAAGAAAGAGATTGGGAAATGTAAAGCAAACACAGGGTCCCTTAATTGTCTGTGTACTGCTTTGTTCTTTTGAGTGGTTTCATTGCTAAGCTCCAGTGGTTCCTAATTTTTTGAAGTGAAGAGGGGTGAATAGAATGAATGTGAATAATGTGTTGTCTGAGAAGAAACAGTGACTAATCTCCTCCTCTCTGACTACCATAATGTTCCCATGAAATCAGGCCCATTAATTATACTGAGTCTCCATCACTTAGGCAGAAATAAGAGAAATAATTTTTGTTATTGAATTCTTTATGGAATTATAGGATATTACAGTTAGAAGAGCCCTGATAATATGGAATGTTTGAAATGATGCCCAAATAAATGTTAACATCAGCCAGAGAGCCGTAATAAATGTTAAAACTCGTAGAGCAAAAAAAAATTGTGACAGGGTTAGCAGTAAATTATCAGCCTTGAAGACTAGCAATTATTACCACTTGAAGTGTGCAGTAATTAAATGTGTTTGCATTTCCACAAATGTGTTTGAATTTTATAAATCATGCATTTCAAACCAGGGAATCAGGATAACTGCCACTCACAAATGCCAACTTTTATAATCCAGCTCTATTGCTTTGATTTTCAGATAACTAATTAAATTAAGAATAGAAGTGAAAACACACATTAAATGCATTGATTTGCTACTTGGCTTTTTCTTTTATGGACAAAAACTGACATCCAGTCTTCTCTCATAAAGACTAGGTAACAAGACTAATAGCATGGAACTAGGACATCCACTTTAGTTGACTTTATGGGTCAGGGTCAATTACGCTGTACAGACTTTGCCTCTCAACCAATATTTATATAATAAAAAATATAAATTATATAAGAAAAAAGAAAACAAGTACCATAACATCTGACATATTGAGCTCTTCCATTTCCTCAAAATTCTCTCTTCCTTTAGTTACAAACAGATTATTCTATTCTGGTTCTCCTATCTTCTCTCTAATTGTAACTTATTTTTCCCCTTTACTAGAATTTCTTCTGGACAGCTTGTGGTTGGTATGTTCCCCAAAGTTCTCTTTTGTTCCTTTTCTATTTCTCTACTTCCTTTCTGAAGAAATCTTATTGAGAAATAGGATCAGGCAGAGATCACATATGACTAACAATTTCATTTTGGAAAGCCTTAAAATAGTAGCATGTTAGAGGAATACTATAGATGGGAAACTGATAGCACATCTCATATTCTCCCTGTGGAAGTTAGACTATTAGGATAATATTGCAGTTAAATTGATGCAGTTTGGTAAATATAAAGAATAATGGGTTAATGAGAGTAGATTGTCCCAGGCATCTGCCCTTGGTTCTATACTGATTACATTATAATTATATAATGTATAATAATGTAATTATAATTATGATACAATTATAATTGAATTGATTAAAGACATAAAATGACATCTTTAGTTAATCTGTCATAGAGATGAAACCGGAAGATTAGTCTCCATGTTGGTGATAGTTCCAAGATTAAAAAAAAAAATTGAAAGGTAAGATGGATGGGAGAAATCTATTTAAAAACAATGTACATAAATGCAAAAAGTCCACTTGAATTGACAAGCAAATGCATAGGTACCGACTGTGGATGACATGGATATACAACAGTTTGTCTGAAAATAATCTGGGCATTTTATTAACCTGAAAACAATATAAATATATACAAAATTTATGAAGTTCTTAATATATATTAAGCTCTATGCTAAGCACTAGAGATAAAAATTAAAGAAAATAATTTAGTCCCTACTTTTAAAGTGCTTATATTTGACTAGTGAATGACAAAATAAAAAGGATACTAGAGGGCAAGGGTAGTAGCTTAAAGTGTAACGTGGAAGAAGAAATGGAACAGTTGGAAGGAGTGCAGCTGAGAGTGAAGATGTTATAAGTATTAGTTCACAATATAATAGAAGAGTCAAAAATAAAAAAAAAAGATTTTATCCTTCATTAATAAGAACAAGGTGATAAGCTTTGCTATTCCTATTGCTTTACATAGCTCTCATGCAGTCAATGATGCTCAGTACTAGGGTCCACGATTTAGGAAGTCTGAGCATTTACAGAATAGAAGCATATTTCAGGATAATAAGAAGACATTAAACCATTCAATAAACAAATGAGGTCAAAACATCAGAGACTTTTCAACCTAAATAAGAGCAGGCAAAAGACAATACAGAGGTCATTAATAATACGAAGTATTGTCACAAAGAAGAGGGTGTGCACTCTATCTGTTTGGCTTGAGAGCGAAACTAAGTTTTTTGGAACTTAATGGAAGGTGTAGAAAATAATTTTAGCTGAATGGAATAAAAAACAATTTAGTATAAAGGTAAAGGAAGAATAGCCCACCACATAAACGAGTAGATTCCCCCTCAATGTAAGATTTAAACCAGTGTAAAAAAGATGGTCACTTATTGAGGTTACAATAGAGGTGGTTCCTTTTCAGTGACAGTTTGGAGAAGTTTAGGTCACAGATCTTTCTGTTCAGATATTTGGCAATTCTCTACTTCCCTATAATGCTTCCAAATAGTGTTTCTTTACATTAAATTACATTTTTATCTATCTTCTAATTTGACAATTTGCCTGATTATTTGGCTCATATCTTCAACTGCTTCTAGACAAAAGTTCTTAACTTTGTGTCCATTGAGACTCAAGAGGTACATGGATAGATTTCAGTGTGCCCTTCAACTTCAAAGGGAAAGTAAATTACATTTTGATTTTCTTACTTATCTCTATTGTTTATTTAGCATTTCCTTAAATGCTAAAAATTACAAAAGTAAAAAATGAATTATTATAAAACCATAAAAGTTATGATGTTTAAAAGCATTTAAAATTATTACTACAAAAAAGGATAAATTAGTTTCAGTAGACTGCCAGAGGGATCCATTATACCACACATACACACACACACACACACACACGTACATACACATACACACATACTTATTACTAATTCCTACTATGTCTTTGTGGACATGTCATTATTCCCTTACTATGCTCAAAAATTAATTGATTATCTTTCCCTGATGCTCTTTTTACTTCACAATTTCCATTGTTGTTAATACTCTTCACCTGGGGGCAGAGCCAAGATGGTGACTGGAAAGCAGTAACTGGCGTGAGCTCCCCACCAAGTCCCTCCAAAAACCTATAAAAAAATGGCTCTGAACCAATTCTAGAACTGCAGAACCCACAAAGTGGCAGAGGGAAGCAGGGCTCCAGCCCAGGACAGCCTGGATGGTCTCGGGGTAAGGTCTGTCTCTCACGGAACTCTCAGCTCCCAGCTGAGGGGAGCGGAGCTGAGCCAAGCAGAGTCCAGCGTGCGCGGCGCGGTGCAGCGCGGCAGACCGCGGACCAACGAGACCAAGAGTGGAGCGGAGAGTGCCCTAGCATGCTGAATTACTGAGCTGTGGCATGTACCAGACCTCACAACCCACAAACAGCAAAGACAACAAAGAAGGTTAGTGGGAAAAGCTGCGGGAAGAGATGGAGTTTGCTGTTCCCCTACCACCCCTGGGGCAAGGGAGGCGGGGCAGCTTTAGAAATTCAGCTGCAGTTGCTTCTGGCCCCAGGCCCACCTGGTGGGAGGAATTAAGTGGCTGATCAGAGCAGGAGG
>CM053625.1:299606274-299650240 GCA_028646595.1 Phalanger gymnotis
CAGACTGGGGAACAGGGCAACCAGAATGTACGCCATCTTGGAGTGGGGGGGGCGATGAAATGGGGAGAAAATTTGTAATTCAAACGCCTGTGAAAATCAATGCTGAAAACCAAGCATGTCAAAAATAAATTTAAAAAAAAAAGATTGTAAAAAAAAAAAGAGTGAGAGCCTCAAGGAAATAACTCTGTACTCTCTTTTTATACTGTCTTTGGATATCATCAAACATGGCACCTACTTAGGCACCTACTATTGACTCTGGTCTTAGCAACTCCCCTTATGACCCTGAGGGCTTCACACCCACATAGGTTTAGTATCTAGTAATTAAGCGTTTGGGCCTGGGACTTTGCACCTAGTAAGGCTCAATCAAACATGCTTATCAATTTAGCATTCTAAAAGAGTAAACATGCCCCAACTTAATATTACAAGATCAGAGAGTTATAAACATATCCAGGAAACAAATACACACATACATACATAAACACATATACAAATAGTTTTGTGTGTTTATATATACGCATATGGTTGTATATATATATGTGTGTGTGTGTGTATGTATACATGTGTATCTATATATGTATGTATGTGTGTATTTGTGTATTTCCAACATTCCCTCCCACATTTCTTATTTTCATTTTCTGCTATATTAGAGAACTTGATAGATGGGAGGTATCACCTCAGAGTTGTTTTAATTTTCATTTCTATATTTAATAGTGATTTAGAACTTTTTATATGATTATAGATAGATTTTATTTCTTCTTCTGAAAACTACCTATTTGTTTCCTTTGACTATTCATAAATTGGGAAATGACTTGTTTCATAAATTTGACTTACTTCTATAAATATTTAAGAAAGAAGACATTTATCAAAAAAAAAGCTTGCTATAATTTTTTTTTTCACTTTGCGGCATTGGTTTTGTTTGTTCTAAAAAAAGGTGGCTTAATCTAAATTATCAATGTTATATCCCACAATGCCTTCTATCTCTTCTTTGGTCATAAATTCTTCCCTTATTCAGAAAATTTGACAAGGAAAAAATATTCCATGCTCTCCTAATTTGCTTATAAGATCACCTTTTATGTCTAAATCATGTATTTATTTTGATCTTATCTTGGTACATAGTTGGAGATGTTGGTCTTTGCCTAGTTTCTGCCAGATTTCTTTTCAGTTTCCCCAGAGGTTTTTGTCAGAGAGTGATTTCTCAATCAAAAATTTTGGATCTTTGGGTTTATCAAACACTAGATCACTATAATCATTTATTACTGTGTATTGTGTTCCTCATATATTCTACTGATCCAACAATCTATGTTTTAGCCATACAAGATTACTTTTATGACTACTGCTTTGTAATATATTTTGTCAGGTACTACTAAGCCAACTTCCTTCATATATTCTTTCCATTTATTTCCTTGACTTTCTTGACCATGTGTTCTTCCAGATAAATTTTGCTATGATTATTTTCTAGAAATTTTTTTGATAATTTCATTGGTATAGCACTGATTAAGTAAATATTTTAGATGGAATTGTTGTTTTTACGGTCTTGTTTTAGCCTATCCATGAGCAATTAATATTTTTTTTTCAAATTGTTTAAATCTGACTTTATTTTAATAGTATTTTGTCATTGTGTTCTTATAGTTCCTGGATTTGTCTTGGCAGGTAGACTTTTAAGTATTTTAAAGTAACTTTAGTTATTTTTAATTGGAATTCACCCTATTTCTTATTGTTGGATTTTTTTTGGTAATATACAAAAAATATTGATGATGTGTGTGTTTATTATTTTCTTTATTTTTGTTCCATTTTAAGTTCTGAACTATCTTCCTCCCCTCCTTCCCAACCCACAGTAGAGAAGGTATAGTGTTAAGCAGCCTGGGACTTTTTTTATTGTTTTCTCTTCTGTAATACTAAGACAATCGAGTGCCTTTAATGAGTCTTGTCTTTGTTTGAATCAGGCAGGTAAAATGGGACTTTATGTTGTCTTTTGTTTAGGAGTGCTCCTGGCACTGAGCTAATCAAATTCCTTTGATGAGTCTTGCCTTTCAAATGTAATGGCAAGGAAAGTGGGACATTTTGTTTCTTTTCTTAGAATGCTTTTCAGCACTAAGGCAATCAATTCCCCTTGACTGAGTCTTGCCTTTGTTTCAATCAAGAGTCTTTGATTGAATCAAAAGTCTTTAATGACCTGCCTAAGTCACAAGAAAGCCTAAGTGAAATGAGTTTGAGTCACATGGTAGTGATGCCCTCTGATCCTGAAAAGGGGTATACACTCATTGACGTTAGCAGTTTGTTTTTGGTCTCTCACTCACTGGAAGGGTATTGTGTGATTTGACCAGATGAGACGCTGGGCAGCCACTGTTAAGGATCCTCCCAGCTTTGAAAACACAGCTATTGGTGCTTCTCTCTCTGGTAACTGCTTATATATTGCTTGAACAGACAGCTAAAAGTCTGTCTGCTGATTTGTGTTAGTTTGCTCTGTTTATGTAATTTCTGCTTGTAATTTCTGTTTGTGTTTTCTCTGAAGTTCAGGGTGCTGACTTTTTCCTTTGAAATAAGTGAATGGTATCTGTATTTCTGATTAAAGTGAGATTGGAAACCCCTTAAAATTGCTTTCCTTAGAAAAGCAGATCAAAGATCCTGTGCTAGAAGCCCTCCTATATGCTTTTGTTGTTGATCTTGTTCATCTTTCACTTCCATAGCAGCTGCTAGCAACATTGTTGTTGCAAAAGGAAACCATATGATGCAGATTTATAAATATATCCAAAACCACGCTATGCACAGTTATATTTATCAGTTCTTTCCCTGGAAATGGGTAGCATTTTACTCATGTGTATTTTGCAATTGATTTGAGTATTTATAATACTTAACAGTAGTTAGTTATTCATAGTTATTCTTCAAACAAAATTGCTGTTGCTGTATACAATATATTCTTGGGCTGTTCACTTCATTTTTCATTATTTGTTGCAAGTCTTTCTGTGTTTTTCAAAATAAACCAGCTCATTATTTCTTACAGCACAATAGTATTCCATCATAATCATGTGCCACAAGTTGTTTAGCCATTCCCCAATTTATGGGTACCCCTTCAATTTCCAGTTCTTTCCCACCATAAAGAAAGCTGCTATAAATATCTTAGAACATAAAGGTTTTTTTTTTGCTTTTTCCCCAGTTACCTTGGGAAATAAGCCACATAGTAGTATTGCTGGTTGAAAGGATATACAAAGTTCTTTAACTCTTTGGTCATAATTCAAGATTTCTCTCCAAAATGGTTGAATCAATTAACAGTTGTACCAACAGTGGATTTATGTACCAAGTTTTCCACATCTCCTCCCAAATTTGCCATTTCCCCCTTCCTTATTTTATCCAATCTACTAGGTGTGTCATCTACCTATGTATCTTTGTAGATGCATATCTATCTGTCTGTTGGGGACTAATTTTATATCCTGAAACTTCGAAGAAGTTGATAATTACTTTAACCATTTTTAGTTGATTATCTAGGGTTCCCTAAGCATAACATAATATTATCTGCAAAGAATGATACATTTGTTTTGTCATTACCTATTCTACTTTCTTCCATTTTTCTTCATTTATTTCTATAGCTAGCATTCCTCCAACAATATTGAATAATAGTGGTGAAAAAGATAATCCTTTCTTTCTCCGGATCTTATTGGAAAGACTTCTAGCCTATCCCCATTCTAGTGCTTAATCTTTAAAAAAAATACATACATCCCTCTGCTGTAAAATTGCCAAGCTTCAGGGGATGAATATAAGGATCTTTTGTTGTTATTGTTGTTCAATAACCTGCAGTTCCCTGCTGTTCTAGTCTTGCTTTAATATTATAGAACCTAATAGGTGTCCTCATTCAGTAAGTTGGTATGTGTGGGCAGTGTGAGATGGCACACAAAAATGTTAAGGTGATCTTATCCCAGATTAACAAAAGCCAAAAACCCAAACCAAGGATAGGTTAATCTAGATTTAGTTGTGGTAGACTGCACCAAATCTGGAATATTGTTTTTTGTTTAGGATTCCATACTTTAGGAAAAATACTGAAAAGCTGGTTCATATTATGAAGAGGGCTACCAGAATGTTGAAGAGACTGGAAAAAATAAAATACAAGAATAACAGAATAAGTCAGAGGATGCTCATTCTAGAGAAAAAAAGATTCTCAGGAGAAATATCATTTATGTATATATAATCAAAATACATAACATACAATATGCATGAGTATATGAATACATATACACACATATAAATATTGAAACATACATGACCTCTTTTCTAGTATCACTGTAATTTCCTAATGACTGAAGTCCCTACTACAACAGACACACCTTTTTAACAAATAATATAGAAAAGTACAATGAAGAAAAATAAACCATCACATTGGCCACATATTTTTAAAAAAATGTATGCCTCATTTGCCTCTCTAGTACCCATCTCCTTTCTTAGAAGCAAGTGGATGACATATCGCCAGTACTGTGACATCACAATTAATCACTACATAGATGTTAACAATCTTCAAATAGTTGAAGGTGAATCATGTGGGAGAGAAATTAATTTCATTTATTTGTTTGTTTATTGTCCAAAAAAAAAATAGAAATAGGACTAGTGTATCTGTGGGAAAGGATTAGTTGTCAGGGAATGTTCTATATGAATGATGTGTCATCAGATTTGTGCCTCAAAATAAGTGAATGGCTTCAATTTGTATAGATGATGCTGATGGTTTTGAGGCTGCACAATGATATAATCAAAGACATAGATAGAGGAATTGTCAGATATGAAAGGAGGAGAAATTGTATTCTTTCTTTTTTGCCCTGTACTTAAGAACGAGTCAGTAATATTAAATAAAATTTTAGAAAGGTTGAAGCAAGATGGTTGTGTTTCTGATGTGCCATTTTTAGGAGAAGAAGCATGGAATAGTGGGTAGATAAGTGGTTTTGGAGCCAGTAAGAACCGGATTAAAGATCTGTCTCCGATAGGTACTAGTTACGTGACTCTAAGCAATTTAACCTTTCAAAGCTCAGATAAAGTCCCTAAGACTACAATTTTCAGAGACAGTGCTATTTTTTTACACACACATTCCTCTTCCGGGTGTGCACAGTACCAGTGGCCTCATAAGTCTAGCCCCTATTCTGATCCCTATTAGAACTTAAAAATTATTAAAGAGCCATTAAAGAGCCAAGGAAATCGCCCAGTGATGTGCTCAGAGTAAAAGAAAACTAAGATGATGTTGTGAAAAAAAATAGAGGAGGAGAAAACAGGAATCACGAAGAGTATTAAGGGTTGTTATATCCAGGCAACGGTGTATAAAGGCCTGAACTAAGGACTAACAACTTAAGTTTCCTGAAAGAGAAATAAAATGCTCCTCTAGAACTAGGGATTTTCCATATTATATGAAGTGTTCAAGGTTATCCTAGATAACAACTTGTGAAGGATAGTTCAGAGGAGGTGGCTGCATATTAGTGCAGTTGACTTCTGATGTCTTTTCCATCTTTAAGAGTCTATGGAACACATTCTATGGTGGGTTGTGAAAATGAGTATATGTATTAAGAAATAGCAAAATGCAACTCCAATATCCTTACAACTAACAAAATCTATCCAACTTCACATTTGAAAAGAAGACCGGTTTATAGCTATGAATCCCAAAAGCATGACAGAGCCTAGAAAGGCAGAATAAGAAGTTGCCTTTTGCTTCCATATTGCTCACTTCCCTGCACATAATTACACATCAGATATGTAAATCAGAACTTGCTTGATGTACACAGATTCCACAAACAAATATGAGTGCATTTTCAAGAGAGACTTTAATTTCTCTTCTTCTCATCCTAATTGACAACATTCATAGAAGAAGCACAATTTGAAGAATATAAAAGTCAGGAAAATTAAATACAGAGACAATCTGAACCATATAATATGTTTCCTCTTTCATTAAAAGAATGAAATATTGTCAATGCCCTTTATAGCTTTAATTAAGTATGTCAGTCTAATGCTTAATTGAGAGAAATATGCAAATGATGCTTTCTTTATAAGTCTGGTGCTAAATAAACATGGCATTCTCTCGGTACCATCTTAATTATATTCTGGTGCAGAAGTCTAATGGATTAAGCCATTATAAGTATTCTTTTTTACTTGGAATGTTATTCCCAACACAAACAGAGCTATCATATTTGGGAATCTATATTAAAAATTCCAGGAAGATGTGTATACTAATTACAAGCCTGTAGTGTGTATGGGCAGACTAAGAATGACTGGATATGGTAGTATTTTAGTTAGAAAGCTTGCCATATTGAAAAACACATAGGGTGATATATTTTAAGCTCAGCCTTGATGTGACTATGGGTACATCATTACCAACTTTGGACTTTAATTGCCTCTTCTGTAAAATGAGGGCATGAGAATAAATCATCTTTAGCATTCATCTCTATCAATTTGTGCTTTTCTATACCTTTTATCACTGTTATTCTATGTTGTATTTTCTAGGATGTCATCTAATATTTATTTTAGCTCTAATATTCTATGTCCTCTGGGTTAACATGAGCTATTCTAATTTTCTTTCTTACTAGCCTGTATTCTAACAATCCATTTTCTAATCTAGGGTCACTTCTGGAACTGTGTGATACATAGGTTTCAAATTCTGTTCTCAAGGCTAAAGTGGCATGAAACTATTAAGAGCAGATCAATGTAGTTTTCAAGCATCACCTTGAGAGCTGAGGGAAATACGGTGGCTATAAAGCTAGAAAAGCAATGCCCCTTGTCTCTCTAGATGTAAAGTATGAATAGACATATTGGATTTTGAGAGAGTTGGAGGACTGAAAAGGACCTTGAGAGATTACTTAGTTAATCCTTCTGCATCCAAGCATGACTGAGTCTTAATCATCACAGGCAGGGAGAGAGGTAAAGTATAGTAGAAAGGACAATGACTTTAAGTCAGATGATCTTGATTCTTAGCCTGAGTCTATCATTTCCTAGCATTATGCCTTAGAAAAATCCAAGTTTGTTTCCCTTAACTGTAGATACCTAACTCAAAGGGTTGTTAGGAAGTTCAAATGAGAGAGTGGAAAGAGTGCTTTATATGTGTGAAACTCTTATAAATGTCAACTGTGATTAATTATACAGAAGTTATTCATTCTTTTTTCCTCTGTTTAATGTCAACAGGGGGTTATTGTGTTGAAGAAATGTCTTTAATGTCAGCCACCTTAAAATATTTGTGAATAAGTTAATCAATTCATATTTATTGAGTACCATCGATGTGTGAGGAGTTAATTGTCAATAGGGAATCAAAGTTATTTTTGTTTAAACCATACCTAATATAAAAGAACTTATAATTTAATAGGGAGGCTATGATATATGTTCAAGACACTATGATATAAAGGATGAAAAGCAAATGTTGAGAAAATGTGCTCTAAAATTAAGAAAAAACATTGCCAGGAAATATCCAGGGAGGGGATGGCACCCAAGTTGAAAATTGAAGAATAAGAATTCCATTAGAGATGAATAGAGAAGGCATCCCAAACTTGGGTCAAGACTGCATGTTTTCAGATACAGAACAAGATAGAGACTGGGGTATGAGTATTCCTTTATTTTCCTCAAATTTGGTGTGTCAAAACAAGTCTATACCTTCATGTGTAGAGACTTTAATAATAGCTTTGAGGACCCATATCCTATGGCACCTGACTTACTTTTATGATTAAGGGAGGCCAATATAGCCACAGGAAGAAGATGACTTTTTCTCAAACAATTTCAAGTAAAATCAGGAATTAATGGAAATGATTAATTATTAAATAATTTTATTAACCAATAGCAATATCTAACATTTATACAGCTCTTCAAAGTTTGCAAAGTTTTATATGGGCCACATCACATAATAGTCTGGTGATACTTATTATTACTGTCTGCATTTCATACAGGAGGTAACAAAGACTACGTGACTTGCAGAGGATCACTCAATTACCATGTACCTGAAATGGTATTTGAACCTAGGTTGTTTTTTTAAATTTCAAGTCTACTTTTCCCATAGTGCCACTAATTCTCTATAGGGCACTTTAGAAGAATAAATAAAAAAGATCTTTCCCAATTAAATCCCCAAACCTAGGGAAGGACATGACTTTATCATCTGTGTCTCCCAGGGATAATGCTTTTATGTAAGCATTTTTACCACATGTCAGGCCTGTAGCACTGACCTGAAGAAAGGCATCTAGTTATCAGTGGTGGGATTAGTGAGTCAAAGTTTTCTACCTCCACTCCCAGTACATTTGAAGGATACACTGTTGCTTTGCATAGCACATTCTCCCAGGAGAGAATCAATCATCCTGAAAAGTGAGTCTGTGATGACTATAGAATTTAGATATACCCTAGGCTTCAAAACTAGGGAGGCCACAGCCTACCGGATTATTTGAGAAAATCTGACATACTGGTTCTCTCGATATTGGCTTTGTCCCCAATTCAGAGACTATACATATAGTCCAGCATGGAAGATGTTAAAAGCGTACAAAGTCCTGGACACCTGTGTGGTGTAACCCTGAAGGTGAATAGTTCCACTACACAATCCTATAAAATAAATAATGTTCCTCATGAAAGGTAAGATCAGCAAATGACATTCATTATTTCAGGCTGTAATAACTAGGTTCAAGCTGGCAAAATGCCTTACTCCTTGGTAATTAATAAGTTAGAGATGAGAAACAGATAAATGTTGTATAGGAATAAAAGGCTCCTAACAGACAATGAAAATTGTGGTCATTTCAATAGCACAAGGACATCCATTTGAATAGCTATAATGAGTGTTCAGTCAGTGATAGTTTATACTCTTAATGGGATGGAAGAAGAGCACTGGTCTTGTGAGAGAAAAAAAAACATTTAATTTTTAAAATGTTTAATGTTCAGCATAAAGGCAGCTGTGAGCCCTGCACAGTTCTAGGCATTTGGGGATTTAGCAAAGACCAGACTCTGGTCTTGGCAAGTAAGTTTTAATGTGAAGGATGTTCACAGTTCTCTGTGGTTGCTATTTACTGCTTCACTTTCTCTCAGATAGAAAAGTGTGTCATTTTGTTCTGACACTGGTAATCAGTGAAGTGTTTACATTATGAAGTTAGCCCCTGGGCATTTCCAAGGAAATGTAGAATAGATTTTAAATGTTCTGAAGACAGAGAGTTAATATTTGCCATGGATGAAAGTACAGAGGGAGTGAATAATTGATGATGTGAGTGTGTGGAAATAAAGTGTTAGTGTTTTACTGAATGATTAGTGGAGAGGAAGAGAGAGACAGACACACACACACACACACACACACACACAGAGAGAGAGAGAGAGAGAGAGAGAGAGAGAGAGAGAGAGAGAGAGAGATGTGGAGAGAGAGAGAGAGAGATGGAGAGAGAGAGAGAGATGGAGAGAGAGACAGAGAAAGAGACTTAGATAATATAATTGTTCAGTACCTTTTAAAAGATCAGGAAATTGAGATTTAGAGAAATGAAGTGGTTTGCTTATGTCAATTGTAAGCATAGTTCCTGGCACATAGTAGGCATTTAATAAGTGCCTAATGATTGGTTTGCTTCCTCTGTACTGAAAGCATGCATTAATGTGGTCTTTTGCCAGCACTGTAGCAATGCCACTGGACACACAAGACAAGTACATTCAATCTTCATATGGAGAGAGAGAGAGAGAGAGAGAGAGAGAGAGAGAGAGAGAGAGAGAGAGAGTATTCCCACTATAATCTTACATGGGCAAACCATATTTGTAATATTATGTTCAGTTCTATTGGGGTGGGGCTGGACTTTCATAAGTTGAAGGTCATCAAGGCATGAATAAGTTAAATAGACATAAGGATAGAGGTTATGTCATAACAAAATTGAGTCAAAGTATGAGGAATATCTACATTTGGTAATCCAAGATTTATAATAGTCATCTTCCTGTATTTGAGGAGAGATCCAGTGGAAGGAGCATTCAATTTGCCTTGTTTGAGTATAGTGAGAAAAATCTGAATAACAAGGTAGGAAGTTATATTTATTATATGATGAAGAAAATTCTCCTAATAATCAAATCTTTCTATAAGTACAATATATTCTTTGAAAAGTGATGAATTACCCATCTCTGGATGTCTTTAAAAATTGTTGGGGACATGATAGAAGAGATTCCTGTTTAGCAAGGAATTGAAACAGATTATTCCCCAAATCTCTTCAGCTTTGAGATTCTGCGATCCTGTGGTCTTTATAATGAAGAGGTTGGAATTTATCATCTTTAAGGTACTATTGTGCTCTGAAATGTATTGTGTTTATATTATATAATGTTTTTAATAAAATTTCTTCCTATCCATTCTTTCATCTGATCTTCACAAAGTGCCTAAGTGCATTGTGATATTACAAATGGGGAAAGTGAAAATAAGAGAAATAAAGAGATATCCCAAGTTGCTGGAGCTCATAAGTGGTAGTGATATAATGCAAATCTACATCTTATTCCTTTTATTCACTCTACTACACTGCTCTGTCCAAATAGCTTCAGAAAGAAATCTTTAAAATGAGCTTGATATTTATTAATACAAATACAAAAAATCATGTGCACCATGTACAGAATGTGAAATACTTGTTTATACATATGTGCATATATTTATAATTTATACATATCCATATGTATATACACATGTTTAAATGTACACAAGTGCAGAAAAATATTTTCACATGTATTACCTTTGCAATGTGTATATGTGTGTGTATGTATGCGTGTGGTGTGCACTTAAAGAAATTCATTTTCATTCATATATATTGTAAGTTACATGCCTACTCAAGCAAAACATGGCTGGAGTTTAATTCTAACAGTGATGAATGACTAGAGTGAATTCATGCAAACAGGGAAATTGAAATTAAATTCATCACACCAAGAAAAACACTTCCTCCCCATGTAAATTAGCAGGTTTTCTGCTAAAATCAATTTGTTTTGGTAAATTATGCAAAAATTCTCAAAGGGTTTAGGTAGGTAATTTATTATACTCTTGGCTGTTTCATAATGTTAGGAAATAAAATTTATTCACACAATATTAGATGGCATAAGCTCAGAGCTTTAGTGACAATTTTTGTCTATTATAATTAATCTAACTTGTCTGTCCTGACAGAACACCAACAATATGTGGGACATATTCTTTTTTTTTCCATGCCTAAAAGATGCTGGGTATAAATGTTCTTTCATCCTATAGTACTGATGTTTTACTGGAACTGAATATGAGAAAAGGGTAATAGTTTACAAGGATCACATTTGAAAGTTTTCAGTTTTAGGCAATGAAATTTTATTTCCATCTATACTTGTGCATCTGGCTATTACATGATGTCCATATGCCCAATGTCAGTGAATGTTTAAGGTGGAAATTGAGCTCAGGTATTCTTAATTCTAAGTCTAGAGGAAAATAAATGGTTATACCTAGAAGTGTGTTTATAGCACAGAATGCTTAAGATTGCAAGGAACTTAGAACATTAGAACATAGACTATAGAATGCTAAGAATAGAAGGGACTTTAAAGATTGTGTAGTCTAAAATCACTGATGGGGAGATTATGTCTACAAAAGAGTAGGTCAAGTGTTCTATCTTATTTAGTTAATCTGGGCCTCTTGAGCTTATTTTTTCTCATTGCAATTCTAATATAGCAGGCCAACCTTTAGGGATTGCTCCAAAGGCAATAACTATGACCAATAGTTAGTAGTTAAATACATGCAGATTTTAGCTCAATATAGGGAGAACTTTCTAATATTTACAGATGTCCTACAGTGGAACAGACTCCTATGCCTAGAATGCTCTCCCTCTCTCCTTAGCTCAGATTATTAATTTCCCTGACTTCCTTTAAGTCCCAACAAAAATCCTATCTCCTACAAGAAGCTTTCACTAATCCCTCTTCATTTCATTGCTTTTCCTCTTTAAATCATTTCAAATTGATACTTATATATAGTTTGATTTTATTTATTTATTTGCATGATTTTTTTTCCTCCATTAGATTGTAAGGTCCCTGGGGACAGGGATTAAATTTTGCTTCTTTTTGTAACCCCAATGCTTAGCACAGTGCCTGGCATATAGTAAGCACTTAATAATATTTATTGAATAAGAGGATTCTACAAATGTCCCCATTTATAGATGACATTGTGGCAATTGCTCTAAACTTTGGGAAATCTTTAGCACTTTGAAACACATTATTCCTAATTATTCTTGCTAGACAATGTAGATTTAAAAAGCACATTGTACATGACATGACATGCATGTGAAAGGGTAACTAGTTAAATTACTCTATAACTAAACACATATTCCTTTTGCAAAAGCTTATCTGCTGCTATTCATTCATTGAAAAAACATTTGGAAAGTGTCTTAATCTTAGGGGGTCACTGTGCTATGTATTAGAGGAGATAAGCCTTCTCCAATCAGAGAATAGGATCAAAGTTGGACACCATTTATTTAGACCTCGGTTCATCATGCAATTCAATTAAAAAAGTATTCATTTTAATTGCCTTTCAAATGTAAGGCAATGGATGAGGTTACAAACACAAAAATAAAACATAACCCTGGCCTCAAGAATCTTACATTAGAGAAAGGAAATAAGATGTCCAAAGAGGTCACTATACTATAAGCAATTACATGATAGAGAAATACAGCTACTCTAAAGTTATGCAAAAAAGTGTGATATGAGGAATAAAGCATTGATTCATAACTTGGCTATGCAACAGGAAAGATCATTAGCTTGGAAAAATGTATAGATAATTGAATTTCAACAGAATTCAGATAAGGAGGCAAAGGTGTATTAGCTCTTGTCGCTAAGATTGTCTATCTATCTATCTATCTATCTATCTATCTATCATCTATCTATCTATCTATCTATCTATCTATCTATCTATCTATCTATCTAATATATATGACTGAAAAAAGGAGGCAAGTTTAAAAAGAATGAAATAAAACATATTGAAAGTCCTAAGTATGTCTTTTTTTTTGGTTTTGACTACATTTTTGTGTGTACCTGAGACAAACACAAAACATGGCGTTGAAGAAGGATTCTTTTTTTTTTCAAGTTGTAAAGAAGAATTATGACCAATGGAAGGGATCAGGAGAAAGAAGACACAAAACCAAAAAAGCCAAAAACTAAAAAAGAGAAAAAAAAACAAAGGGAAAACAAAAAAAGGGAGAGCAGTGTGCCTCAATCTGCTTTCATACTTCATAGATCTTTCTCTGGATGGAGATAGCTCTCTCCATCATGAGTCCTTTGGAGTTGTTCTTGCACTTTGCATTGCTGAGAAGAGCAAAGTCTATTAGGGTTGGTCATCACAGAATCCATATATCTGTGATTGTGTATAATATTCTCCTGGCTCTCTTCCATTCACTTAGCATTATATCATGTAGATTTTTCCACGTTATTATGAAGTCCTTATCATCCCCATTTCTTTCCACACAATAGTATTCCATTACATTCGTATACCACAACTTGTTCAGCCATTCCCCAGTCGATGGGCATCCCCTTAATTTCCAATTCTTTGCTACTACAAAAAGAGCCACTATAAATATTTATGTACATATGGGTCTTTTTCCCTCTTGTGTGATCTTTGTGGGATACAACCCTAGAAGTAGTATTGCTGGGTCAAAGGGTATGAACATTTTTATAGCCCTTTAGGCATAGTTACAAATTGCCCTCCAGAATGGCTGGATCACTTCACAACTCCACCAGCAATGTAACAGTGTTCCAATTTTCCCACATCCTCTCTAGCATTTATTATTTTCCTTTTTTGTCATTTTAGCCAATCTTACATAATTTTCTTTCTCTGTTTTGACTCTACCTGGTTTGAATATTAATACCATATTTTTATCATAAAAAGAATTTGGTAGGACTCTTTCTTCACCTATTTTCCCAAATACTCTACAAAGTATAGGAATTAGTTGTTCTTTAAATGTTTGATAGAATATACATGTAAAACCATCTGGCTCTGGAGATTTTTTCCTAGCGAGTTCATTGATGGCTTGCTCAATTTCTTTTTCTGAGATGGAGTTATTTAGAAATTTTACTTCCTTTTCTGTTAACCCGGGCAATTTATGTTTTTGTAGATATTTATCCATATCTCTAAGGTTGTCAAATTTATGGGCATACAATATGGGCAAAATAATTCCTAATTATTGTTTTGATTTCCTCTTCATTAGGAGTGAATTCACCATTTTCATTTTTGATACTAGTAATTTGATTTTCTTCTTTCTTTTTTTTTTAATCAAATTGACCAAAGGTTTATCAATTTTATTGTTTTTTTTTCATAAAACCAGCTCTTTGTTTTATTTATTAACTCAATAGTTTTCTTGGTTTCAATTTTATTAATCTCTCCATTGATTTTCAATATTTCTAATTTGGTATTTAATTGGGGATTTTATTCACTGGGGGATGGAGCCACGATGGCCGCATGAAAACAGCATCTTACCAGAGCTCTCTCACAAGATCTGTCAGATTCCTATAAAAAAGTGAATTTGAGCAGATTTGAGAGAGTTAGAAACCGTGAGCAGTCTGAGTGGGTCAAATTTCCAAGCCAGGAGAATCTGAAAGGCCGAAGGCACTAATCTGTAGGCTAGGAGAGTGCTTGGCGTGCAGAGCTGCTCCAGACCAAAGTGGAAGTGGCCAGCCGGGAAACCCACATGGGAGACAGGCTGGGAGAAAGCTGGGTGCCCGAAACCAGCAGAGATCCCCAGGCCTCCCAACACAAGGTGGCAGTCTGTGAAATCAATGAGAGGTAGCGCAAAGCTACCGACCGTGAAACACCAACTCCTAAGGCTTGCACCCCAAAGGTATGAAAAGTGGCTTCTTGAATTTCCTGGAGACATAATGGCCATGTAAATGGCTCTAATCCCTACCCGCCTCACCCAGAGAATGTCTCAGAAAAAAAAAAAAGAACACTGGAACAGAAGATATAGAAGTGGGGCTTCAGTGGCCAAATAGTAGAAGTTCATTAGTCGCAGAGTGGCAGAGCCAGCAGGGGTCAACACCTGGAGCCCAGATGTACTCTTCCTCCCCCAGGGGAAGTACCCGACATCAGCTCAAACAATAAAGAGCTCAGACCATTGCTGAAGAGCAACAGTGCTGGAGAGCACCCCTAGGGAAAGACACATCAGGGAGCCAGACCCCTCCCCCACACATCAGGAAATTGAAGGCTGTAATTCACAAAGACAACAACTAGACTCACAATCCCCAGAATAAGAAAGCTGGGACAGAGAACCCTGAGCCCCAAAGGCAGAAATTTGTTGTAAAGCCAGGAAAAGGCTAACCAACATGAAGAACACACATAAAGAAAAAACTGAGGACTATAGATTCTTTTTATGGAGTCAGGCATGATCAAAATACCAATTTGGAAGAGGACAGCAAGGGCACTATAGATACATCTGATACCTCAAAAGGTAATGTGAACTGGTCTCCAGCCCAAAAACCATTGCTGGAAGAGCTAAAGGAGGATTTTAAAAACCAAATTAGGGAGGTAAAAGAAAAAATGGAAAAAAAAATCCACTGATGAAATCAAGTCCCTAAAGATATTAATGTATTGTTGATGGAATTGTGATGTGATTCAACCATTATTTAGAGCAATTTGGAACTACACCCAAAGGGCTATAAAACTGTGCCTAGTCTTTGACCTAGCAATACCACTATAAGGTCTATATCCCAAAGGACATTTAAGAAAGGAAAAGGGCCTATGTGTAAGGGAATATTTATACCAGCTCTTTTCTGGCAGCAAAAAAAATTGGAAATTGAGGTTGTTCCCATCAATTGGAGAGTGACTGAACAAATTGTATTATTTGATTGGAAAGAAATGCTATTGTGCTATAAGAAATGATGAACAGGATGCTCTCAGAAAAGCCTGGAAAGACTTTCATGAGTTGATACAATGTGAATTGTACTGTGTACTAAGTTTCAGCATTATTGTAAGATGATTAGCTGTGTGTGACTTACTTATTCACAGCAAAACAGTGATCCAAGACAACTCTGAAGGACTTATGATGCAAAATGCTCTCCATCCCTAGAGAAAGAAATTGTGGTGTCTGAATACAAATTGAAACATCCTTTTTTAACTTTATTTTTCTTGAGGTTTTCTTTTTGGTCATGTTTTCTTTCACAAGATGACTAATACGGAAATATCTTTTGCATTACTACCCATGTGAAACCTGTATCACATTGCTTGCCTTCTCAATGAAAGGGGTGGGGAGGGAGAAATGGAGAGAATTTGGAACTCCAAGTTTTCAAAACAAATGTTAAAAATACTTGAAAATATGAGGCAGTCACAGATCTGAAGCTTAGAGTCTAGTTATGGTAATTAAAATACAGTTCAAAAATGAAAATAAATAGTAAATCCCAAATCATTTTTATGAACACTAAGCATTCTAGGATATCAACCACTCTGAGCTTTAATAGATGGAATTCCTTAACTGCTAAGACTAATCCTACCACAAAGGTTTTTGTGAGGATCAAATCAGATAAAATATACAAAGAGTTTTGCAAACTTTTAGTGCTATTTGGACTGAAAGAAATTCTTTTTTCTTTAGGGACAACTGACCAGTAACAAAAACTTATTGACACTTAACTGAGCTACTCCTTGAATGACTGATGATAATAAAAAACTTTCCAACCTTATAAGATCCTATAGAATTTATACTATGAGACAGAGCCTTTTGGAACTCAGAGTCACCTTCATGGCATAATGAAGGATAGCATTACCTTTGTAGATACTTACTAATATGTGCTCCACTACAGCTGTGGTTGCCCAGAGGAAAGCTTAACAATTCTCTGATCAGGGTTCTAGGGTTAACCTTTAAAAATTGACAATAGTGAGTTTCTTGTATGATTTATCATGAACCACCATGTGGTTACCAGCCAACCAGATTTAATTAGCTTTTATTTAAGATTGTACACTAGTGCATTATAGTAATAACTGTTGGTACAAAATCTCCCTCATTGTATCCCCCCCAAAAAGAAATAGATGGGGAATATTCTCCTTGAAGTACATATAGAATTCATTGGAAAATGGTCCCAAGCTTAGAAAGCATATGTGAAAAATGTACAATCACAACTCCTGATTTCTGGAAGTCTGACTTCTTGGTGGACTCACTATAAAGTTAAATGTTTGTATATGCAATATTCTTCTGAGTTGCTAGTGTATATAAATTCATAAAGCACTGAGGCATCTTGACCTTATACAACTAGTTTATCATCCAATTCCAATATATACACTGTCACTAACCACTGATTTTCTTGGGACAGTACTATCACTGCCTAAGGGATGTAACAAACTTCCACCCTTTTGAAGGTCACAAGATTGTCCTCTGGACAAATATGTTAGAGAAGGTAAAAGAAACTCCTCTCTATCAAAGGAATCTTTCTTAGGGGCTTGGTTGTAGCTAAGACAGTTCAAAGTCAACCTGTTATTGTAATGCCAGAATCTGAACTGGTTTGCTATTTTATCGAAGTCCAAAAGGCATTGCTGAGTCTCTTCGACCATCTTCAGGACATTTCTTATGTGACATCATATGTGTTCATTAAATTCATACCTAGTTTATATTTTTGTTTGTTTGATTCAATAGAAGTGGCTAGAAATTTTCATACCTATTTTACTCCATTGCTTGCTTGTTAAATTAACTGATTCTATAATAAAATCAAAGGGATATTCTTACCTGATGAAGATATCAGAATGTAAAACATCTTGGTAATTATGTTAGTTGACTTTGAGTGGTATGGGACACCCCTCCTACACATGTATAAGAGCTACTACTAATAATACTAATATCAGAACTACTACAATTATGATGATGAAAACACATTTATAGTGGCTCACATTTATATGGAACTTAATAGGTTACATAGCATTTCCTCAAAATTTCCTGCTCAGTAAACATTATATGCTTCAATACAAAGGGAAATCATGACTTTATGAGTGTGAACAACATCACCTCCAAGCATACAAATCATAACAACTCCATGCCTTTAAAGAAAGCTTTTCAAGTATCTGTATCTGTATTTATATCTATCTATATAGACACATACAAATACATATACACACATACATATATGTACACATGGAAATACATATACACATATTTGTGTATACATACCTATACATATACACATATATCTATATGTGTATATATGCATACATATACATACACACATTATATATATACATATATATATCTTTGCATTGTAATCTAATTGAGGGCAGAAATTATTTTTATTCTTATTAATTGAATCCCTGGGTATTAGCATAATGCCTGGCATGTCAGATCCTGAGTTCTTAGTAAATATTTATTGGATTGGGTTGGATGGATTTTTATGATCATTCGATTTGATTTTTTTAATTTTTATTTTTTTCTAGTTTTCAACATTCTCTTTTACAAGATTTTGATTTCCATTTTTCCTCCCTCTCTCCTCTCCCCCTTCCCCAAGATGGCATGCAATCAGATATAGGTTATGTATATACAATTATATTTAACATATTTCCACATTAATCGTGTGGTAAGAAGAATCAGAACCAAAGCAAAAACCATGAGAAAGAAAAAGAGAAAACAGTGTTCTTCAATCTGCCTTCAGACTCCATAGTTCTTTCTCTGGAGGTGGATAGCATTTTCCATCTTGAGTCTTTTGGAAATGTCTTTGATTGCTGTATTGCTGAGAAGAGCTAGATCTATCAGAGTTAGTTATCACAAACTGTTCCTCTTCCTGTATACACTGTTCTGGTTCTGCTCACTTCACTCGGCATCAGTTCATATAAGTCTTTCCAGGTTTTTCTGAAGTCCACCTGATCATCATTTCTTATGGAACAATTGCATTCCATTACATTAATATACCACAGCATTTTTAGCCATTGCCCAACTGATGGGCATCCCCTCACTTTCCAATTCTTGGCTACCACCAGAAGAGATGTTGTAAATATTTTTTGTACATGTGGGCACTTTCTCTTTTTATGATCTTTTTGGGATACAAACCTAGTAGTGGTATTGCTGGATCCAAGGGTAAGCACTGTTTAATAACCCTTTGGGCACAGTTCCAAATTGCTCTCCAAAGTGGATAGATCAGTTCATAGCTCCATCAACAATGAATTAGCATTCCAATCTTCCTAGATCTTCTCCAACATTTAACTGTTTTGTCATACTAGCTATTCTGATAGCTGTGATGTGGCACCTCAGAGTTGTTTTAATGTAGCTTTCTCGAATCAATATTGATTCAGAGACTTTTTTTTTAATATGACTATGGTAGTTTTCCTTTCTTCACCTGAAAACTTCCTGTTCATATCCTTTGACCATTTATCAATTGGGGAATGAATTGTATTTTTTTTAAATTAGACTTGGTTCTCTATATATTTTAGAAATGAGGCCTTTATCAGAGACACTGGCTGTAAAAATTATTTCACATCTTTCCTCTTTCCTTCTAATCTTGGTTGGTTTCGCTTTATCCATGCAAAAATTCTTTCAGGTTTTTTTTTGGCAGGGCAATTGGGGTTAAGTGGCTTGCCCAAGGTCACACAACTAGTAAATGTGTCAAGTGTCTAAGGCTGGATTTGAACTCAGATCCTCCTGACTCCAGGGCCAGTGCTCTACTCACTGCACCAGGTAGCCACCCCTGTGCAATTTTTTTTTAACTTAGTGTAATCAAAACTATTCATATTACATTTCACAATGTTCACTATCTCCTGTTTGGTCACAAATTCTACCCTTCTCCATATAGCTGAACATTAATCTATTCCTTGCTCTCCTGATTTGTTTATGGTATCATTTTAAAGCTAAGGCAAGAGAAACTCTGAATCAAATTATTTTCCCTAATCACTCTGCTGATGAGCATCAAAATTGGTGTCTGAGCCCAATTGTAAAGTATTTGTCCAGTGATCTTTCTACTATACAGCTTAACTTTCAATGATCACATTTGAGTAAATTATTTATTCTGAGGTGATTTTTGGGACTTAGAATGTTCTGAGAATGATGTTGAAACTTTTCCAAAGATTTGAAATCAGATGAAGTAGACAGATAGATAGATATGATATAACAGGATAAATATACTTTAGATGGATAGATAGATAGATAGAGAGAGAGATAGATAGAAAGATGGACAGATAGATATGCATGCATAGGTAAGCATATAGATAGATGGAATGTGACTAATGTGTCACTATTAAAAAATAGATGGATATGTTTAATTGAAGTAGCACTTTGATTTTTTGCTCAAAACCATTCTAAGAATATAGAGTAGCAGGACAATCACAATTTAAATTTAATTGAATCAAATTGAATAAAATAATAATATACTACAAATATAATGATCGACTTTCCATAATCAAAAGAACATTGGAATAGGAAGAAAAAAAGGCTGTGTTTTAGGATCTTAGCACTACCACTTATAGCATTGCATCTTTAAAGCACTATAAAAATTCCAACCGTTGCAATTGGTCATGCTACTTCCCATCTGTGTCTCAGTATCTTCTATTAAATGAAAGTAGTTTGCATTACTAACTTCATAGGTTATTATGATGAGTTAAGTTCACTAAATTTTTATTGATGATGATTGTGATGATGATGATGATGATGATGATGATAGTGATGCTGATCTGATTCTTAACATCTTCTTTGCTGGGATTCAGAAGGAACTCCCCACCCCTGGAATAAATTTATGTCTGCTAAAATTCCTTTATATTCAGTACTATATGGATGGTAGCACAGATGGATAAAACTAACAATTTTTAAGTTTAATAAAAATATTTGGACAAAAGCTTGCCCTGTCAAGATGAATCGAAAGTACCTTCCATACAATTTCAGTAGCAGACAGGACAACAGAGATGATGTGTACTGTATCATGTTGTCAAATTATTTTGATCTCCTTTGTTAAATGCCCATATTTTTTTAAATCATTCACTGTAAATTTTATGTAAAGGATATTTGGTATATCCGTAAAGGCAATCAGTAAGTGAGAAGATCTTTCCAACCCACTTGAATAGGTTTCAGGCGGGACTCCAGGTTGGACCAAAGAAGGGAGGTCCAATTAGATCCTCTCTCCGAAGTAGACCCCAAACTCCTTATTACTAGGTGCTAAGCCAATGTGGCCATAATGCCCCCAGGGCCCTAAGGGGGAGCTGCTAAGACTAGAGCCAATGTTATGTGCCTAAGTTCTGGTTGATCAGATGACATTCTAGTAAATGAGATGATATCTAAGGACTGTATAAAAAGAGAGAACAGAGATTGGAGAGGCAGACATGGCAGAAGTGGGAGAAAGAGAAGCAGGAGAAGGAGGAGCAGTGGAAGCAGAACCAGCAAAAGCCGGAGCAATAGAAGGTGGAGGAGCAGAAGCCGAGGAGCAGAAGAGGCTCAAGCAGCAGCAGGGGGTGGAGAAACTGAGGACTTGGGACTCGTGAGTGATCTTCTTATAGAAGGGACGTAGCATTGGGGGGAAGCACAAGTATGGTTTGGCTTGATGCCATAATATTTTTTTCTGTAACCTCCTGATTACTATTGTGAGGTGGGCTTATTTGTTCTGGAAGGTTTTGGCCACAATATTATATTGGGGGCATTGGTCCTTGGGTCTGGTACTTTGGAGTGTAAGTAAATTATTTAATTCCTCCTCCTTCTTCTTAGAGAATTCCTTATATCCTGTGATTCCAAACCATTCAGTCATGCTCATGGTCTTCTTTGAGGTCATGAATTTTGCTTTAACAATATAGTACCCACATCTGTTAAAATACTGATTGTATATTTATCTGGTTTTTTTATGAATCAGTGTTATGCATGTGATATTTTGTGAATGGTTCAATTTGTGACTATGGTCTGTTTCCAATAGAATTTATTACTAGAGCTCGTCAAGATATTTTGAATACTACATTTATAGTAAGTTATCCCTCAGCCCATGAAAGAAAAGCAGTTAGGATATCACAAATATCAAAGTTCAAGAACTATCCACCATATCATGACTTATTATAGATTTTAATAGTGTAGAAACTTCAGTGATGACTAGAATAAATTTGATTGTTTATTTCATAATCTAAATTTCTCACTAAATCTAGGCCTCTTAAGGAATATCTTACTGTAACTTCTCGTGGCAGTGCCTTGATCCCAAATTGCCATAACAATATCCCATTTCCCAACCAAATGCACATGATTCATTCATAAAGTTTGAACTTCTTTATGTATATGTATATGTGTATGTATATGTATATCTCTGTCTATATCTATATCTCTATCATCTATATCTATATCATCTATATCTATATCTATCTATATTATTAAATTTATGCAGATGTTACCCATAGAGGGCATTTTGCTTCATTTAAGGATCTTATATATTTTAAAGGCTTTGTATGGAGGTAAACCATTATCATTTGCATTCCATGAATCCAATGCATTTTTACCTTTTATCAGCTCTTCTATTGTTAAGAAAATGATGTTTGCATCTCCAAAAATCTATAATGTTTTGACCCATTTACTAGATGTGCTAGTAATAACTATCACTTCATTTCATCTCTTAATTTGTGTGTTCATATTTCTATAGCCTTCTTTGTGTGTTTAGTTAATATTATATGGTTTTTATAGGATGCTTTCCAAATTTGTTATTTTTATTTTATAGTTATAAAAGTGAAATTAAGAGCAGTATTTCCCAATTATTATTTTAAACATTTTATTCCTATTTAGGTTTAAAAAGGATACTAGAAATTGTCTTAAAATATTGAGCCATAGTCTTCTCTTTAAAATGTTAGGAAACCAGAATATTTGTAGCTATTACCTTCAACTATTGATTCAATATGACCCAAAATTAAATCTCAAATTCTTCTGCATGTTTTCCTTAGTAAAAGAACATTGCATTGATGCAGCACTTCTAGATCTGCATCTGAAAGAAATCAGAAAAATGGGAAAAGGACCCACACATACAAAACTATTTATAGCAGCTCTTTTTTTGGTAGCCAAGAATTGGAAATTGAGAGGATATCCATCATTTGGGGAATGGTTGAACAAGTTGTGTTATATGAATGTAATGGAATACTATTGCTCCATAAGAAATGATGAGTAGGTGGACTTCAGATAAACCTGGAAAGATTTATATAAACTGATGCTAAGTGAAAAGAGCAGAACCAGGAGTATATTGTACACAGTAACATTATGTGATGACTGACTTCAATGGACTTAGCTCTTCTCAGCCATGCAAGGAATGAAAACAATTCCAGATGACTCATGATGGAAAATGACATCCACATTGAGAAAGAACCATGGAGTCTGATTGCAGACCGAAGCCTGTTATTCGCTCTCTTTTTTATTCTTTCTCATGGCTCCTCCCACTCATTCTAATTCTTCAATACAACATGACTAATATGAAAATGTGTTTAATCAGAATATATGTAGAGCCTATATCAAATTGCACATCATCTTGAGGAGGGGGACAGAAGGGAGATGTAGAAAATTTAAAACTTATGGAAGTGAATGTCAAAAACTAGAAATAAATATATTAATTTGTAAAAATAAAAACATTACATCATTTCAATCCCAATGGTATTTTGATAACAAAGTATGGTTTCATAGATGAAGAGCTTTTTATTATATTATCTGGACTTTTTCATTTTTGCCCAGAAGTAAAGCTTCTAGGTAGAAAATGCTAGACTTTTAATTTCTCATTTTTTGTATCATTCATTTCCTAGTCGCTTTCTGGCCATTGCGTTATAAAAACACTTTTCATAATTACAGTTTAAGCTTACCCATTTCCTTTAAAAATCATTTGTGTTTTTAGTGTTGTTTTGTCATTGATTTCATATTAAAGTCAATTTGCAGAATTTGCATTAAGCAATGATATTTGATGTCAATATATTTATTTGTCTCTTCAGATTTTACTTCTTATTAAATTTTATCTTTTACTTTTTCTAAACTTTATTTTTTTTTCTTTTCTAAGACTAATCATGCTAATGACATTACCCTATTGCTGTTCAATAATTTTACAGTTATGTTTAATTCTTCATGACCCTATTTGAGGTCGTTTTGGCAAAGATACTGGAGTAGTTTGCTATTTCATTTTCCATCTCATTTTGCAGACGAGGAAACTAAGGCAAACAGGGTTAAGTGAATTTCCCAAAGTCACACAGCTAGTAATTTTCTGAAACCAGGTTATAACACAGGAAGATGAATCTTCCTGACTTCAGCACTCTATCTACTGTGCCACCTAGCTGTGTCAATGGTACATTATTGTTTGAATTAGAGCTGAGGATAATAATGACAAAAAGAAATATAACACCATTGCCTAGAACTAATGTTTCCAATTTTGTCACGATTCAATACTAACATTGTGAAAATAGCCATGCCTTTCATCCATTTCCTGTGCATTTGTGATTTGCCACCTGTAGAAGTCAGATATTTCAAAGGTTCTGTATGGAGGTAAACCACTATCATTTGCATTCCAGGAATCTAATGGATTTTTACCTTTTATCGTCTCTTCTGTTGTTAAGAAAATGATGTTTGTATCTCCAAAAATCTATAATGTACCAAAGTCTTCCCAGCAAACACAATATTGGTATCGCAAATTCAGTCAAACATACCATATTTTACTTCTTATGGTACCAGTATCAAAATATCACTTGCTCTGATGATTTTCATATCTTCATAACTGTTTTGAGTAGTCTTACTAAATAACTGTTACCTTCTCTATTCCACAGATCATTGAAGCACATTAATCTCCACCATACTTTAGCCTGACATTTCTTTTCTTTATCTTGTCCTATACCATAACCTTCATAATATTTTGGCCTTTGAGTGTATTATTATTAACATTAGTGTTTGTTATTAACAAGTAATCATTTTAGCTAGTAATCATAGGTCCAACCTACTCATCATTACCCTTTCCAAAATTTCTCTAAGCTGTGATACTAAGGACCATTTACTGATAGCCACTGAGATGATATTTCCCCCCTCGACTACATGACCAAATAATAGCAACCAGGTTTCTTTACAAGTTGTCACTAACACCTTCTATTTAAAGAAAGGCTCACCTTTTGAGCAAATTACTATATTTTTCGTTAAAGGTGACATAGAGCTTCATTGTACCCTATTTTAGTATTACCATTGGTGGAAACAGATTCAATTAAAAGAAAAGAAAAACAAAGCAGGAAACACATACATACACCTACAGAAATGACTTTTATGCTTTCCTCCTATGTCAGTAAAGTTAGCCTTTCTTGCTGAACCTGGGATAATTTCCATTTCCTCATTGGCCTGGTCATACTCCCCTGTTTTTGCTTCAATTTGAATGTCCCTTTTTCTTAAGTTAAGGCAAGGACTGGAATTTTACCTTCTAGGTTCAGTCAATTAGTTTTTGTATGTTTTACCATATTAAAATGCATTTTCAGCAAGGAGGGATTAATGCTTAAAGCACTTGAGTAAGTGCTACTGAGAACCACGTGAGAGTGTACTCACTTATGATGGAATATGGTCTCTTAGGGATTGGCTTTCTTACCAGGTTAACATGTATGAACTGTCTACCTTGGGACTGTAGACTTGACATTGAAGGGGAACCTGAAGAAACATCTATGTCAATCATAATGAAAAATAGCAATTGTACCTCACAGGAAAGATAGTTCAAATACTATTTATAATCCCATTTTACAGTGAGGCAAATGATGAACAGTGAGGAAAAGTGATTTGCCAAAGGGCATTTGGTGAAATGGTAGTAGATGCAATGAATTAACCTATGTGAAGATTCTACTGGACTTATAGTCAGAATATCTGTTTGATAAACAAATCACTTAACCTCTCTATGTCTCAGTTTCTACATTTGTAAAATGAAGAAAATAATACTTCTAAAATGATGGAGTTACAATAGAGGTTCTCTTAAGTTCTTCTAGATTCTATCCAGGGAATTTTGTTTAACATTTTCATTGCTATTCTTTGTCCTCTTATACACATCACTAATGCAAAGAATTTGAAAAAAATAATAAAGAGTCAAGCCATGTAAAAACCAGAGAAGGTGTCATCTTAATTGTCACAATGCTAATTTTTGCTGAACATCAAACTCTTCAGAGTTTGGTAAGGTTCTTTCAGACTCCAGCAGTGAATTCCTTGGTATGTCCATCTTAGATCCACAAGATGGCAGAAGTGAGACAGGTTTGGAACATTGAGATGACAGACATTTTTCTCTTTTTAAGATATACACACACCTATTCTTCTTTGGTAATTCAATTTGTGTCTGTCTATCAGGAGAGGATAAGAGGATTTCAGAAGCAGATGCAAGGAGAAAGAGTATTAGTGGTGCAATTCCTTTTAGAGGAAATAAAAATATACCTGCTTCTTTTAATGTTACAAACCTACCAACTCTAGGCTTTAAATGTTATTATAACTTTTTCATATAATTGCAGCATCATACTTAAGAATAATACCTATCTCCCAGGAATGAAGACTCCTTTTTCCTAAGTTTGGACTTTTTTTCCACCTGAAAGAAATAGGCATCATCTGATTCTACACACATTATATTTATGTATACACATTTATATGTGTATGTACGCATGTCTTTCATGTTGAAATCTCTAGGCATTAGATATAATGCAATGGAAAGAGCTCTGGTCTGGAAGTTAGAAGAATATTTCCTTTTTCTGTTTGCCTCACATACATGGCCACCTCCAGGAAGCTTTAGGGACTAATAAGGGGGACAGTGAGGATGATCCCAAGCAGGAAATGATTCAGGATATAAGCTAAACTGGGATATGAACTTTTCAAGAAAGGACGAATGAGTGAAAATTATTTATTGAACATTTACTATATGTACTATACTCTGTACTAAATACTCTATTATACTCTGGGAAAACAAATACACAAATAAGACAATAACTTTTTGAAGACACTTTAATTTTATCAGTGGTGAAAATGAATATTCTATTTCACAAGCCCACAGACAGAGCCAGGGTTAAAGACTACAGTGGAGCAAAGATGGAAGAAGTGTTAGATGGAAATCTTGGGAATTGTAATCCTCCACTTATGTTCTCCCTCCAGCCCCCACATCCCATTAAATCAGTGAAAATATGGAGGCATTACTGAGTAATATAAATAGATACTTATACTTAAATTGCGTCAATGGATGTAAAAAAAGAAATAGAGGGATAGACATTCTCATCTAATCTTCAGAACAGCAGCATCTGAGCTACCTGACCTTGTTCCCTGTGGTATACACCATGGGAGAACAGAGGATTGGTGGGCCAGGAAAAGTGTTTCAGTCTGGAAATTGCAATGGAGAGTGGAACAAAGGACATTAGCTGACAGACCCTTTTGAAGAGAAATAGTAGTATTATTTTCTACTGTTCCCAGAGCAAGAAATGGGCTATGCCTATAAAGGAAAGGAAGAGTACACTAGGTTGCACAGTAAATAACAAAATGATGGGGTTAGTGGTGAGGTGACTGAAGAGTAAAAAAACATAGTAGTATAATGCCAGATAAATAAAAAGGCTAAGGAGGAAATGTTGAGTGATGGTGTTAGAGGCAGAGTCAGGAAGTGTATTGTTAATGTATTGTTAATGGAATGGGAAGATCTTTCCCATCCATTAATAGGCCCAAGTGAGTGGATCTGAAGTCTGAGTCACATGAGTCTGAGTCACATGGAGCCTGTGGTGGAAGGGGCTCACTGAACAACTGGAGCAGGAAGTGAAACAGAGTATTTAGACCTGGGAGAGAGAAAGAGCAGGCAGAGGAGCTAGGTGAGTGAGAGAGGGAGGGATTTTGTTTAAGGGAGTTTCTTTTGTGGGGAGGCCTGACAAAGGGAAGCCTTGGGGATGGCACTACTCTTTGCATTGATAATGTGTATAGCCTTCTTGGTTACTATGATGGATTTCTTTATTACTGTGATGGATTTGGTTTTCTGGTATTTGAATAAATGTTTTTGTTTTGTCTTCTATGGAGAGAATCTGTTATATTTTGCACTTCAGAAATATGCTGGCATATTCATAGCAGCCACTGTGGGTATCATGTTAGTGATACAGGAAGTAACAATGATTTCCCCCATTGAAAACAATTAGTGAGGTGTATAATAAAAAATAATAACAAGAAATGTAAAAATGAACAAGGGAGGACTTGCTATTAGAAAGGATCAAATTTTCAGTTTCTTCCAGGAAAAGAAAAGACTGAAAAAGGAAGAGGTCTACAATTAAATGTTTAAATTAAGTTGACCAATTGTGGGAGCAGGCATTCCAGAAGGGGAAATGCAAAGGGTGAGTAGAGCTGGAATGAGACGTTGAAGCACCTAGGAAGTTCCAGTGGCATATAGAGCACTATTTCCTTACATAACCTAAATATACCTCAGTTAATTTCAAATATGTAAAATTCAAAAGTGGGTATAAAATCTACTTTCTGGGTAAAAACAGAACGAGATTCATACCTCTTCCAAATGACAGCTAATCGAGAACTAGAAGGCAGCTAAAATGTTTCCCCTGATGCTTATCTTTTCAGGGTTCCGGATGTGCAGTTCATTCAATCATTTCTCTTGTACTATGATCTTCTCTCTTCTCACCGTCCTCATCATCCACTTTTTGACATGGTCCAGCTTGTCAATGGTCACCTGAAAACTCACCATAATATCTCAAGTAGGATCTTACAGGGGAGGGGGTGCTAATGATATTATTTCCCTCATTTCAAAAACTGCTTCTTTAACATTCCATATTGTTTATTGAGAGGCATCACTGGGTAAGAGATAGAGAGCTAGAAGTAAGGAAGACCAGGTTTCAATTTCTACCTCTGATGCAGACTGTGCACCCTTGGCAATTAACTTAATTATTCAATATGGCAAGTAACTCTCAAAGACTATAAGTTGCAGAAATAATTGCAAATTTTCATTGGTAGAGGGGGTTTCCTCACCAAGAGTTCCCTGTGCCCATGAATTCATAGGTTGGAAAAATCACTCTCTCTCCTCAATTCATATCAGCATTATTTTTGTAGGCTGATTAAACTTGGTGGCCTGTAATCACTAAAACTCCAAACTATTATTCACAAGGACTGCTATCTAGTGATGTAAGGGAAATTGTTTTTCTATCATATTAATAATTAATTATTAATTGGGGTCCAGGTTTTTTTTTTTAAATTTCCTCACTCTTGGACTGGCCTCTGTAGTTCACCCAGTCTCTGAAGCAAAAGACAGATAATATTTGCGTAATTTTCAGTTACATATGTTCCTGCCATCTTGGGATGTTAGGCAGGACTCTACCCAATTAAGAGTCCTTATTTTTGCTTAGAGTGTAAATAGAATCTAATCTGCATAAATTTCAACCTCAAAATATTAACTCTATGGCCTTGCACCCCTCCTATGGAGTTTATGGTAACCCAGATCATGAAGGAGAAAACTAACCAGAGTGGTGTGTGTAGAGACAGATTCCTTTGTCCAGATTGTTGGAAGTGGCTGAGTCTCACAATCAAGACAAGTTCTCAGCAGGAGCAGCTGAAGACTTTTAGCCACCTCCTTATTAGTATGCTTGCCCTCTCATTAACTGTTCACCAATCAGGGTTGATTTATCCTGTCAGGGGCATTTTCTTTCAAAATATATTTAAGGCAACCAGTGTCTCTAATAGGTCTTTGATTACCAAGAGAAACTACTGACCATCAATTTATTATTTGCTAGCCTAATTAAGGAATTGATTATTAATTATCCAGAAACTCTCTCTCTCTTTTAGGTTTTTCATTGGTCTCAATTGTGATCACTGTATTTGTGTAGTTGACTTTGCTAGAGGACAGGAATTTAAATTCATCCTTTTAAAATTCCACCTTGTTAGATCAACTATGAATAAGTTAGTGACATCCTATCACTATGATGAGTGGATTAACAGGCCTTACTGGTAGTGAATTAGTTATGTACACCACAGAACACATGCTTACAGAATGATGATTTCTAAAAAGAAAGCATTAGCCACTGATATCCAATGAATTTGCAAATAGGTGGTTGCATTAGCTAACTGGCATGGCTGCTTACAAATGGCTTAAGATTGCATTTAACCTGATTAGAGAGCATAGATTATATAATGAAAAGTGTGCTGGAATTTGAGACAGAAAATCTGTATCCAAATTCCAGCTCTGCTCCTCCTTGGCTATGGACAAATTACTTTGTATCTTCATATTTCTGACTTGGGTTTTCCTTGTCTAAAAATAGCATCAAATACCTTAGAGTTTTGTTTTAATCAATGTACTCTGTAAACCTTATAGCCATATTATGTTAGCTATTATAAGCAATAATTAAAAACACTGGTGAAATATTATTACTATTATACTTTTTTTTTTACCTTGAAAATATGTTGTATGTTTCAAATGTCAACTAAAAAGGGTCTGGGTTTATTTCTACTGTTATTTTATTTTAGTCATATATCCAGATCCAACATAACTGATCTATTCAGCCTGCCAAACAATAAGATTATTCCCTGAGCTCTTATATTCTGAGCTTGGTCTTAACATATTAATGAATCATGAGACCCCTGACAGAGTAGCTGTTTGTAAGAAGTGTGCTTAAAATATTTCATATAAATTATAGAATGCTGTTTTTTTCTTATGTATCTTAGCATTATAGCTTTTTAAGATCTTTGCTTTACCTATTTGAAAAATTCATATGATTAATTGAATTTGTGATGGAAGGAAAAGGTAAACCTCTTGTCTATTTTCAGGTCATATATGCAAGGGGTATTTTGTCAAATATGACAACCTAAATTGATAAATGCCTCTTCTCATTTTTTTTTTGGAGTGGGATGGAATCAGTTGTAGACTCAGCATTCAGAAGTTAACAGTAAAGTGAGGTTGTTTTATACATCATTCCAATTGGACTTTCAAACTACATTGAAGTGTTTTCTTTTGCTTTAACAAGTGAGTTGTTTTGACTATTGGTCCTTTTTAATTTCCTAGGGGAGGTTGAGGGATTGCTTCTTTGGATTTCATTGTTGTGGGGATCTCTAGGTATCAAGATTCCATCTACAAATGTACAATTAAAATGTGTCTGTAATTTGTAGATTAACAGTATTACCTGAGGCATTGAGAGGTGAAGGGACTTTCCCAGGGGTAAGTGTCAGAGGAAGGTGATTTTTATTATCCCCATTTTACTGTTGAGGAAAATAAAGCAAACAGAGCTTAAGTTGAGGTTCACATATCTACCAAGTTGTTGTTGTTCAGTCATTTCAGTTATGTCCAACTTTTTCTACCATATTTGGGTTTTCTTGGCAAAGATACTGAGATATTTTGCCTTTTCCCTCTCCTACCTATTTTATGGATGAGGAAATCTAGGCAAACAAGGTTAAACAACTTGCCCGAGGTCAGATACTAACTCAGGTAAATGAGTCTTCCTGACTCCAGGGCTGGTACTCTATTTCCTGTGCCACTTAGTTACCTCTAAGATAGCTACTATCTGAGGGCAAATTTGAACTCAGGTCTTTTTGACTCCAGGACCCATATTCTATCCACTGCTCTAATAGTTAGTGCCTCTAAGTATAAGGCAGGGGTAAGGAACCTAAAGCCTCAAGTCCACATGTGGCCCTCTAGATGCTCAACCATGGCCCTTTGACTGAATACATACTCCACAGAACAAATCCTTTAGGATTTGTAAAATTTGTAAAAATTGGACTCAGTCAAAAGGCCATACCCAAGGACCTTGAAAGCCACATGTGACCTCAAGGCCATGGATTACCCACCCCTGGTGTAAGCTATGGTTAATCAGGAAACCTGAATTTAAATATATCCACAAAGATTTCTGTACAAGGAAAGAAAAGCCCAAATCCTACGAAATGGAATGAAATTTTGATGAAATTCTGTACTTTTTTTCAGGTAATAAAACTATGCAAAGTTCAGCATGGGGGAAATATGAGATGTCATATTTGTCCTACTTGAAGAAAATCGAAATGTTCATTTTGAAGATGAAGAAGAGAACGATTGGCTAAGGGGCATGATAGCTGTGTCAGCAAACCTGGCCCATTCCCTTGATATTCCTGTGCTAATAATTAGACCCATCCAATAACAGAATAGTCTGCATTATGACAAACTGTGCTCCTAGTAACTAGGAGCCCTCAAGCAGAGTTGGAATGTATTTTTCAAAATGCTATATAGGAGTTATCAGTTTGAGCTTTAATAGACCTTTGAGGTATGTTCTACTTTTATAGTTCTATTACATTGTCACAATGCAATGTATTCACTTTCTTACTGTGGAATGAAGAGATTGGACTAGATGCTCTCTAAGGTCCTTTCCAGGTCTGACATTCTTTGTTTTAATAAGTTTACCAAGCGGACATGGAGATGAAGAATAATACACATATGTGTCTATATGTATATATATATACATATATGCATGTGTGTATGTACATATATACATACATATATGTGTGTGTATGTATGTGTAGTGTAAATGATGGCCTTTTAAATAATGAAAAAATCCTGAAATACAAAATCTCCCAGATGATTCTAAGAAAGCTTAACTCCAGTGAAGATATGGAAAAGTATTGATTTTTAAGCAGTTAGCCAATAATTAAAGTAGAAATAATGAAGTTTAAATCCTAAAGGACATCTGATGTGAAATGATGATATACAAATATTTTTGAACTCACAGATTCAATACTTTCCCTAACCACTTAGCCAATAAAAAAGACTGACTTCAGACAAGCAAAATCTGATTTTGGAGGCTGATTTTAATGGATCAATTTCTTTCATTGTCTCATTGTGTCTCCTAGAGTAGTTACAAAAATACTAAGTTACTCCTGGTATAAGTGGCTTATTTTCAGTCCCCCCACAACAAGTGGATGGAGGGCAGTAGAATAAATTAACATCTTCCTTTCTCCCCAAAAAACTTCAAGACACTCAATGGGCTCATACACATCCATAAAAATGAGAACTCAATCCATCTGCTTCTCTACTACTATAAATGAGGTGAAACTGGGGTTGCTATTGATGTTCTGGTGAAATTCCTCTATTTCACAGGAAAATGTATCATCCATTCCAGATTCCTAGTGACATTCTGTGATTTAAACTACCCATAAAAGTAGAAGAGATTTTGGAGATAACATACAATAATTCCCTTTTTATCAGACCTGAACTAACTTAATACAGAGTCAACTTTCCATTTGGGGCACTATGAAGGAACCATATAAATTGATGTCTACACTAATTCAGGAAGTGTTGCTGCAGAAATCAGGGACATTTTGTACAGTGTTTTATGACTTAGAAATGTCTATTGTCATGACCTCACTGTGAGTCAGACATAATGACCATCATATGACTATTTATGGAATAAGAAATTTATATTTCAAAAACTGAGGTAGTTAGTTGACTCTGGAATCAAAGTTTACACTTACGTGAGCTATTGCAAGAACTATAGAAATGCTCTAGAAATGTAGAGACAGAGGGCATATTCCATAGGGTGGAGCAGCTGCTATTTTATGAGATAATCATCAAAAGGAAATCTCAGTCACTATGGTGTTGGGCATTTTCATCTCCTATGAAGATGTACCCTTCTTTGCCTCAAAAAGTAGCCTATACACAATTGATAGAGCAACTTTTCAATTGGCTTGCTGACTCCTTTGATCACTCTCTTATACTTCCAAATAATTAGTAAAGAAAAGAGAGACTATATTGAGGAGAATAAAATATTTCTACTTACATATACATGCATATAATGCATCAAATAATTAAGAAATCCTGTGAGCCATTCCCATCTCCTGATGATTCCATAGTAAAAGAAGCTGAGATGACAGTTATCCCTCCCCCTCATAAAATGTCTCCCTCTCTGGATGTTCTTACCCTTATATGTAAATTATTTTACTACTGTACATAAAAGCAGACTGGAGCTTGGATTTGGTAGCTGTCCCCACTAGCATTACTTGAAGCATTTTGGTTCCAATAAATTCTTCTTTGTGTTTTAAAAAAGATAATAGATCAATGATAAATAGAAATATAGGATCAAGGATTTACAAATATATGCACTTTTTAGTGATGTGGATTATGTCAAGACCTGAAGCAACCCACAAAGTGTTTTCTTTCATTTTTTACATTTTTTGTGCTTTTTATTATTATTTATTTAATATTTTTAGTTTTCAGCATTTATTTCCACAAGATTTTGAATTACAAATTTTCTCCCCATTTCTACCTCCCCCCACTCCAAGATGAGATATATTCTGATTGCCACATTCCCCCATCAGCCCTCCCTTCTGTCACCCCACTTCCCTCCCCCATCCCCTTTTCCCTTACTTTCTTGAAGGGCAAGATAGATTTCTTTCTTTCTTTCTTTCTTTTTTACTCTTGAGAGTTTTAATTTTTAACTTACAACACTCAGTTCTACATAATTTTGAGTTCCAGGTTTTCTTCCATTCCTTCCCACCTCCTCCCCAAGACAGCATGAAATCCAATATATCTTCTATGTGTAACACACAAGTCAAATTGTGGAGAAGAATTATGACCAATGGAATGAATCATGAGAAAGAAGAAAAAGAACCAAAAAAAACCCCACAAAAACAAAAACAAAAGAGAAAAAAAGGGAAAAAAAGGCAAGCATAAAGTGTACCTCAATCTGCATTCAGACTCCATAGTTCTTTCTCTGGATGTAGATAGCATTCTCCATTGTAAGTCCTTTGGAGTTATCTTTGCACCTTGTGTTGCTGAGAAGAGCAAGGTCTATAAGGGTTAGTCGTCATAGAATCCGTATATCTGTAGTTGTGTATAATGTTCTCAAGGCTCTGTTCTGCTCACTCAGCATTATATCATGTAGGTTTTTCCAGGTTGTAATGAAGTCTGTATCACCCACATTTCTTATAGCACAATAGTATTCCATTACCTTCATATACCACAACTTGTTCAGCCATTCTCCAGTTGATGGGCATTCCCTTGATTTCCAATTCTTTGCTACTACAAAAAGAGCCTCTATGAATATTTTTGTATACATGGGTTCTTTTCCCACTTGTGTGATCTCTTTGGGATACAACCCTGGAAGTGGTATTGCTGGTTGAAAGGGTATGAACATTTTTCATAGCCCTTTGGACATAGTTCCAAATTGCTCTCCAGAATGACTGGATCAGTTCACAACTCCACCACGAATATAACAATGCTCCAGTTTTCCCAATCCTCTCCAGCATTTATCATTTTCTTGTTTTGTCATTTTAGCCAATCTTACAGGAGAGATGCAGTACCTAAGAGTTATTTTGATTTGCACTTCTCCAATCAGCAGTGATTTAGAGCATTTTTTCATAGGCCTATAGATATCTTTAATTTCTTCCTCTGAAAACTGCCTGTTCATACCTTTGACCATTTCTCAATTGGACAATGACTTGTATTCCTATAAATTTGGCTCAGTTCCCTGTATATTTTAGAGAGGAGGCCTTTATCAGAGACACTGGTTATAAAGATTTTCTCTCAATTTTCTGCTTCCCTCCTAATCTTTTTTTGCTTTGGCTTTTTTTTGTACAAAAACATTTCAATTTAACATAATCAAAATTATCCATTTTGCATTTTGTAATGCTCTCTGTCTCTTGTTGTATCATTAATTCTTCCCTTTTCCATAAATCTAATAGTTAAGCTATTCCTTGCTCTCCCAAATGGCTTATATTATCAGCCTTTATTCCTAAATCATGAAACAATTTTGATTATGTTTTGATATATGGTATAAGATATTGGTCTATGCCCAGTTTCTGCCCTACCATTGTCCAATTTTCCTAGAAGTTTTTTGTGAAATAGTAAATTCTTAGCTCAGAAGCTAGATTCTTTGGGTATATCAAAGAGTAGATTACTATAGTCGTTGACTTCTTCATCTTGTGTACCTATCCTATTCCACTGATCCATGACTGTTTCTTAGCCAATACCAGGTAGTTTTGATGACTGCTGCTTTATAGTACAGTTTAATATCTGGTATGTCTAGGCTACCTTCCCTAGGATTTCTTTTCATTAATACCCTAGATATTCTAGACCTCTTGTTCTTCTAGATGAATCTTGTTATTATTTCATCCAGCCCTGTAAAATAATTTTTGGTAGTTTGATTGGTATGGCACTAAATAGATAGATTAATTTAGGTAAAATTGTCATTTTTATTACATTAGCTCAGCTTAACCATGAGCAACTGATATTTTTCCAGTTATTTAGGTCTCACCTTATTTACATGAAAAGCATTTCATAATTATGTTCATAAAGGCCCTGGGTTTGTCTTGGCAGATAGAGTCCCAAATATTTTATAGAGTCTATAGTAACCTTGAGTGGAATTTCTCTTTCTATCTCCTGCTATTGGGCTTTGTTAGTAATGCATAGGAATGCCAAGGATTTACGTGGGTTAATTTTATATCCTGCAACATTACTAAACTTGTTTATTATTTCAAGTAGTTTTCTACTTGATTCTCTGGGATTCTCTAAGGAAATCATCATGTCATCAGAAAAAGTGATAATTTAGTTTCTTCTTTGCCTATTCTAATTCCTTCAATTTCTTTTTCTTCTCTTATTGCTACAGCTAACATTTCTACTACCAAATCGTATAGTAGGTGTGATAATGGACCTCCTTGTTTCACCACTGATCTTATTAGGAATGCATCTAACTTATGCCCATTGCAAATAATGCTTATTGATGGTTTTAGGAAGATGCTATTTATAATTTTAAGGAAGCCTACATTTATTCCTATGTTTTCTAGTGTTTTTTATAGTAATGGGTGTTGTATTTTGTCAAAGGCTTTTTCTGCATCTATTGAGATGATAATATGATTTCTGCTAGTTTTTTTTGTTGATATGATCAATTATGCTGATAGTTTTTCTAATATTGAACCAGCCTTGCATTTCTGGAATAATTCTCAAGATAAATTGCTACAATCTTTTTCTAATATTTTATTTAAAAATTTTGCATCAATGTTCATTAGTGAAATTGGTCTATAATTTTTTTTTTCTCTCTTTTGACTCTACCTGGTTTGGGTATGAGTAACATATTTGTGTCATAAAAAGAATTTGGTAGGACTCCTTCTTCATCTATTTTACAAAATAGTCTATAGAGTATAGGAATTCATTGTTCTTTAAATGTTTGATAAAATTCACATGTAAAACAATCTAGCCCTGGAGAATTTTTCCTAGGGAGTTCTTTGATGGCTTGCTCAATTTCATTTTCTGAGATGGAGTTATTTAGAAATTTTAGTTTCTCTTCTATCTACCTGGGACATTTATGTTTTTGTAGATATTCATCCATATCCCTAAGGTTGTCAAATTTATGGGCATACAATTGGGCAAAATAATTACTAATTATTGTTTTGATTTTCTCTTCATTAGAGGTGAATTCACCTTTTTTCATTTTTGTTATTGATAATTTGATTTTCTTCTTTCTTTTTTTTAATCAAATTGACCAAAGGTTTATCGATTTTATTGGTTTTTCATAAAACCAGCTTTTGGGTTTATTTATTAATTAAATAGTTTTGGTTTCAATGTTTTTAATCTCTCCTTTGATTTTTAGTATTTCTAATTTGATATTTAATTGAGGATTTTCAATTTGTTCTTTTTCTAACTTTTTCAGTTGCTTACTCAATTCATTGATCTCCTGTTTCTCTATTTTATTCATATAAGCATTTAGAGATATAGAACTTCCCCTAAGTATTGCTTTTGCTGCATCCCTTAAGTTTTGGTATGTTGTCTCATTGTTGACATTCTCTTGAATGAAGTTATTAATTGTTTCCCTGATTTGTTCTTTGGCCCACTCATTCTTTTGAATTAGATTATTCAGTTTCCAATTAATTTTTACCTTATTTACCTTAATTATTGCAAATAATTTTTATTGCATCATGATCTGAAAAGGATGCTTTGACTACTTCTGCCTTTCTGCATTGGATTTCGAGGTTTTTGTGCCCTAGTACATGGTCAATTTTTGAGTATGTGCTATGTACCGCTGAGAAAAAAAGTATATTCATTTTTATCTCCATTCAGTTTTCTCCAGAGTTCTATCATATCTGCCTTTTCTAAAATTCTGTTCACTTCTTTAACTTCTTTCCTATTTGTTTTGAGGTTAGATTTATCAAGTTCAGAGAAGGGGAGGTTGAGGGTCTCCCATTATTATGGTTTTTCTGTCTATTTCTTCTTGTAACTCCCTTAACCTCTCCTCTAAGAATTTGCGTGCTATACTACTTAGTGCATATATGTTAAACAATGATGTTGCTTCATTGTTTATGGTGCCTTTTAGCAGGATGTAGTATTCTTCCTTCTTTATTTAAATTAAATCTATCTTTACTTTTGTTTTGTCTGAGATTAGGATTGCTACACCTGCTCTTTTTACTTTAGCTGAAGCGCAATATATTTTACTCCAGGCTTTTGCCTTTACCCTGTGTGTATCCCCCTGTTTCAAATGCGTTTCTTGTAAACTGCATATTTTAGGATTATGGTTTTTAATCCATTCTGCTATCTGCTTCCGTTTTATGGGAGAGTTCATCCCATTCACATTCCCAGTTATGATTTCTATCTGTGTCTTTCTCTCCATCCTATTTCCCCACTGTTTATGCTTTTATTTCTCCCTTTCCCCTTCCACTCCTCACCCAAGTTTTGCTTTTGACTGCAGCCTTCCTCAGTTTACCATCCCTCTTGATTACCCTCCTTTAACTTTACAGTTTTCCACTTGATACTTCTTCCCTCCCTTCTATGCCACATTGCCTGTATATCTTATTTCCCATTTGCATGTGAAAACAACTTTTTTTTGAACATCTGCTTTTAAAACCTTGAGTTCCAAATTCTCTCCTTTCTTCCCTCCCCACCCACCCTCCCTAAGAAAGCAAGCAATTCAACATAGGCCACACATGTATCTTTATATGAAACCCTTCCACAATACACATTTTGTGAATGACTAACTATATTTTGCTCCTTCCTATGCTGTCCCCTTTTATTCAATTTTCTCCCTTGACCCTGTCCCTTTTTGAATGTGTTTGCTTTTCATTACCTCCTCCCCCATCTACCCACCGTTCTATCATCCCCCCCACCATTTTTTATCCCCTACCTCCTTCTTTCCTCTGGGGTAAGATATTAAATTGAGTTTGTATGTTATTCCCTCCTCAGGTCAAATCCACTGAGAACAAGATTCACTCATTCCCTGTCACCTTCCCCCTCTTCCCTTACAAAAGAACTGCTTTTTCTTGACCCTTTTATGAGAGATAATTTACCCCATTCAATCTCTCCATTTCTCCTTCTCTCAATATATTCCTCTCTCATCCCTTCATATTATTTTTTTTAGTTATCATTCCTTCATATTCAATTCACCTGTGCCCCCTCTGGACATCTGTACATATATACATATATGTACATATATATATGTGTGTATATATATATATGTATATATATATATATAGTAGATATTTATATACATGTACCACCCAAATTGAAGCCCACCTTTAATCCCCTTTGAGCCCCCATTAATCCCCTTTATATTCTTGTCTTTGTCTTCCCTACACTCTGTAATGGCTTGAAACAGCTTAAGGCATAGATCTGGGTAGATTGCCTGAAGCTAGTCCCCTGCCCACCCCTTCTCCTGATTCAACATTCTGTATATTTTCTCTACATCAGCATTATGTGAAAGGAAATGTTGCAGGGTTGGGTATAAGTTTATCTTAAGGAGAAACTCCCCTGTTACCAAACAGCCCCACATCCCGGGTTATGGTGCAACTATTGGACTGATCAAGCTAGGTCCCTCCACTCAGACCATAGCTGATCAAGTAGGGCTCACTTTCTGGGAAATTCCACCCTATACCCTCCACCCAGTGAAAGGAAACTGATCACGACCTAGGAAAGGCCCCTTGTCACACAATGGTCGCACCCCTGTATCCTTGTGCCATCTTCCCAAATTAGCTCTGCGCTGTGGATCCAACCAATGGCTAATCTTTGCTTCTGCACATCATTGCTTCTGCTAACAATACTCCATAATTATGTAATTGTGGTTTTTGCATTTATACCATTGTAGTCCCTCAGTTCAGGACTGCTTGATTTGAGTGTATACTCCAGGTAGTTGCATGCTTGATCAAAATATCCACGCCCTAAATTTACTTTGAACTCAGGTCTTATCTTGCTGTTATTTTCTACACAACAATTTATGTGTGTGTGTATACGTATAATATGTATATATATATATATATATATATATATATATACATATACATATATATGCATATAAACATATATGTGTGTATGTATATATGTGTATATGCATATATATATATGTATATTCTTCAGATACCATAATATGTAGGAATATAAACAAAAGAGTTCGACTTTAGTAAGTCTCTTGCAATTTCTTTTTCTTGTTTACTTTTTCATGCTTTTCTTGACTCTCGTGTTTGAGAGTTAAATTTACTATTCAGCTCTGATCTTTTCACTGAGAAAGCTTGAAAGTCTTCTATTTTATTGAAAATCCATATTTTGCCTTGGAACATTATATGCAGTTTTGCTGGGTAGGTGATTCTTGGTTTTAATTCTAGCTCCATTGACCTCTAGAATATCTTATTCTGATCCCTTCAGTCCATTAATATAGAAGCTGCTAGATCTTGTGTTATCCTGATTGTGTCTCCACAATACTCAAATTGTTTCTTTCTGGCTGCTGGAAGCATTTTCTCCTTGATCTGAGAGCTCTTGAAGTTCATGACAATATTCCTAGGAGTTTTCTTTTTGGGATCTTTTTGAGGAGGTGATCTGTAGATTCTTTCAATTGCTATTTTACCCTCTGGCTCTAGAGTATCAGAGAAGTTCTCCTTGAAAATTTCTTGAAAGATGATATCCAGGCTCTTTTTTTGACCATGTCTTTCAGGTAGTCCAATAATTTTTAAATTATCTCTATTGGATCTATTTTCCAGGTCATTGGTTTTTCCAATGAGATATTTTACATTGTCTTCCATTTTTCATTCCTTTGGTTCTGCTTTATAATATCTTGATTTCTCACAATGTCGCTAGCTTCCACTTGCTCCAATCTAAGTTTTAAGGTAATATTTTCTTCAGTGGTCTTTTGGACCTCTTTTTCCATTTGGCTAATTCTGCCTTTCAAGGCCTTCTTGTCCTCATTGGCTTTTTGGAGCTTTTTGCCATTCGATTTACTCTGTTTTTTAAGGTATTGTTTTCTTCAGTATTTTTTTGGGTCTCCTTTAGCTAGTCCTTGACTTGTTTATCATGTTTTTCTCACATCCTTCTCATTTCTCTTTCCAGTTTTTCCTCTACATCTCTTACTTCCTTTTCTAGATCCTTTTTGATCTCCTCCATGGCCTCAGACCAATTCATATTTTTCTTGGAGGCTTTTGATGTAGGCTCTTTGACTTTGTTGAATTCTTCTGGCTGCATGTTTTGTTCTTCTTTGCCACCAAAAATGATTCCAAAGTTTGAGTCTGAATCTGATTCCATTTTCACTGCCTGTTCATGTTCCCTGCCAATTACTTGATCCTTGAGGTTTTTGTCAGGGTACGACTGCTTGTACAGTAGAGAGTACTTTCTCTGAAGCTTGAGGGGGCTGTGCTGCTATTTTCAGAGCTACTTCTACACAGCAATCTCTCCAATACCAGTGCTCCTTCTCCCCCAAGAACGGTCTACCAGGATTGAGACCCAGATCTAGGCAAGGCAAAGCAGACTATGCAATCTCACTCTGATCTTCTGCTTAATTCCTCCCACCAGGTGGGCCTGGGGCCAGTGGAAACTGCAGCTGTAGCTCTGGAAGAAGCCTCAGATCTGCACCACCTCCACCGCCCCCTGGGCAGTGGCTGACTGCATACTCTTTCACTCTGTCCTGGCAGCTTTTCCCACCAACCTTCTCTGTTGTCTTTGGCATTTGTGGGTTAAGAACTCTGGTAACTGCCACAGCTCACTGATTCAAGGTGGTACAACTGTTCTGCCTGGCTCCTGGTCTGATTGGTCCTGATGTGGCCCATGCTGGGCTCTGCTCTGCTGTGTTCCCAGCAGGGTGCGATAAACTTTACCCCACAACCATCTAGGCTGTCCTGGGCTGGAGCCCTGCTTCCCTCTGCTATTTCATGGGTTCCACATCTCTAGAATTTGTTCAGAGGCATTTTTAGAGGTGTTTGGAGGGTCCTGGGGGCCAAGCTTAAGCAAGTTCCTGCTTTCCAGCTACCATCTTGGCTCTGACCCCCAACACAATGTTTTCTACAAAGATTAATAACTGGAAGACCACATGCTTCACAAAGAATTCTTCTCCTATTGCATCTTTCAAAAAATTACCTTAGACTTGTACCCACAAGAAAGTTAATCCATAAGGATTATCTAAAAGCTTTGTCATTCTTACTACCATCTTCTTCATCCAGCATTCTGTTCCCACGACACTCCCACTATTCTTAGTTCAAATATATGGACTGAAAAAAATCTGAACATGAATCATTTTGACAAAATTTCACTAAGCACTTATCATGTGAAAGGGACTCTATTGAAGTCTGTTGGAGAAGTTACTCTCATGGAGTGTGCAGTACATGATGTATATATAAGATATACAGATAAACTATTGTCAAAAACATGGGGAGGGTACATAATAAATATAGAAAAAAAGGTTTTTGAAAGTAGGCATTGCTTCAGGCAGAACATAGGTTTATCTTAATTGAGGGAATGTAACAGATGGCATCTAAACCACTTTCCAATGACAAGTTTATCAATTTAATAAAATCTATTTTAAAGAATTGCTTCATTTCATAAACTGGACCTACCTCCTCTACTCCCATGAGCCTAGCTTTCTCTCTCTCTCTCTCTCTCTCTCTCTATCTATCTATATATGTCCTCTCATACACACAGACTTATTTGTATATGTGCCCAAATGGAGCCCATGTTATACTAATAATAGCTATTTTATATTGTATCTAAAGGTTTGCAAATTGCTTCATATTATCTTATTTAAACCTCATGACAACATTTTTATCTCCATTTTTTAGATCAGGAACTTAGCCTGAGAGAGGTTAGGTATTCAGGTTTACAGATCTGTCAAATATCTGAATTATTCTTCAATCTCAGGTCTTTTGTGTCTTGAAACATACACACTATACCACCTAACTGACAGAATTTTTTTTTTTTAAAAAAAAAAAAGCAATTTAGTTACACAAAATCAGAAACAACAATGACAACAACAAACCTTGAAGTTCCAGTGGTGGCATTTACTATGCAACAATAGGTACATTATTTCTACTCTCAAGCATTCATTTTCCTCATATTTTAAATGAAAACACTAACTAGAGAACATCCAAATTACTTCTATCCTTAGTTTTTTTTATTCCAAAGACATTTTTAATAGTATTATATGAATTATATGCACATTTCAATTAAATGAGGTATATTTTTTAAAGATTTTTTTCTAAATACCTTTTTTTCTTTATATTGTTGGTTAACTTGAATATGTTTTAAAGGCTTATACTGATCACAGAACCCAATGTGAGCACACAAGCTGGTGTCAGGCATGGTTGACCTAGTAATGAAAACTTGGTAAAAATCTCATTGATTTTTTTTCTTGCTTTCCTTTCTATTTAGCCATTTGTCAATACTGTTGAAAGGGAGTCATAGAATATAATTTTTAAGCAACTTCAAAACCACAACTGATCTATATGAAAAATGTTCCTGAAAACTGTTTTGACATGGACTAAAGTTTGGTTGGAGAGAACTATTTTTCCAAGTTTCCAATGCTGACCATCAATCCATATTTGTTCATTAAAGTAACATGTATTAAGAACATGTGGTATGAATTTAAATCAATTAATTAATAAGTATTTATTAAATAATTTATGTTTTAGGTACTATTTCTATTATAGGAGAGATTATAATTTATTTAATAAAATTGAGGGATCAGGACCTTTGATATGATGAATTAGAAAACTCCTGCTATGGAAATTCCATCCATTAATTCATTTTATTAACCAATTGGCAATGTGTAATATTATTTTCTTGGAACATTGTGGGAGAGGGTTGTGCCAGTAAGGCAAAATGGGCTTAGTTTAATGGGTGCCCTTGAGGAGTTTGGCTTTTGTTTACCGTGAAAGTACTTTCACCTGTTAACCGCTAAGCCCCAGACCCAAAGCCCTATCAGGTGTGAAACCTGTGTGGGCGTAGATTAATG
>CM053625.1:299650740-299683502 GCA_028646595.1 Phalanger gymnotis
AAGAGTTCTATGTTCCAAGCCTGGGGGGATGTGCCAGCTCTGCCACACCAGCACTCCTCCTTCCCCAAGAACTCCCAACCAGGACTGGACTTAGATCTTCAGCAGGCTCTTCACTCCTGCTCTGATCTGCCACTTAATTTCCCCACCAGGTGGGCCTGGGGCCAGAAGCAACTGGAGCTGTAGTTCTAAAACTGCCCCACTTCTGTTGCCCCTGGGGTGGTGGCCCAACAGCAAACTCTGTCCCAGTACCCAGCAGCTTCTCCCACTAACCTACTCTGTTGTCCTTGTTGGTTGTGGGTTGAGAAGTCCAGTAACTGCCGCAGCTCACTTATACAGGGCGCTAGGGCACGGTCCGCCTGGCTCCTGCTCTGGTTGGTCCCCGCCGCTCACACTGGGATCTGCTCCACTCAGGTCCACTCCCTTCTACTCCCAGCTCTGTGAGGGATAGACCTTACCCAGAGACCATCTAGACTGTCCTTGGCTAGAGCCCTGCTTCCCTATGCTATTTTTGGGTTCTGCGGTTCTAGAATTGTTTCAGAGCCATTTTTTTATAGGTTTCTGGAGGTACTCGGTGGGGAGCTCAAGCTAGTCCCTGCTTTCCAGCTGCCATCTTGGCTCCGCTCCCCCAAGTCATTTTCTTTATACTGGCCTTAACTTTCCTCATTTACAAGAGGAGGATGTTTAATTAGTTGATCTCCTAAGAATCCTTTCACGCCTGGCATGTTCTCATCTGCATCCTCCTATATGCATCAGAGAGGTGGTGAACAAAGTGAAATGTGAAGTCTCAGAGGGGAAACATGGTTGCATAACTTCTGTGCCTTTGTCATGACGTCTGAGTTAGGCTCAAATATATAACCTGTCCTTAGAGTCCCTCAGATGACATCCCTTTATACTTGGAAAGTGAGTAACCCATTCTCCCAATAAGTTTCACACCATTCTCCTGGAGAATACTGAGACCTGCCAGGAATTGAGGCCTCATATTAATCATGTTTCCTAATTATTTATTTGGGCAAGGGATCTGAACACCGGGCAACATTTACATTTGCAATTAGGGGAGCAGACTTAGTATCACAGAAGTCTGTTTATTACTTGCCTTTGCCTAATACCAACAAGTGAGTTTAGCAGTGGATAAAATTATATTAATAAATTAAAAGAAAAAAAATCTGGAATGATATCTAATTAGTGGAGCGAACAACAGACTCAGAACTAGATGACTTGCGTTCAACCTCTGTCTCCATTTTTTGCAGCATATGACCTTGATTAAAAAGTTCTCTGAGTATCAATTACCTTAACTATAAAATGGTGATGAAAATTCTTCCATAGAGGCACAGTAATAAACACCAGTTTGAAAATCAGAGAACCTAAACTCAAATCTTAACCAATACCTAAAATCTGTGTGACTGGGAGCAAATCACTTCAAATGCAGGAACATCAGTTTCCTCATCACTTAAATCAAGGTTTTGGAATAGATTTTTTTTTTTTTGTGATTCATTCTGACCAAATCTATGCTATCAATGAGATAATTATTTTGAAGTGCTATGTGAAATTTACATACCATACAATTCAATTTATTCTCTTATAATTTACTTAAAAAGAGGTAAATGAGTGTTAACTCTAATGTTTGAAGCACTGGTCTTGATTTTGACATTTTCTAGCTTTTGAATAAGAGGTCGTTAAACCTCTCAGAGCCACAATTCCAACACATCTAAGTGTGCAATAAATATACTGCAGTCCTCTCAGGGTAATTGTGAGGCTCAAATGGAATACTGTAAGTAAAGCTATTTGCTAATTATCCAGTTTTTAAATTATCAGTTACTATTATTAATTGTTTAATTGCCCCTATAATGTAGATCTTCCTTAATATCTGACAGCAGAGCACAGTTGGCCATGAGTTTTTGAAAACCAGCTCTTCTTAAATTAGAAAGACTTTGAGGATTAATCTAGTATCCAACCATGTGTAAATTTTCTGAAGAGAAAAAGGCCTAACCACAGATGTTTGGCTACAACATAATCAATGATTCTGTTAACAGCAACTTGCAGAGATTACTTTTTTAAAACATATTTACACATAAGTCATGTTGTGGAAGAAGATTCAGAAAAAAAGGGAAAAACCATGAGAAAGGAAAAAAGAGAAAAATATTAAGTAGTATACTTTGATCTACATTCTGACTCCATAGCTCTGTCTTTGCATTTGGATATCCATTTTCCATTATGAGTCTTTTTGAATAGTCTTGGATCATTGTATTGCACAGAAGAGCTAAGCCTATCAAAGTTGCTTGCTGTACAGTATTATTTTTACTGTATGCAATGTTCTCCTGGTTCTGCTCACTTCACTCTACACACACACACACACACACACACACATATATATATACATATACATATAATAAGATGGATCACTGATGTAATTAGAATAAGAGATAACTGGTCAAGAACACTGGGCTCCATTAGTACCCAAGCAATTTGAAGAGGTCTAGAGGAAGTCCTTTAGCATCTTGGTTAGACTTCTGTTCAATTAAGCTAGGTTAGGTTTGGATTTGGATTCACACTGGCAATAAGGCACACTCCCAACAGAACGAGTTTTATTGAAAGACAGGAGAAATACTCTAACAAACACAGTTAACACAACAAAGACAAAGAAACAGACGACATATATTCATCACCTTTCGGAGGAACTCCAGCACTTGATCCTATCAAAGCTGAGGGAACCCCAGTTTTCACAGCTCGATCAAGGCCTGAGAGGGAACATGGCCTCAGGCAAAGCGTCCTCCCCATGGGTGAGATCTAAATGAGCCTGTCCCATGTGGTGACTTTTATAAGGTGCTGAATAAAGTTTTTTTTTTTTCCTGACAGAGAGGGGAGACTCACTGCTAACTGTCCTGGATGTTCTCTGCCAGAGAGGGTAACCACTCAACTTGGGAGGGGAAGATCCTGTCAGTCATTTTGCTTTTTGAGAACTGGCTAGGTCCTCGAAAAGCAGCTTCTGAGATATTTCCTGTTCTTTATTCAGGAGTGTATTCTATCTTTTGTTCAGGCCTATCAGTCAGAGAGGAATGTTCGAGAGGTGCATTCTCAGACTTCTTAGTCTCCTAGCTGGAAAGGAATGTCTGATTCTTTATTCCAAGCTGAAAAACTCAAAGGTCTAGCAGGAGGTGGGGGGGAAAGGCCGGGTTTACACTATAATATGGAGGATTTTCTAAAGTGATTTATCATTCAACTTCTTATGTAGGATTTTTAGGATATGGAAAAGAGTGACACAGGAAGTGATGTTAGGAAATGTATTGCTATCTACAGTATTTGAGGGATTATCCATATTGATGGCATTATAGATAGAAATATTATACTTTTTTCTGTATTCTAGGAGAAAATTCCATAGTCCTACAATCCTGCTCCAAGGCTGATATATGAGAGAGAAATCATGAGCATAATTGCTGACGTATTACCCTCATTCTTTAGTTAGAAATTTAGGAAGTACCAAAATATAGCTAAGAATCACCAGTCAATACTGGTGTTTTAAAGTCATAATAGCAGTTAAATTTTTCTATAAATGTGAAGTGGCTCCTGTTATGTTCTCAAAGATATTTGCTGAGTTTCACATTGACCATGAAAATATCAACCGAATAAACTGACTCAGTGTATTAATATGATTTAATGAGGTTCGGATCCACTCCTATAAATGACGCTCTTTAACACACCAGAGAAAGTAGAAAAATAGAAATTTATTTAGAAAAAGCAAGGCACAGGTAGCTTAGATTTGCATAAGAAGCATATAATAATAAGAAGAAGAATAATCAATAATACAGTACCAATCAAGATAATTGGTAAAGGAAGAGAATACATCACCAATTCAAGGGAACCTCCGGATCAATCAATGGCTGGGAGCCCCGTTACAGCCTGCGCAACGTGAATTGTGTAAAGAGTTTTCCCGGGCGAAGCGTCCTCTCCACGGTTGAGGCCCAGCGAGGCTTAATGGACGCGGATCTTTTATATTATTCTAAACAAAGAAGGCTTAGGGCCAAGGAAGTTTTAGCTTGGCGCGTGCGCTATTCATGTCCAATACACATCTGGTTTAATCACGTTCCACCTGCCTGAGGCTTGGTATGTGTTCTTATCAATTCTCACGTTGCACAAGGAGGGGGGCCGCCCCTCCTGGCCGACGTGTCCTGGGAATGGCTAGTTCCTGGAATGCTAAACCAAGGACACTCAGGGGTTATGGAACGGTCATAGCCGGGATGTGAACTGAACCTATTTATTTGAATGATCTTATTAATTTAAAAGGGAATTCTCAATTTCCATTTCACTCAGTTATCTCAACCAATAACTAATTAGATCCATTTAAGAGTTTTCTTGATATCAGAGGAGAAAAAAGGTCTTTTCTACTCCTATGTAACTATAAGAAACAGGAGCTCAGGGGAACAAATCTTAACTTGACACTTCCAAAACAACTTCTTTCCTCCCTCCTTTATTACTGTCATTCCATAAGATTTGAATAAAGAAGCATTTAAAGGAGCGAACAGGCTGTTCACCTAGTGGGGTTCCAATTGCCCTACATGTGAAGTGTGAGCTACCTGCAAAGAGGACAGATGTTATAGCTCCTACTCAAAGGTAAGCTAGCACAAGAAGAGCTTGGTGCTGTCTATCAGTATTGGACTCTTAGTTTTGAACATTCTTTCAAAGATTGAAAAGTCTAGGTGTTACAAGAGGCTTTTTGTTGGTTTTCATTTTGGATTGTTTTTCATATTAACTATTTGGGAAAAAAATATTGGGGATACTCGACCAGAAAATCAGTTTCACCCATGGATAGTAGCAAGAGACAAGTAGCCTACATAGGTAAAAAAAATAATTCTGGACTGGAATAGTATCTTATGGGTTTATGTTGCTTTTATTTAATATTCCCAAGAGAAAGAAGGGGTTAGGCAACAGAACTGCCATTTTACAAATGAGAAATTGAGTCATAGAGAGGTTGATCAACTTATATTCAAGTATAAAATTAAACAGTGGCAGCAATGGGATATAAAGTTGAAGAGATTTTCTTTCTTCTGATTTCTGTCATTTCTTCTGATTCTGGGTTATGCAAAACAAAATTACAGCTTATGAAAACCTGTCCCAAGTCAACAAAACCTATCAGGTTAACAATGCTCTTCATGAGGAAGGTCTATGAAATAATGAAAAAAAAATACTAGACTAAGACATTATTTCAAATATTAATCTTGACACTTTTAACTATATGATCATAATTGAGTTAGCTTCTCTGAGCCTCAAATTCCTCTTCTGTAAATTAGGGATAAAAATCTTGCAGTATCCAGAGCATAAGGTTATTCTGATGAAAGGATTTTATAAACTTTAAAGTGCCAAATAAATTAAAGCTATTCTCTCATACATGTCATCTAAAATTCAAAGCTTTTTTAAAAATTTGTTTATTTAATTTATTTAATATTTAGTTTTCATCACTGATTTTCACGAGAGTTTGAATTATGAATTTTCTCCTCATTACTACCCTCCCTCCACTCCAAAATGGCAAATATTCTCGTTGCCCTATTCCCCAGTCATCCCTCCCTTCTGTCACCCCACTCCCTTCCCATCATCTTTTCCCTTAATTTCTTGTAGATAAATTTCTATGCCATATTACCTGTGTATCTTACTTCCTAGTTGCATGCAAAAACTTTTTTTGTTTGTTTTTGAACATCTGGCAAATTCTTGCCCCTCTTCCCTCCCCACCTAAGCTCCCTAAGAAGGCAAGCAATTCAACATAGGCCACATGTGTATCATTAAGAAAAATCCTTCCACAATACTGATGTTGTCAAAGACTTACTTTATTTTGCTCTTTCCTAACCTATCTCCCTTTATTGAATTTTCTCCCTTTACCTGTCCCTTTTCAAAAGTGTTTGTTTTTGATTACCTCCTCCCTCTGTCTGCCATCCCATCTACCATCACCCCTTTTTTTATCTTCTTCCTCCTTCTTTCCTGTGGGGTAAGATACCCAACTGAGTGTGTATGTTATTCTCTCCTCAGGTCAAATCCGATGAGAGCAAGATTCACTCATTCCCGCTCATCTGCCCTCTCTTCTCTTCCTACAGAACTGCTTTTTCTTGCCACTTTTATGTAAGATAATTTAACCTATTCTATCTTTCCCTTTCTCCCTCTCTCAATATATTCCTCTCTCATCCCTTAATTTGATTTTATTTTTTTAGATATCATCCCTTCATATTCAACTCACCTTGTGCCCACTGTCTATATACATGTATCTATAACATATATACACACATACATATATATACATACACACATATATGTTATATATATAGATGTATATACATATACATATGTATAAATATATGTATATTCCCTTCAGCTACCTTAATGCTGAGGTCTCATGAATCATACACATCATAAGAATCATACACATATAGGAATATAAACAAAATATTTCAGCTTTAGTAAGTCCCTTGTGATTTCTCTTTCTTGTTTACCTTTGCATGCTTCTCTTGATTCTTGTGATTGAAAGTCAAATTTTCTATTCAGCTCTGGTCTTTTCACTGAGAAAGCTTAAAAGTCCTTCATTTTATTGAAAATCTATATTTTGCCTTGGAGCATGATACTTGGTTTTGCTGGGTAGGTGATTCTTGGTTTTAATCCTAGCTCCATTGACCTCTAGAATATCGTATTCCAAGCCTTAATGGAGAAGCTGCCAGATCTTGTGTTATTCTGATTGTGTTTCCACAATACTCAAGTTGTTTGTTTCTGGCTGCTTGCAGTATTTTCTCCTTGATCTGGGAGCTCTGGAATTTGGCAACAATATTCCTGGGAGTTTTCTTTTTGGGATCTTTTTGAGGAGGTGATCAGTGGATTCTTTCAATTTCTATTTTAGCCTCTGGCTCTATCATCAGGGCAGTTTTTGGTAATTTCTTGAAAGATGACATTTGGTCTCTTTTTTTTTGATCATGACTTTCAGGTAGTCTAATAATTTTTAAATGATCTCTCTTGGATCTCTTTTCCAGGTCAGTGGTTCTTCCAATGAGATATTTCACATTGTCTTCCACTTTCTCATTCTTTTGGTTTTGTTTTATAATATCTTGATTTCGTACAAAGTCACAACTTCCACTTGCTCCAATCTAATTTTTAAGGTAGTATTTTCTTCAGTGATCAAAAAAGAGCCTAGATAACATCTTTCAAGAATTATCAAGGAAAACTGCCCTGATATTCTAGAACCAGAAGGTGAAATAGAAATTGAAAGACTCCACCAATCACCTCTTCAAAAACATCCCCAAAGGAAAACTAGGAATATTATAACAAAATTCTAGAGTTCCTATATTAAGGAGAAAATATTAAAAGCAATCAGAAAGAAACAATTTGAATATTGTGGAAACACAATCAGGATAACACAAGATCTAGCAGCTTCTACATTAAGGGATCAAAGGGCTTGGAATATGATCTTCCAGAGGTCAAAGGAGGTAGGATTGAAACCAAAAATCACCTACTCAGAAAAACTGAATATAATACTTCAGGGAAAAAAAAATAAGCATTCAATGAAATGGAGGACTTCCAAACATTCTTGATAAAAAGAGCAGAGTGGACAGAAAAATTGACTGTCAAATACAAGAATCAAGAGAAGCATGAAAAGGTAAACATGAAAGAAATATCACTAGGTACTTATTAAAAATTGAACAGTTTACATTCCTACATGGAAAGATGATATCTATAACTCATGAGACCTTTCTCAGTGTCAGTGTATGTGAAGGGAATACACACACATATGTATGTACGTATATGTATGCGTATGTGTGTATATGTATATGTGTATATGCATGTATGTATAGACAAAGGGCACAGTATGATTTGAATATGTAGGGATGATGTCTAAAAAATAAAAATAAGGGGTGAAAAAGGAATATATTGGGAGAAGGAGAAAGGGAGAGATAGAATAGGGTAAATTATCTCACATAAATAAGGCAAGAAAAAGCTGTAACAATGGAAGTGAAGAGGGAGGAGGTGAAAGGGAATGAGTCAACCCTATTCTCAGTGGATTGGACTTCAGAATAACATATACACTCAATTGTGTATCTTACCCTACAGGAAAGTAGGTGATAAAGGGATAAGGGGGAGATGATAGAAGGAAGAGAAGATTGGGAGAGGGAGCACTCAGAAGCAAACACCTTTGAAAAGAGACAGGGTTGAAGGAGAAAATAGAGTAAAAAGGGGTGGGATAGGATGGAGGGAAATAAAGTTAGTCTTTCACAATGTTACTAATATGGAAATGTTTCACGTAACTACACACACAAAACCTATACTAAATTGCTTGCCTTCTCAATGAGGGTGGGTGGGGAGGTAAGAAGGGAGAGAATCTGGAACTTAAAGTTTTAAAATCAAATGTTAAAAATTGTTTTTACATGCAACTGGGAAGTAAGATACAAAGGTCATGGGGTATAGAAATTTGTCTTACCCTACAAGGAAGTAAGAACAAAGGGGATAAAGAGAGGGTGAGGTAATAGAAGGGAGGGCAAACTGGGGGAAGGAGTAATCAGCATGCATGCCATATTGGGGTTGGAGATAGGGGGAAAATGGGGGGAAAGCTTGGAACTGAAAATCTTGTGGAAATGAATGCTTAAAACTAAAAGTAAATAAATAATTTTTGAAAGTAACACAAAAAATGAGTTTTAAAGAAAAACAATGAAAATATGTAATAAATGAATGAGGAATTTTTTACTCTATAACAATAGGTTGAACAAGACCACTGAAGGGCCTTGTGGGATACTAACTATTCCACAAACATGCTCATTGTGCCTCTTATTTTCTGTCTCTACTGTGCATAGGTGTGAATGTACATGATTCCAAATGTGAAAGTGAAAATGAAATTGATGAATCATCTGAATTCTTGAAGTTATGAAAGTTAAATGATCAAACATTGAATATTGATTGTAAATATTCAGTGGATCCATAATCTTTTCTATGTGTATATTCCCTGATTGTAACTCATACATATTTTCTTATCCTGTTTGTCTTCCAATAAGTTGGCCATCCAGGGTCTACTCACTGTTTTAGAGGTTTGTCTTAGGTTCCTTTAACATTTCATTGGAACCTAGGCAAATTTAGAGTATATATTAATGAAGAAATACACTTTAACTTTTAGAAAAAATAAATAAAATGAAGTCTTAGAGAAAGAAATCAAAATCTTAGAGGAGAAACAAGGTAGAGTAAATACAAAATAACAGGAGTGAAAATGACTAAAATTGTAGCAGAAATATTCCATGGAACTTAATGGCAGAGAGGTGATTTACATTTTGTGTTATTAGTATTGATTTAAGGTAGGAAATGTCCTGTGGAATAAGGCAGCATTAGTCAATTCATCTGTTATCCTTTATACTTATTACATGAACAATTTGTCTCATTTTTTCAGCTCATACATTTCTTTAATGAGTCTTTTATGCCACTTCTTGTGTTGTGGCCAAGTCATCAATGGTGATGGGATGAAGGCTACTTATATACACTACGTGTGTCTGTATTGTCATTTAGGTGACACAAAATTGCTGAGGCTTTACAATTCAAAGCGTTCAGTTCAAAGACATAGAAATTGCCATCAAGATAGTGATATTTTTTGTTTTGTTTTCTCCCCATCTTCAGAAAGAAGCTCAGAATCACTGGATGGTCTATTCAGTTTTCCAAATGTCATCCAGCGTAATTTTTTTTCTCCAATTAAATTTGTGTCTCAAATAATTTTCTGTCTATAGTAGTTGTGCAAGGTTTAACTACTACCTGCTATTTACCATCTAATTATCTATCTACCTACCTACCTATTTCTACATATACATGTCTCTTGACCATCTAGCTTCATAAATACATATGTATTTACATATAAATTTATGAATGCATACATGTGATTACCCATATCAGGATGAATGTTTATATACATGCATGCATACATGCATATATTAATATCTATTTACCAATAGACCAGAACAATTAAGTCACAAAATATGGGCAATATAAATTTTTCTTCTTTGTTAATCCATGAAACAAGTATTTTTAAAAATGTGTGTTTTGTTTGTACATAGCTTTGTTTACCATATCTCCCCTACCAAGCTACGATTTTAAATCCTCCAGTTGGAACCATTTGCTTTCCAGACATGCTTTCTTTATGCTTGTCAAGTGCATTAATGCCACTACGCTTACATAAAATGAATAATCAGCATTTCATGAAGCCATTTTTTTCTGTTAAAATGAGTTTATTACTGGTTTATTTTTCATGGCCTATCAAACAGATGTTGCTAACTCTCTGAGGAATTCTCTGCTTTTCCCAGTGACTCTGGCTTGGTGAAATGCCAGATATTTCATTTCTCTGTAATGCTACTCAGGAATGCCATAGCAGTTAAGGAATTTGCTTAAGCAACAGAAATCTCAACATGGAAGACTTAGAAAAGATCTTAGAACACAGAATTTTTAAACGAACACTACTGATATTGAAGGAATTTATAATATAGAATCATATCTTAGGTCCATAGAGCATAGAATGGTAGAACACAGAATATTAGAGATATAAGAAAGATAGCACTTATTTCAATATATTCATTTTTTGGATAAGAGAACTAAAGCCCAGAGAACTGAAGTAATATACCAATGACTCATAGGCCAAAAAAAGTGATAGAACCGAGTACAAATTCACTGAGATCCCAAAACCATTGATGTTTACATTGTAACTTTTCATTTCTAATAATAATAAAAAATCTTCATGTTACGTGGCTTTGATAAAGGGAATTCTCTGTGTGGATGTGCATGTGGGTGTATGTGTGTGTCTTTCTGTCTATGGCAGTATAGCCTCAAATGGAAAATAAACACATCAGAACAAAAGACACTTGAGGTGGCCTAAAAATTGATGAGGGCAATATTGGAAGCATTATGCTCAATTTGGGGGATACAATGTAAGTCAAAAAGACCCTTCTTAACTCCAGGAGCACCTGTTGTAAGCAAGGAGAGAATATGTAAATAATTAGGTACATAAAAGATTTAGATTGAGTATATGGGAGGTTATCTAAAAGAGGAATGTACTAGTACCTGTTATCCTTTAGGAGTTGGGACTCGAACTGAGCTTTAGAAGAAGTCAGGGAAACAAATAGGAAGAGGTGAGGAGGGAGAAAAATCCAGAAATAATAGATATTAATTCATTCAATAAAAATTTATTAAGCACTTATTATGTGCCAGGCAGTATGCTCAACAGTCAGGATACAAAAAAGAAGCAAAAGACAGTCACTGACCTCAAGAAGTTTATAATCTAATATGGGAAAAAAACATGCGAACGAACATATACAAAGCAACCTATATGAAGGATACATAGGAAATGATTAAAATTGAAGGCATGGGAATTAAGAGCGGTAGGGATAGACTTCATGTAGGAGGTGGGATTTTATTTGGACTTAAAGTAAGTCGGGGAGGTCATTAGTAAGAGTAGAGGAGGAAAAGCATTCCAGATATGGAAGAGAGCCAATGCAAAAGTACCTTGATGAGAGATTATCAATTTGTTTTGTTCAAGGAACACCTATTAGGCCAGTAGTGTTATATCACTGAGACCAGAGAAGGGAGTGAAGTGTAATGAAATAGGAAATAAATGGCTAGGTTGTGAATGGCTTTCAATGTTAAAATAGGAAAGTTGATGTTTGATGTTAGAAATAAGAGGGAGCCATCAGAACTTAATGAGTAGATTGGTTATAAGAATGTTAAATCTCTGCTATAGAAGAATCACCCTTCCAGATGAATTCATTGGAGTGAAGAGTAATTTGATACCTGAATGCCAACTGAAAGGTTATTGTTGTAATCTAGGTGAGAAGTAATGAGGTCCAATACTAGAGTTGTAGCTGTGTTAGTATAGAGGAAGTTTCATATGGGTAGATGTTTGTGAAGTAGAGATGAGAAATTTTGCGGATGCGCTGAATATGTAAAGTGAAAGTTAAGAGTTGAGGAAGACACTGATGTTCAGACTTGAGTGACTAAAAGCATAGTAGTAACCCTAACAGCAAGAAGGAAGTTTGGAAGAGAATTGAATTTTGAAGAAAAGGTAATGAGTTCGATTTGTAAAATATTGAGTTTAAGGTTTCTTTGAAACATTCAATTTAAGATTTCTAAAAATCAGTTGCTGATCGAGGACTGTATCTAAGGAAAAAATCTAGAGATGAAACACACACACACATACACACACATCTTTAAATCAATTCCATAGAAATCGTGATTGAGCCTAGAGAAGTTGATAAGATCACCAAGCAGTAAAGCATAGAGGAAAAAAAAAGAAAAGGGCACAGGTCAAAGCCTTGGGTGACAGTAGGTGAGTATAACATGGAGGAAGAAACAGGAGAAATACACTAAGAATCAAGGGTCAGCCAAGAAGAGGTGAAACAAAAGAGAGAGCCATGTTGCTAAAACCTAGAGAAGAGAGCGTATATTGAAGAAAGTCATCAACAGGGATAGTAAGTCCAAGTAAAGCATTATTGTTATTCTGGTAGTGGCAGTGGTTTTACAATGGGCAAAGATGGATGTAATTGTTGGCAGCAGAGTAGAAGCAGATAGATTAAAAGATTGAAGATAATAGGAATAATGAAGATGATCATAATGGGGTCAATATACTGGAGCAAATTGGATGGAATTTAACTTTTCAAGGTAGGAGAAGGCCACCAATTCATTTAGCACAGGAAAGAAAGACAAGATAGACTGGGGGGAGATTTTTCTTTTAATAATGTAAATGAGGAGGAGAAAGAGGGGAAACATTTTTTTAAGAATGGATTAGTTTTCTTTTTTTTTAAAATGTATGTTATATTATATATAACATTTCCCAATTAAATGTAAAAAATTAACAATCTTATTTTAAATTTAATCAGATTATTCAAGTCTTTCATAGCTGATTATCCTTACAATATTGCTATTACTATGTACAATATTTTCCTGATTCTTCTTACTTCACTTTGTGTGTGTTCATAAAAATCTTCCCAGGTTGTTTTAAAGCCATCCTGGTTATTATTTCTTATGGCACAATATTATATCATCACAATCCTATGCCACAACTTATTTATACATTCCCTAATTGACAGGAATTCCCTCAATTTCCAATTCTTTGCCAATGCACAAAAAGTTGGTATAAATACTTTTGTAGAAATAGGTCCCTTTCCCTTTTGGCTAACTCTAGGCTATATACCTAGTAGTGATATTTCTGGGGTAAAACATATGCCCAGTTTTATAGCCCTTTATGTGTAGTTCCCATTTTTTTTTCTCCATAATGGTTGGATCAGTTCACGACTCCAACAGAAGTACCTTATTTCCCAATTTCTCCACATCCCTTCCAACTTTTCTCATTTTCCTTTTCTTCAATGTTAGGCAATTTGATAGGTGATATGTATTATATCACAGATGTTTTCATTTGCACTTCTTTAATTACTAATAGTTTAGACCATTTTATATGAACATCTATAATTCTGATTTCCTCTCTTGAAAAATGCTTGTTCACATACTTTGACACTTTATTAATTTGAAAATGCTTCATTTTTTGTGAATTTGGTGCAGTTCTATATAGGTTTGTGAAATGAGGCCTCAATAAAAGAAACTTATTTTGATTTTCCGCAGTTTCTTGTTTTCCTTCTAATTTTGGCTGCATTAGTTTTGTTGTGCAAAAGCTTTGATTAAGTTCACATAATCGTAAAGATCCAAATGATGTAACTAAGAGTCAAACAAAACTGAAATGACAGAACAACCATCAAGATTATTTGTTTTTCTTTCTGTGATCCTCTCTACCTTTCGTTTATTCATAAACCCTTCCCTTATTATGGATTTAATGTATATATTTTTCCACATTTCTCCAATTTATTTAAGATATCATCCTTTATATCTAAATCATGTACCCATTTTGACTCTAAGTTAGAATATGTTGTGATATATTGGTTTTCGCATAGTCTGGGGATAGGTTACTTGCAGCCTCAAGGCCAAATTTGGTCTTCTAGGTCCTTGGATGGGGCCTTTTGACTGAGTCAAAGTTATACAGAACAAATACTTTTATTAATGGGATTTGTTCTTGTGAAATTTGGATTAAGTCAAAGGGCCACACTTGATGACCTAGAGGGCCATACGAGACCTTGAGGCCACAGGTTCCCCATCCCTGGGGCCCTAGTCTCTTCCAAAATTCTTTTTGGTTTTCCCAGCAATTTTTCTCAAATGCTGAGGTTTTACCCAAAATGCTTGGATCTTTGGGTTTATTACGTATGGATTACTATGGTGATTTACTGTGGTGTATTGTTTTAACCTAACGATTCTAATGATCCACCGCTTTGTTTCATATCCATTATAGATCCAGAATGAGTAAACCAGCCTCCCTTTACATTTTTTTTTCACTGATTACCTGTTCTTTCAGATGAATTTCATAATTTTTATTGGTTATCTCTATAAATAGACCTAGGAGTGCTACTTCTTGGTCAAAGATTTTAGACAGTTTAATATTTCTTTGGGCATAATTCCAGATCATTCTCAAAAATATTTGGATCATGTCACAATTCCACCAACAATGTATTAGTGTCACAGTTTTTTCCATATCTCCTCCAATATTCTTTGCTTTCATCTGAAATAATTTTATCCAATATGATAAATATTAAATTGTATCTCAAGATTGTTTTAATTTTAATTTCTCTACACAGTAATGATGTAGTACATTTTATATGACTATTTATTGTTTTGATTTCTTCATCATAAAACTGCCTGTTCATTTAATTTGAGCATTTATCAATTGGTGAATGACTCATATTCTTATAGATTTGAGAAAGATGCTTATATATTTGAAATGTGACACCTTCATCTGAGAAACTGTCTATACAATTTTCTGCCAATTTTCTGCTATTCTCTGATTTTGGCTTCATTGGTTTTATCTGTAGAAATTTTTTTTCAAATTTAAGGTAATAAAAATTATCCAGGTTACTCCATATCTTCTCTCTCTCTCTTATTCAGAATTTTTTTTGCCTATCCATGTTAGATAAATAAAATGTTCTCTATTCTATTTTTTGTAATATCTCTCTTTATATCTAGGTAATATATCCATTTTCTCCTTATCTTGCTAAATGGTATAACATATTGGTCTATGTCCAGTTTCTGCCATACTGCTTTCCATTTTCTCAACAATTTATTTCATGAAATAATCAATTTCCCCCCAAGTCTTAAGTCTTTGCACTTGTCAAATATAATGTTACTATAACTATTTGCTTCTCCAAATAGCATATCTATTATGTTCCATTGATCTACCTTTTTTTTTTATTTCTTGGCCATAATCAAATGATTTTGATAATTACTGCCTTGTAATAAAGTTTAGAAGCTGGTACTGCGAGGGAAGGAGCCAAGATGGTGGCATGAAAACAGTGTCTTACCAGAGCCCTCTCACAAATTCTGCCAGATACTGCTAAAATAGTGAATCTGAGCATATTTGAGAGAGTTAGAAACCTCTAGCAGACTGAGTGGGGCAAATTTCCAAGGAAGGAGAGTCCAAAAGGTGGACTGGATGGATCTGTAGGCTGGGAGAACACTCAGCATGTGGAGCTGCACCAGACAGCACCAAAGCAGAAGTAGCTGTGGTAACCAGCAATCAAGGCTGGGAGAAAGCTGGGTGCCTGAAACCTGCAGAGATCCCCAGGCCTCCCAGCACAGGAGGAGAGTCTGTTGAAGTGATGAGAGACAGCAATGCAATGCCTCTGGCCATGAGAAATCAACTCCTGAAGTTTGCAGCCAAAGGTTTGAAACACATCTTCTTGACCTTCCAGGAGACATGATGGCCAGGTAAATGGCTCTAATCCCTCCCTTCCTGATCCAGATAATTCCCCTGGAAAAATGCTGGAATAGAGGAGACACAAGTGGGGCTTCAGTGGACGAGCAGTAGGAGCTCTTGAGTCACAGAGGGGCAAAGCCAGCAGGGGTCAACACCAGGAGCCCACAATTACCTTTGCACAGCCAGGGGAAGTAGTAGACACCAGCTCAATGGCAAACAGCTGAGGTCATTGCTGAAGAGCAACAGTGCTGGAGAGCAGCCCCAGGAGAAAAGGAGACTTCAGGCAGGCAGACCCTTCCCCATACCTCAGGAACCTGAAGGCGATAGATAGATAGATGATAGATAGATAGATAGATAGATAGAGATAGAGATATAGAGATATAGAGATATAGATATAAATATATATAGATAGATATATAGATATATAGATATACATACATATATCTATCTATATATCTATATCGATATAGATAGACAGACAGACAGACAGACAGACAGACAGACAGATAGATAGATAGATATACAGAAAGGCAGTAACTGGAGTCACAATCCCCAGACCAAGAAACCTGGGGCAGAGATCCCTAAGCCTCCAAAGCAGAAATCCACTGTAAAGCCAGGAAAAGCTAACTAACATGAAGAAGAAGACAAAAATATGGAAGACCATTGATTCTTTTTATGGAGAAAGGGACAATCAAAATATCGATTCTGAAGAGGACAGCACTGACACTATGCCCACATCTGACACCTTGAAAGGGAATGTGAACTGGTCTCAAGCCCAAAAAGCATTACTGAAAGAGCTAAAGGAAGATTTTAAAAACCAAGTTAGGGAGGTAAAAGAAAAAATGGAAAAAAATCAAAAAAACACTGATGAAATCAAATTTTTAAAAAATAAGACTGGTGAAATGGTTACAGGGATTCAGAATCTCAAAAGAGAAAATCACATTCTGCAAGGTAAAATCAACCAACAGGCAAATGAGACTTAAAAGCAAAATGAACACAGCAGCTCACTAAAAATTAGAATTCAGCAAGTGGAAGTTAATGACACATGAAGCATCAAAAAGGAATCAAACAAAATGTAAAGAATGAAAAAAAAATAGAAGAACATCTGAAATATATGATTGGAAAAATAACTGTCCTGGAAAATAGATCCAGGAGAGATAATTTAAGAGTTACTGGTGTACCAGAAATCCACAATGAAAAAAAAGCTTTGACAATGTCTTTGAAGAAATCATCAAAAATAACTGCCCAGAGGTCCCAGAGTCAGAAGATAAAATAGTCATTGAAAGAATCCACCGATCACCCCCTGAAAGAGATCCCAAATTGAAAACTCCAAGAAATATTATAGCCACATTTCAGAATTACAAACTCAAGGAGAAAATATGGCAAGCAGACAAAAAGAAACAATTCAGATATTGTGGAACTATAATCAGGATCAAGTAGGGTCTTTCAGCTTCTATATTAAATTAGTTATACTAGAGGGAAAGACAGGAGGGAGAAGAGAAGTATATGAGCTTTACTCTCATTAGGTTTGGTTCAAGAAGAAAATAACATACTCTGAAAAGTATAGAAATCAAATTTTTCCTATAGGCATTAGGAGGGGAAAGGGGAAAAGAAAAAGGGGGATGGTCAGAATGGAGGGAATAAATAGCAAGGGTTAAAGGGTAAGGAAAGTGAGGGAAATCAAGAGGGAGTGTAAATTAAGGAAAACGGTGGTCAAAAGCAAAACTATTGAGGAGCAGAAAGAGGGAGGGAAAAACAAAAGCATAAATGTGGGGGAGGGAGGGAACAGGATGGAGAAAATGACACGGCTTGTAATTATAACTGTGAATGTGAATGGGATGAACCCTCCCATAAAACAGAGGTGGACAACAGAGTAGATTAATAACTATAATCCTACAACATGTTGTTTACAAGAAACACATTTGAAAAAGGTGGATACATACAGGGTAAAAGTAAAAAGATGGACTAGAATACATTGTGCTTCAGCTAAAGCAAGAAAAAAGGAGGAGTAGCAATCTTAATCTCAGACAAAGCAAAAGCAAAGATACATCTTATTAAAAGAGATAAGGAAGGACATGATATCTTGCTAAAAGGCACCATAGACAAGGAAACAATATGATTATTTAACATGTATGCACCAAGTGGTATGGCATGCAAATTCTTACAGGAGAAGTTCAGGGAGTTACAGGAAAAAATTACACAGCAGAAACATACTAGTTGGAGAACTCAACTCCCCCCTCCCTCTTTGAACTTGATAAATCTAAACTCAAAATAAAACAAAAAGAAGTTAAGGAAATGAAAGAATTTTACAAAAAGGAAGATATCATAGACTTCTGGAGAAAACTGAATGATAAAAAGGAAGATACTTCTTTTTTTCTCAGTGGTACTTGGCACATACTCAAAAACTGCCCATGCACTAGGGCAAAAAACCTCAGAATCCAGTGCAGAAAGGCTGCAATATTCAATGCATCCTTCTCAGATCATGATGCAATAAAAATTATTTGTAATAAAGAATCATGGAAAGATAAACTAAAATTAATTGGAAACTAAATAATCTAATCCTAAGGAATGAGTGTGCCAAAGAACAAATCATAGAAACAATTAATAACTTCATTCAAGAGAATGACAATAATGAAACAACATACCAAAACTTATGGGATGCAGCAAAAACAGTTCCTAGGGGAAGTTTTATATCTACACAAATGAAAAAACTAGAAAAAGAACAAATTGAAACCCCCCAATTAAATACCAAATTATAAATAGTGAAAACAAAGGAGAAATTAATAAAATTGAAATCAATAAAACTGTGGGGGGCAGAACCAAGACTGGGGATTTGCCTAGGGCTCTCCTCCAGAATACTTCAAACACCTATAAAAATGGCTCTGATCAAATTCTAGAACAGCAGAATGCACAAAATAGCAGAGGGAAGCAAGGCCCCAGCCCAGGAAAGCCTGGATGGTCGCTGGGTAAAGTCTATTGAGCACGGAGCTGGGAGCAGAGTGGAGCAGAGCCCAGTGTTGGCTGCACTTGTATCAACCAGACTGGGAGCTGGGCAGATCAGGACCAAGCATCCTGAAGCAGTGAGCTGCAGCAGTTACCAGACTTCTCAACCCACAAACACCAAAGACAACTGGGAAGGTTAGTGGAAAAAGCTGTTGGAAGAGAGTGAAAGGAGTTTGCTATTAAGCCACTGCCCCACGGGCAGCAGGGGTGGTGCAGCTACAGAACTACAGCTGCAGTTCTTCCAGCCCCAGGCCAAGCTGGTGGGAGCAATTAAGTGATAGATCAGAGTGGGAGTGCAGAGCCTGCTTAAGATCTCAGTCAGGTCCAGGTTGGAGGTTCTTGAGGAAGGAGAAGAGCTGGTGTGACAGAGGTTGCTGTGTGGAAACAGCTATGAAAACAACAACACATCCCCTAAAGTGTGGAACAAAGTATTCTCTACTCTACAAGCAGTCATACACCAATGAAATATTCAAGGGTCAAGTAGTTGGCTGGGAACTGGGCCAGGCAGTGAAAACACTTTCGGATTCAGACTCAGATTTTGGAATCTTTCTCGGGTGAAAAAGAAGACAAAACATACAGCCAGAAGTCAATAAAGTCAAAGGTCCTACAACAAAAGCCTCCAAGAAAAACATGAACTGGTCTCAGGCCATGGAAGAACTCAAAAATGATTTGGAAAATCAAGTTAGAGAAGTAGTGGAAAAATTGGGAAGAGAAATGAGAGAGATGAAAGAAAATCATGAAAAACAAGTCAATGACTTGCTAAAGGAGACCCAAAAAACACTGAAGAAAATAACACCTTAAAAATAGACTAACTCAAATAGCAAAAGGGCTCCAAAAAGCAAATGAGGAGAAGAATGCCTTGAAAGGCAGAATCAGCCAAATGGAAAAGGAGGTCCAAAAGACCACTGAAGAAAATACTACCTTAAAAATTAGATTGGAGCAAGTGGAAGCTAGTGACTTTATGAGAAATTAAGATATTATAAAACAGAGCCAAAGAAATGAAAAAATGGAGCACTATGTGAAATATCTCTTTGGAAAACCACTTACTTGGAAAATGGATCCATGAGATATAATTGAAAATTATTGGACTACCTGAAATCCATGACCAAAAAAAGAGCCTAGACATCATCTTTCAAGAAATTGTCAAGGAGAGCTGCCCTGATATTCTAGAGCCAGAGGATAAAATAGAAATGGAAAAAAAACCCACAAATTGCCTCCTGAAGAAGATCCCCAAAAGAAAAGTTCTAGGAATATTGTTGACAAATTCCAGATCTCCAAGATCAAGGAGAAAATACTGCAAGCAGCCAGAAAGAAACAATTTGATTATTGTGGTAACACAATCAGAATAACCTAAGATCTAGCTGCTTCTACACTAAGAGATCGAAGGGCTTGGAATATGATATTCTGGAGGTCAATGGAGCTAGGATTAATACCAAGAATCACCTACCCCGCAAAACTAAATATCATGCTCCAAGGCAAAAAATGGATTTTCAATAAAATAGAGGATTTCAAGCTTTCTCAGTGAAAACACCAGAGCTGAATAAAAAATTTGACTTTCAAACACAAGAATCAAGAGAAGCATGAAAAGGTAAAGAAGAAAGAGAAATCACAAGGGAGCTACTAAAGCTGAACCGTTTTGTTTTGTTTGCATTCCTACATGGAAAGATGATGTGTATAATTCATGAGACCTCAGTATTAGGGTAGCTGAAGAGAATACACAAACACACACACACACACACACACAGACAGAGGGCATAGTGTGAGTTGAATATGAAGGGATGATATCTTAAAAAATCAAATCAAATTGAGAGATGAGAGAGGAATATATTGAGAGTGTGAGAAAGGGAGAGATAGAATGGAGTAAATCATCTCACATAAAACTGGCAAGAAAAATCACTTCTCTAGGAAGGGAAGAGGGGGCAGGTGAAGGGGAATGAGTGAATATTGCTCTCATCAGAATTGACCTGAGGAAAGAATAACATACACACTCAATTGGGTATCTTACCCCACAAGAAAGAAGGAGGAAGGAGATAAAAATGGGGGGACAATAGAAGGGAGGACAGTTAGGGGGAGGTGGTAATTAAAAGCAAACATTTTTGAAAAGGGACTGTGTCAAGGGAGAAAATTGGATAAAGTGGGATAGCATTGGATGGAGCAAAATATAGTTAGTCTTTCACAACGTGAGTATTGTGGAAGGGTTTTGCATAATGATAGACATGTGGCCTATGTTGAACTGCTTGCCTTGTTAGAGAGGGTGAGTGGGGAGCGAAGAGGTAGGAGAATTTGGAAATCAAAGTTTTAAAAGAAGATGTTAAAAAAAAGTTTTGATATGCAACTAGGAAATAAGTTTTATAGGCTATGGGGTCTAAACATCTATCTTGCCCTACAAGAAAGTAAGGGATAAGGGGATGGGGTGGATGGGGGGAAAGAAGTGAGGGCTGACTTGGGAATGGGACAATCAGAATATATGCTATCTTGGAGTGAGGGGGAGGGTAGAAATGGGGAGAAAATTTGCAATTCAAACTCTTGTGAAAATCAATGCTGAAAACTAAAAATATTAAATAAATAAAAAAATCAAGAAAACTATTGAATTAATAAATGAAACAAAGAGCTTTTTATGAAAAAAAACAATACAATTAATAAACCTTTGGTCAGTTTCATTAAAAAACAGAAGAAAATCAAATAGCAGTATCAAAAATGAAAAGGGTGAATTCACCGACAATGAACAGGAAACTAAAACAATAATTAGGAATTATTTTGCCAAGTTGTTTAGTCATGTATTTGACAACATTAGGAATATGGATGAATATCTGCAAAAATATAAATCCCTAAGTTAACAGAAGAGGAAATAAAATTCCTAAATAATCGCATCTCAGAAAAATAAATTGAGCAAGCCATCAATGAACTCCCTAGGAAAAAATCTCTATTGCCAGATGGTTTTACAAGTGAATTTTATCAAACATTTAAAGAAAAATTAATTCCTATACTTTATAGACTCTTTGATAAATAGGTGAAGGAGGAGTCCTGCCAAATTCTTTTTATGACACAAATATGGTAGTAATACCCAAACCAGGAAGAGTCAAAACAGAAAAAAGAAAATTATAGACCTATTTCCCTGATGAATATTGATGCAAAATTTTAAATAAAATATTAGCAAAAAGATTGCAGCAACTTATCATAAGAATAATACACTATGACCAGGTAGGATTTATTCCAGGAATTCAAGGCTGGTTCAATATTAGGAAAACTGTCAGCATAATTGATCATAACAACAAAACTAGCAGAAACCATATGATCATCTCAATAGCTGCAGAAAAAGCTTTTGACAAAATACAACACCCATTCTTACTAAAAACACAAAAAAAATAGGGATAAATGGAGCCTTCCTTGAAATTATAAATAGCATCTACCTAAAAGCATCAAGAAATTTAATTTTAATGGGCATAAGCTAGATGCATTCCCAAGAAGATCAAGGGTGAAACAAGGATGTCAATTATCACCTCTACTATTCAGTTTAGTACTAGAAATTTCAGCTGTACCAATAAGAGTAGAAAAAGAAAATGAAGGAATTAGAATAGGCAAAGAAGACACTAAACTATCACTCTTTGCAGATGATATGATGGTTTACTTAGAGAATCCTAGAGAATCAAGTAAAAAACTACTTGAAATAAACAACTTTAGCAAATTTGCAGGATATAAAATAAACCTACGTGAATCCTCAGCCTTCCTTTACATTACTAACAAAGCCCAACAGCAAGAGATAGAAAGAGAAATCCCATTCAAAGTTACTGTAGACACTATAAAATATTTTGTATTCTATCTGACAAGACAAGCTCAGGGCCTATATGAACAGAATATGAAACACTTTTCACATGAATAAAGGCAGATCCAAATAAATGGAAAAGTATCAGTTGCTCATGGTTAGGCCAAGCTAATACAATACAGTTGACAATTTTACCTAAATTAATTTATTTATTCAGTGTCAATCTAACTACCAAAAATTATTTTACACAACTGGATATAATAACAACAAAATTCATCTGGAAGAACAAGAGGTCTAGAATATCTAGGGAATTAATGAAAAGAAATGCTAGGGAAAGTAGTCTAGCCATATTAAACTGTACTATAAAGCAGCAATCATCAAAACTACCTGGTACTGGCTAAGAAACAGAATGGTGGATCAGTGGAATAGGATAGGTACACAAGACTCAGTAGTCAATAACTATAGCAATCTACTCTTTGATAAGCCTGAAGAATCCAGCTTCTGGACTAAGAATTCACTATTTCACAAAAACTGCTGGGAAAATTGAGACATGGTAGGGCAGGAACGGGGCATAGACCAATATCTTACATCATATACAAAAATAAATTCAAAATGAGTTCATGGTTTAGGAATAAAGGCTGAAACTATAAGCAATTTGGGAGAACAAGATTAATCAGATTTATGGAAAAAGAAAGAATTCATGACACAACAAGAGATATAGATTATTGCAAAATGCAAAATGGATTATTTTAATTATGTTAAACTGAAATGTTTTTGTACAAACAAAGCTAATGCAACAAAGATTTATTAATTGTATTGTTTTTTCCCCATAAAACCAGCTCTTTGTTTCATTTATTAACGAAGATTAGGAGGGAAGCAGAAAATTGGGAAAGAATCTTTACAACTAGTGTCTCTGATAAAGGCCTCACCTCTAAAATATACAGGGAACTGTGTCAAATTTGTAGGAATACAAAGTCATTCTGCAGTTGAGAAATGGTCAAAGGTTATGACCGGGCAGTTCTCAGAGGAGGAAATTAAAGATATCTTTAGGCATATGGAAAAATGCTCAAAATCAATACTGATTAGAGAAATGCAAATCAAAACAACTCTTAAGTACCACATCTCTCTGGTCATATTGGCTAACATGACAAAACAGGAAAATGATAAATGCTAGACAGCAGGTGGGAAAATTGGAACATTGTTACATTGCTGATGGAGTTGTGAACTGATCCAGCCACTCTGGAGAGCGATTTGGAACTATGCCCAAAGGGCTATAAAAATGTTCATACCCTTTGACCCAGCAATACCACTTCTAGTGTTGTATCTAAAAGATATCACACAAGTGGGAAAGGGAACCATACGTACAAAAAAAAATTATAGTGGCTCTTTTTGTAGTAGCAAAGAATTTGAAATCAAGGGCATACCCATCAATTGGGGAATGGTTGAAAAAATCATGGTATACAAAGGTGATGGAATACTATTATGCTATAAGAAATGAGGAAGATATAGACTTTAAAACAATCTGAAAAAACCTACATGATATAATGCTGAATGACTGGAGCAGAACCAGGAGAACACTATATACAACCACAGATATGATGACTAACCCTGATAGACTTCTCTCTTCTCAACAATACAAGGTGCAAAAACAACTCCAAAGGACTTATCATGGAGAGAGCTATCTACATCCAGAGAAAGAACTGTGGAGTCTGAGTGCAGATTGAGGCACATTGTTTGCTCCCCCCTTTTTTCCCTTTTCATTTTTTGGTCTTTTGTCTTTTTTTTGTTTGTTTGTCTTTTTTGGTTTTGTTTCTTCTTTCTCATGATTCATTCCATTGGTCATAATTATTCTTTACAACTTGGCTATTGTGTAAATAAGTCCAGTGCAAAGTTGTATGTAGAAGATATATCAGATTCCATGATGACTTGGGAAGGGAGGGGGTCGGGGGGGAAGAAAATCTGGAATTCAAAATTATGTGAAACTGACTGTTGTAAACTAAATATAAAAAAAATCTTATTTATAAAAAAGCTGGTACTGTTAAACCTCCTTCCTTTATTCTTTTCAGATTTAAAATGGAGATATTTCAATTTAGAATTTTAAATATAATTTAGAGTTTATTAAGAATTTAGAATTGAGATAATCTTTAAGGACTAGCCTAGATTATTCTTCTTAACTTTCCTTCCTGTTCTAAGTATTCTGTGTTTATGTGGGCCAGCAAGTAAATCTTCAGCTTACAGTTTTACCATTTTTGAGGTTCCTGGGCAATCACAAATTCTTTGATACCTACCTAAAATGCTTTTAGTCAAAATTGATTTGGGGCAAACTATTTCACATTCTCCTAGTAAGCTGAAGATAAAATTACATTTTCTCTCTGTTTCAAAGTGTAACTTAGATTAGACCAGGAACTAGATATGAAAGTTGATGGAATATATAAAAAATAGTATAAGTTGGACTTTTGATAATGTTAGCATTGTCCTTTCTGCCAATAATAAAATACTATGGAAAAAGCTGAAATACATCACTTACAGGACAAACTGCTAGCAGGGTCTAGGTTGACTTTGAACTAAATCACACGTTAGTACTTCCCCCTTCCCCATCTCCTATGCTTATTGAAGAACTATTTGATCAAAGAAGGTGCACCCAGCTAGAAAATGAAAATTTTCTTCTCAACACCATAGGCTGGTCCCTCAAGGTAGAGGAGATGTGAAGGTGAATCTTGTGTACACTAAACCAAAGCTTTCAAGCAGAAGAAAGACTTACATAGTTCTTTGAGTGCTTTTGTGATGGATCTTTAAAACAAAAACAAAGAAGGAAAACACAACTTGAGCAATGGGATCCTGCTGGGAACAAAACCCCCCCAATTCTTCTCAGCTAGGCTGAGTAGCAGAGTATCTGCTTTAAAGAACTGGATAAAACAGTGACTAGAGACAAGTGATATTTTAATTCATTTTTACCTTTGAAGAGACTCATAAAAACAAAACAAACAAACAATGACAAAACACTGGACTAGTACTTTAGACACCTTCATTCTAGCCCAAACTTTGTTGCTAGCATGCTCTACAAACTTGGGGAAGTCTTTTCCCCTCTGTAAGCCTCAGCTTTCTCACCTTTAAAATAAGAGTTCTTCCTTATTTTAGAACTACATTCTCAGGACTAATTTCCCTATCTATATGACTTCATAAACTCTGAAGTAATTTCAGCTCTACCAGCCTATGTTCTAGCTCTCCAACTGTGTATTTTACAATCTAAGGCACCCTGTAGCTCTCAGAGAATATTTTCAATCTTCTAGTAATATATGTGCTAAGGTTACTTTTAGTTCTAATGCATAATAGGCTGAGTTCTTTAAAACTCTTATATTTTCTAAGTTATTTCCCAATTCTACTTTTTTTTTTGTTCTGTCTACTAAGGAGACTGAAATTCTCATATTTTATCTCCTATTTCCAAACATTTGGTGTATCATAAATCCTTTAATATTCATTAATATGGCAATATTTCATCGTAATTTGATTTATAGAGTTAATGTCAGTGGCTGTGTGTAGTGGGTCGAGAACCTATGAACCAGATTCTGGTTAAAACTACAGACATTGCTGAAATCTACAATTGTTGTCTACTATGATTTTGCTGAGTTCATGGATTAGATTCTCCCAAGGGAAGATTATAGTGAAGAATAAAGTTCCTGTTTTATTTATTTGTTTGTTGTTCGTTTATTGCTGTTCTTCTCCTGTCTTCTTCTTCTTCAAGTTTGGAGACCAAGAAATTGGAATAATTATTCCCTGAATACCACTAATTTGTGAGAAGCTTGGGTATCCCAATATCATTATACTGATTGCAATCACAAAGAATTTTAAAATGTCAGATCAGTAACCATTTTATGCCGCATATTAGCATTCTATAAACTTACAAAATACATATTTACAAAGATTTTTTTTTGCAGGGGGGAAGGCAGGGCAATTGGGGTCAAGTTACTTGCCCAAAGTCACACAGCTGGTAAACGTGCCAAGTGTCTGAGGCCATATTTGAACTCAGGTACTCCTGACTCCATGGCCAGTACTCTACTCACTGTGCCACCTAGTTGCCCCCAAGAGATTTTTTTTCTTATGAGACATACTATTTATTGCCCCATCCAAAAGTATACATTACTTACATGGTTTTCTCAATATAAATACTACTTTTCTACTTTGAGACATAGGATAAAAGGATTTTAATTTTAATTTTATTCATTTAAAATTTTCTAGTACCCAGGCAGAGACAACACATTGGGTAAAAGACTTTATTGATAGATCTATGGTTCTTTTTTGGTAATATTAACCCTTAAGTTCCTCCTCTCAACTTAAATCTCTTAAATATACTGAGTAGAAAAATTCCTATGGTTAACTCTATTTTTAATGACAAAGTAAACAGAAGCAGAGAAAGGTAAGAGACTTCCCCCATGCCTGTAGGAAAAGGCTTCAGGCTTCCCAGAGAGCCCAGGGTATAAAGAGTTATTCAAAATTGCCACTTTAAGGTCTGTAAATAGGAGTAGGAAGAGTGGGAGCTTGCTGTTATCTACATATTTCTCTGGGCATTCCTCATTCCTGATTAGCCTGTAGTTTCTATACCAATCTTGATACAGTTCTTGGTTGTGATTGCCTCTACCTGTGCTTATACTCTCAAAGATCTATAGGGCTACTTCTCCTGACCTCTTCTTTTCTAATTCCTTGTATCTTCTGTGGTTCCAACTTTTAGGTTTGCTTACTACCCTGACTTCCTGGACTGAGTGAAGTGACTTTCTTTTTGCTTTTTGTTTTATTACTGAAACTTAAATATACCATAGGAAAAGAAAAAAAAGAAATGTATTATAAACTTAAATATTGTAACTGAAATACAAAATAACAAAAAAGCATGTCATATGCACAGAACATAAGAGATGATACAAAATATACAGCAATAAATTTCTATTTCAAGCAAGCCTATATAATAAATACTATGCATTGTGTTGAGAGCTGTACATCTTTTCTTTGCTTCCTTATTAGTTTTCTTTTGTTCTCTTCTGCACATTTTTTACTTTTCTCTTTTTCCCCTCCCCCCCCAAAGGCTGCAATTAAGTGTGGAGATATATATATATATATATATATATATATATATATAGAGAGAGAGAGAGAGAGAGAGAGAGAGAGAGAGAGAGATTGATATACACATACATAAACATAATACATACATACATAGACATAAATTTCCCTAAAAAATTCTACTCCTGATCTTTGTTTTTATTTTTGTGTATATCTCCTTTTTCCTATCCCTCCTAACTCCTAACTTTTACTTCTACCCACTACTTTGCTTTCCTGTTACATAACCCATCCCTTCCTTCAAGGATCTCTCTCTTGTCTTCCCATTCCCATTAATCTAAACACCCTTCTATAACCCCTTTAACCTATTTTTTCACCCTTCCCTCTAGAGATCCCTTCCTTATGCTCTCTCCCCTCCCTATTCCTTTAGCACTTCATTTCTTTCTGATTTTAGAAGACCCTTCTAAAATACTCCTCTAGAAATATAGGCATTACTCCCTCTTTGACCCATTCCTGATGGATGTAGGTTTCCAGAAATAACAGCCGTTCTCCCTCATCTAATCCCTCTGTGTTGCCTCATTTGCATAAAATACTCTTTTTAGCTGTTCCTAAATGGTTTTAATTTTTAAAATCATATCATACTCAGGTCTACCCCAATCTTTCTTACAAACTATGCAATTACTAAAAGCAAATTTAGATATATGTTTTACATTTTACATACATAAAAGTTAAACCAACTGCCTTAATTGAATCCCTTGAAGAATTTCTTTCAATGATTTGCAAAAAAAAAAAAAAAAAAAAAAAAAAAAAAAAAAAAAAAACCTTTTAAGAAGGAAGAAGAGAATGGCTGGCATACTGAGTTCATAGTGACCAACTTTCCTCAATTCCCACTGCTCTCTTCCACCCATTTTAAACATCTCCTTGAGGTGTATTCAAACAATGTTCATCTTTTCACAACTCCCCTTTGCCAATGTATTCAAGGGACTTGTTCCTATATCAAGATGATTTATTGCATAGTTCCTGTTTTAGTGAGCTAATCACCTGTTTAAGGGAAAGGGAGAGGAGACAAATCAAGAAGTAGATAAGTGTCTACTAGCTCATCATCGTTCGAGGACATAAAAATTTGAAATATTGGTAGCAAAATCAGATGCACTATTTAAATTGTTATTTTCTTTTCTTAATTTTTTTCTGGTAGGCAGGATCAAAAGATTATAAATTTAAAAATGTAAGGAATCTTAGAGATCATTCAAATCACTTAATTTTACAAATGAGAGGAAGAAGCATTTATTAAGTCATACTAAGTGCCAGGCACTTTACAAATATTGCCTCATTCAATCCTCATTATAATCCAGGGAAGTAGGTTCTATTATTGTTTACATTTTACAATTGTGGAAATTGAGACACAGGGAAGATAACGATTTTTCCAGTATCACAGAGCGAAGAAGTGTTTGAGGCCAGATTTGTAACCATGTCTTCCTTACTTCAAAGGTCCATCTCTTTAACTGTTATTATGCATGCAAATGGAAATTTGTTTATTTGTTATACTTCTTATTGAATTTTTCTAATAAGTGTAGGTAAAGTTACTACATGTAATTAATAATTATTTATTAATAACTTACTACATGTCAGGTATTGTGCTAAGTGTTTGGGAATAGAACTAATGTGGATGAAACAATTCTTACTTACAAAAAGTTTCCATTCTAGTAGGAGAGAAAACAAAAATAAGTATAAGTACATATAAAATTAATGTAAACAGATGGAATGTAAATAAAAGTGTAGTTTAATAATAATGTATTTTGAAAGGGAAATCACTAGTAATTGAGAGTATAAGGAAACACTTCTTGGAAAATAGTGCTTGAGCTAAGTGACAAGGGAAGAAATAGAATTCGTGAGCTGGATATGAGAAGGAATGGAGGACAGTCATAGCAAAGGCATGGAATGTTAGAGTGAGAGAGAATGCCAGTTTAGCTAGACAACAGAATAAAAGATGTAGAAAAATGTTCAATGAAGCGAGAAAGATGGGTTGAGGGCAATTGTTAAGAACTTAATAATCTAAAAAGAAGTTTTTTCTATTTGATCCTCAAGATAATAGGGAGACATTTAAGTTTTAAGACATAATGTCTAGAGACGAAAAAAATGTGAGAAGAGCTAGCTCACAGAAAATGACTTCAATTTTAGCCATAGTGTAAAACAGTAGTGTCCAACCTGTGATCAACACACCAGAAACAACTCATACCACACCTGTGTGTGGCTCAATCCAGATTAAAATGCAATTGGGAAATATTTTCTAAAATACATAAAAATACAATGAAACAGATAATATTACACTTAAAAAACAGTCAACATGCAGCATATAGAGATCCTTATGTACCTATTGGTGGAACCATCTTTTTATTTGAGTTTGATGCCACTGATGTAAAAGAACAAGTTCCCAACTGAAAGAGAAGGTGGAAGGAGAGATATTAGAGAATAGTGAGATAGCCAACGAATTCAGGAAGAATTGCTTTCTTACTGAAGTTGAGGAATATGAATGTTTAATGTACCCAGTGAGCATAGTTATGTTATTTCTTCTATCTCTCTTTTGTCAGCATATAAGTGTAGAATGGAGGTTGATGGTGGCATTGTGCCAGAACTGAGATAGATATGTCAAGGTAGGGAGACAATAGGAAAGGGGGAGAGGTGATTCAATACTGAGAGGGCAGTTTGGTTAAGAACTGGCTAACTATATGGTCAAAATGGAAGAGGAAAGAAAGAGATGTTAGAGCAAGAGTTACTACCAGAAAAGGTATCCAGGGTTGGGGGATTTGTAGAAGCTCATTATTTCCCATCCCAGCCCCACAAAGCAAAACTGTTTGGCTGAGTTTACAAAAAACGAATTCATAAGAGAAACATTTCAACTTCTGGCACTGTCTGAGACGATGCCCTGTGGCCTGTCAGCAACATCTCTGTAGTGCTGGGGTTGAGTTTATACCTGGAAGCCTTTGTTCAGAAGATTTCTGACAAGCCCCAGGAGGTTGTATCTTTTTCTTTTTTGAGTGCGAATTCCACATACTGGCTGCTATAATAAGCATCTGCAATTCCTGGGGCATCACACGGAGCATGCAAGAGCCAGGGTCCTCACTCCCTAGGAGATTATAAGGCCTCCAAAAAAGGCTCTTAGAAGACTCATCTTGTGCCATTTGTGACTATAGGGGTCATTCACCTCACCTTGAATTCCCTTAAAATAACGTGTTATAGGGATGATATTTTAAGAAGGACTTGCCATTCTGACGTGCAATAATTAGAAGCTCTCTATCTGAAATGGACAGTTACATTTTACACTAATTTTCAATTTGGCATGTTAAAATTTGGCCCATCATAAAACACTGAGGATTTCATTGTAACTCAGAGGCTAAAATTTTATTAAATTAGAGTTCTAAAATACTGGGAGTGCAGACAGATAGAAGAGGAAAGCAACACATGATTTTTCTAATTCCTGTAGATATTCTTTAATCTTCATATCACTTAGATTTCAGCTATTTCAGTCATTAGATCACATTGTCACATCATGATTTTCATAATAGTAGCTGACATTTCTAAAGCATTTTAGTGTCATAAAGCACTTTGTATACATTACTTCATTTGTTCTTCATAATAGTCCTGTAAAGAAGGTAGTACAATCATATTATCCCATCTTACAAGAAAGGAAACTAAAATTCAAAGTGATCTTCAAGTATATGAAATATCCCTGTTAAAGTAGAAATTAAGTAGAAATTATTCTTTCAGTATGGCATAAGATATATAACATTGGGAAGACTAGGATTCTGGATCTTTAAACTCCTTATCCTACAATCTTAAGTTCTGCTACTGACTCATATTCCTGATTTTCCATGAGCAATGCATTCCTTCCACCATTGTAACCTACCTCATTGGTGAGTTCATCCTGAACCAGCCGTCTATATTCTCCAGATTCTGACATCTACAAACCACCATTTCTTCATTGCCTTTCCACATTATAATGAAAGCTTCTTGAGAAACTTTCTTTTTTATTATACCATCAGTGCTAAGCATGGTTTCCTGGAACACAGTAAACGCCTAGTGATTACTTCTTCAGTTGCCTTAACTTAACCTTTCAGTGCCTCAGGCAACTGCCTATGATTATATTGCTAAAGAGTTTTGATATGCATTAATAGAAGATTTTTCCCTCTCAGGGAGAATGTGCTGTGTAATTGAAATTATAAGTGATCCTTCTCACTTCAAAAAGAGAGGGAAGCCTTTTGTTCTACAGGGCCTAAGATGGTTGGACCACACGATCATTATGGGTCAAAGTTGTAGCTTTCAACCCAATATAAGGAAAATAAATCCCTAAAAATTAGAATTATCCAAAATAGGATAATCTGCTTCAGGAGATGATGACTTGTCTCTCCTTGGAAGCTTTCCATCTCACCCTTGATGAATCAAGAACGTTTTGAGTGAAGTAAAGTTTTGGTGAGATATCCTCTGATCTTCTTTCCACTTCTAAGACTGACAATATTTGGAAGAATAGAATTGTCCAATGTCACATTATTAGGAAGTCGAGAAGAAGAGAAGACTCATGGGAGGCCAGGTTGCCTGACTCTCAATGAAGAGCTCTTTCGAATTCACCGTGCTGTCATTTTTATATTACATTGAGATAACCCTTGATGTGTTCAAAGTATTTTTCATGCTTTACATAATATGGTCTCATAGCAGGCCAGATTAAAATGTCTAATAGGAGATGTGAAACTTAGGAAAGATATTGGGGCTGGATATATGGAACCATAAAGATCTATGACTCATAGGCATAGAACTTAGGACTCTGTAATGATTTAAAATGGTAATTAGAAAAGAGATTATCTATTACTCCTCTAGCTCTTTCAATCCCTCCAAATACACACACACACACACAAACACACACTTGTCACTAGCTCATGATCACACAAAAGGACCAGAATGATATCGTAGATCCAAGTACTAAGATTCAGAAAGAACTGTTTCTTTCCAGCAAGATATACTACTTATTTCATTAAGAGTAGAGGTGTCGGGCGGAGCCAAGATGGCGACTGGAAAGCAGTAACTGGCGTGAGCTCCCCTCCAAGTCCCTCCAAAAACCTATGAAAAAATGGCTCTGAACCAATTCTAGAACTGCAGAACCCACAAAGCGGCAGAGGGAAGCAGGAC
>CM053625.1:299684002-299709858 GCA_028646595.1 Phalanger gymnotis
ATCAAAAACAAACACTTTCGAAAAGGGATAGGGTTAAGGGAGAAAATTCAATAAAGGGGTATAGGTTGGAAGAAGCAAAATAGAGTTCGTCTTTCACAATATGAGTTTTGTGGAAGGGTTATACATAATGATATGCATGTGGCCCACGGTGAATTGCTTGACTTCTTAGGGAGGGTGGGTGGGAAGGGAAGAGGGGAGAGAATTTGGAATTCAAAGTTTTAAAAACAGATGTTCAAAAACAAAAATAAAAAGTTTTTGCATCCAACTGGAAAATGAGATACACAGGCAATGGGGCATAGAAATTTATCTTGCCCTACAAGAAAGGAAGTAAAAGGGCATGGGAGGGGAGTGGGGTGACAGAAGGGAGGGCTGTCTTGGGAACAGAGCAATCAGAATATATGACATCTTGGAGTGGAGGGAGGGTAGAAATGTGGAGAAAAGTTGTAATTCAAACTCTTGTGAAAATCAATGCTGAAAACTAAGTATATTAAATAAAAAATAAAAAAGTAAAATTTGTCAAATGGAAAAGAAAGCAAAAAGACTTACTGAAGAAAAATTCCTTAATAATTATAATTGAGCAAATCAAAGCTAATGACTTTATGAGAAATCAAGAAACAATAAATCAAAACCAAAATAACAAAACATAGAAGAAAATGTGAAATGTCTTATTGAAAATAAAAATGACTTGGACAATACCAGGAGCGATAATTTAAAAATTATTACACTTTGTGAAATCCTTGATCAAAAAGTAAGCCTGGGCATCATCTTTCAAGAAATTGTCAAGGAAATAATCCTGATTTTCTAGAATCAGAGTTTAAAACAGAAATGGAAACAATATGCCAGTCAGCTCCTGAAAGAGATCCTGATTTGAAAACTCCCAAGATTATTTTTGCCAATTTCCAGAGCTCTCAAGTTAGGGAGAGAATATTGCAAGCAACCAGAAAGAAACAATTCCATGATCATGGAGACACTATCAGGATTGCACAATTTAGCAGTTTCTATAGTAGACGATCATAACACTTGGAATATGATATTCTCATGGGCAAAGAATCTAGGATTACAATAAAGAATCACCTACCCACCAAAACTGAGCAAAAGCATTCAAGAGGAAAAAAAGAAGTGGATATTAAATGAAATACAGGACTTTCAAGCATTCCTTATGAAAAGAGTAGTGCTGAATAGAAAATTTGAGTTTTTTAGTTAAGGTTATTTTTTATTTTTTATTTTACAACACTCAGTTCCACATGATTTTGAGTTCAAAAACAAAGAAAGAAAAAGAGAGCAAATAATTTGCCTCAATCTGCATTCTGACTCCACAGTTCTTTCTCTGGATGTAGATAGCTCTCTCCATCATGAGTCCTTTTGAATTTTCTTTGGATCTTGTGTTGCTGAGAAGAGCCAAGTCTATCAAGGTTAGTTATAACAGAATCAGTATATCTACGGTTGTGTACAATGTTCTCCTCGTACTACTCTGCTCAGTCAGCATTATACCATGTAGGTTTTTTCAGGTTTTTATGAACTCCATATCTTCCCCATTTCTAATAACACAATAGTATTCTGTTGCATTCATATACCACAACTTGTTTAGCCATTCTGTAATTGATGAGAATTCCCTTGATTTCCAATTTTCTTTGCTACCACAAAAAGAGCTGCTATAAATATTTTTGTACATATGGGTCCCTTTCCCACTTGTGTGATCTTTTTGGGATACAGCCCTAGAACTGCTATTGCTAGATCAAATGGTATGTACATTTTTATAGCTTTCTGGGCATAGTTCCAAATTGCTCTCCAGAATGGCTGGATCATTTCACAACTCCACCAACAACATAACAGTGTTCTAATTTTCCCACATCCTCTCTAACACTAATCATTTTCCTGTTTTGTCATGTTAGACAATCTGACGAGAGAGACATGGTACCTAAGAGTTGTTTTGATTTGCATTTCTCCATTCAATAGTACTTTAGAGCATTTTTTCCATATGCCTATAGATATCTTTAATTTGTTCCTCTGAAAACTACCTGTTCATATCTTTTGGCAATTTTTCAATTGGGAAATGACTTCTATTCCTAAAAATTTGGCTCAGTTCCCTGTATATTTTAGAGATGAGGCCTTTATCAGAGACACTGGTTGTAAAGATTTTGTCCCAATTTTCTGCTTGTCACCTAATCTTTGTTGCATTGGCTTTTCATAAAAAAAAAACTTTTCAATTTAAAATAATCAAAATTATCCATTTTGCATTTTGTAATGCTCGCTATCACTTATTGTGTCATGAATTCTTTGCTTTTCCATAAATCTGATAGGTAAACTATTCCTTGCTCTCCCAAATTGTTTAGAGTATCAGACTTTATTTCTAAATCAAGAACCCGTTTTGACTTTATTTTGGTATACAGTGTAAGATATTGGTCTATGCCCAGTTTCTGCCCTACCATTTTCTAATTTTCCAAGTAGTTTTTGTGAAATAGTGAATTCTTAGCCCAGATGCTGGATTCTTTGGGTTTATCAAAGAGTAGATTGCTACAATTGTTGACTACTGGAAAATTTGACTTTCAAATGCAAGACTCAAGGGAGCTATAAAAAGGTAAATAGGAAAGAGAAATCATAAGAGACTTAATCATGTTAAACTTTTTACATTCCTACATGGGAAGATGATACTTATAGCTCTTACCAACTTTTTCATTATTAGGTCAGTTAGAAGGAGTACGAATAAACATAGGGCTCAGGTGTGAGTTGAATATGATGAGGTATCTTTAAAAATGAAATGTAGGGATGAGAAAGAGTATTTCATCAGGAGAAGGGTAAAGGAAGAAGTAGAATGGGGTAAAGCAACTCACATAAAAGAGATAAGAAAGACCTATTGCCACAAAGGGGAAGATGGAGGAGGTTGCATGGAATGCTTGAACATTACTTTTATCAGAATTGGCTGTAAGAGAATAATATACACATTCAATTGGGTATAGAAAACTACCTTGCCCTCCAGTAAAGTAGGAGAGGGAGGAGATAAAATAGATAGTGCTCATAGAACGGAGGGTGGATTGGGGGAGGCAATTGTCAGAAGTAAAACATTTTTGAGGAGGGAAAGGGTGAAAGGAGAGAGAATAGAATAAACAGGGTGGGAAATAGGATGGAAGGGAATACAGTCAGCAATCATAACTGTGAAAAAAATTTTGAAGCAAGTTTCTGTAATAAAGGTGCCATCTCTCAAATATGTAGAGAAATGAGTCAAACTTATAAGAACAAGAGACATTTCCCAATTGACAAATGATGAGAAAATATGAGAAGCCACTTTTTGATGAAATAATAAAAGCTATGTATAGTTATATAAAAATGTTCTGAATTACCATTGATTTGAGAAATGCAAATTAAAATAATACTGAGTTAATTAAATACCAAGGTAGATAAAACCTACTTTACACCAATTAGTTTGGCTAATAGGAGAGAAAAGGAGAATGAAGAATGTTGGAAGAGATGTGGGAAAATTGAGACACTAATGCACCAATGGTAGAGTTGTGAACTGATTTAACCACTATGTAGAGCAATTTTGGAACTATGCCCAAATATTTATATCGACTCTTTTTTTCATGGGAAAGGATTGGAAATTGAGGGGATGCCCATCATTTGGGTACTGGATGGAGAATTTGTGGCTTTTCATTGTGATGGAATGCTATTGTGATATAAGAAATGATGCGCTAGATATTTTCAGAAAAACATGGCGAGACTTACATAAATTGATGTGAGTAGAAGCAGAACACTGTACACAGTAAAAACAGTATAGTAAGATGATCACTTGTGAATGACTTGTCTAGTCTCAGCAATACAATGGTCCAAGACAAATCTGAAGGACTTATGATGAAAAAAATTATATCTATCCCCAGAGAAAGAACTGATGGAGACTAAATACACATCAAAACCTGCTTTTCCCTTGTTTTATTTTTCTTTCTTTTCATGTTAATCTCTTTTCTTTTTAACATGACTAATATGGAAATATGTTTTGCATGATTATTCATGTATAACCTAAATCAAACTGCTTGCTTTCTCAATGAGGAGGGCTGGGAGTGAGTGACAAAATTTGAAACGCAATCTAAAAATGAAAGTTAAAATTTGTTTTTATATGCAGTTAAAGAAAACAATGTATTAAATTATAAAATAAATATTCTACTTCCTTTTCTGTTGATGTGTACAGTTTATATTTTTTTTAAATATTCATTTCACTTAGCCTGTCACCTTTAGTGGAAAATAAGTGGGTAAAATAATTTCCAGTAATTACTTGATTTCATCTTCATTTGTGGTAACTTCAATCTTTTTACTTTTGATATTACTAATTTGGTTTTCTTCTTTCATTTTTTTTAAATCAAATATTTTAGCTATATTATTGTTTTTTTCCCTATTAGTAACTTTAATTTATTAGTTCATTTTTTTTACCTTTCCATTTTGTTTGTCTGTACACTTTTTTTTTTAAGATTTCAATAGAGATTTTTTTTAATTGGGGATTTTTATTTATTCTTTTTTCCTAGTTTTTAACTCATTTTGTTTATTTATTCTTTTTAGTTGCATGCCAAATTCACTGATCTGCTCTTCCCCTCTTTTACTTATATATGGTATCTAGAAATATAAAATATCATTTAATTACTATGTAGCTGCATCCTATAAATTTTATATTATTGTGTCATTATTTTCTTTCCAATGAAATTATTAATAGTTCTATGATTTGTTCTTTGACCCACTTATTATTTAGGATCATAATATTTAGGTTCCAATGAACTGTTAATCAATACTGAAGAAAACAACCAGAATTTCTCAAGACCTTGCAGCTTCTGCACTAAAAGACCATAGGACTTGAAACAATATATTTCAAAGACCAAAGGAGCTTGAGTTGTATCCAACAATAATTTTCCCCAGCACAGCTGAATATAATCCTGAATATAATAATGAAAAATAATAAACCTGAATATAATAATGAAAAAAAAAAGGAAATTTGACGTACTGAAAGACTATTACAGAAAGAGAAAAACTCAAAGGAAAATCCATCATAAAAGATCCAGAAGAAATCTAAGTAAATTGTTAAAGACTAATTATAAGGAACTGATTAAGGTCAAACTTTTTACTTATGAGATATGAAAATGTTATTAGTATTAATAATCATTAATTACTATTAGCAATAGTATTGTTAAAACAGTCATCATTACTAAGTTAGTTTGAAAGAAAGTTTGGGGTTGAGCTAGACAAGATGAGGTGATTCTAAAAAAAATGGATAGGAAAAGCCTAACAGCAGAAATGATCTCATGAAAATGCAGTGTGAAAGGAAGAACTAATACAGAGGAAATAGGTGGGTATGGGAGGCTAGTGATATTGGAATCTAACTTATCTGCTTAAAGAGGAAATAACATACACATGTGAAGAGGATTAGAAGATTTCTGAACCTCTAGAGAGGTGAGAATTCTGGGCCATAGAGTGAGGGATGGACTTTTTGAAAGATATATAGATCAAAATTAGGAGGGTAGGGTGAATAGGTAAGGGAGAAATTTTTAGAAGGGTTACTAAAATAAGGAATAAGAAAGTAATGGGAGAAAATAAGGTGTCAAGGATAGAGTGAAAAGAGGGGCTCAGAAGGAAAATAGTGAGTAACAATAGTAGGGAAATTCACAAATAGTAATTATAATTTTGAATGTGAATTTGAAAAATATATTGAAATTCTTTGGGAAAAACAAAGAAACCAAGAATATCAAAGGAAATAATGAAAAAATGTAAAGGAAGAAAGTTTAGCAGTACCAGAACTTAAATTGTATTATAAGACAGCAATCATCACAACTATCTAGTATTGGCTAAGAAATAGAAAGGTAGATCAATGTAACAAACATGCAATTTTAAGCAGCAAATAAAAAGATAAATCTTGTATTTGACCAGAAGAAAGCCTTAAGATTTTAGGATAAAGAATCCATTATTTGGTTAAAAAAACATTTTGGGAAAACTGGAAAGCAGTATGGCAGAAACTAGGCAGAGACTAATATCTTATAGCATTTACCAATATAAGGTCAAAATGGATACATGACCCGGATATACATGGAGATTTTACAAGAAAATTAGACAATGCAACACATTACATATCAGACTTAGGCATAGGTGAAGAGTTTATGAATAAACAAGAGATAGAGAGCAAAGTTAATTATAAAACTGATCATTTTCACTGCATTAAATTAAAAATATACCCAAATAAAACAAATATTGCCATGATCAGAAGGAAAGCAGAAAATGGGGTAAAAATATCTAAAATAGCTTTATCAACTCAATAAGATTATAAATCATTCCCCAATTAACAAATGGTTATAAGATATGAACAGGCAGTTTTCCAATGAAGAAATTGAAACAATTTATAGTCACATTAAAATTATCTAAATCATTATTGATTAGAGAAATTCAAATTAAAAGAGCCTTAAGATATAATTTTACACCTAACAGATTCACTAAAATGATAGAACAGGGAAGTGACAAATACTGCATAGAATATGGAAAAAATTGGGACACTAATTCATTACTGGTGGAATTGTGAAACGATCCAACCATTTTTAAGAAAAATGTGGAATTATGGTCAAAGAGTTATTAAACTGCCTACACCTTTGACCCAGTAATATTACTACTTGCTCTATTTCCAAAGATAATTAGGGAAAAAGAAAAGAACCTATATATCCTACAGTGTTTATGGCAGCTCTCTTTGTTGTGGAATAAAACTGGAAATTGCAGGAATGCCCATCAATTGAGGAATGACTGACCAGATTGTGGAATGTGATTATGATGGAATATTACTGCACCATAAAAATTAATAAGCTAAATGAGTTTAGAAAAATATGGAAACACATGCATGAAATAATGAAGACTGTATGGATAGGAACCAAGAGAACACTGTATATAGTAACAGCAATATTGTTTTAGGAATAACTTTGAGTAAATGAATTATTGTGGCTCTTACAAATACCCAAATAAACCATAAAGTATATATGAATAAAAATTCTATCTGAAACCACAGAAAGAACTGTTGAATAGATGTATAGAATAATATATACATGTGTGTAAATGTGTGTAAATATACGTATGCATATTTATGTGTGTATATACATGTATGTATACCCATATACATGTATGTATGTGTGTGCATTTATGAAGATTTTGAACATGTTTCTATATCTATCTATGTACATATATAGGTAGATATCTAGCAATAGATATAGAAGCACAGATATAGACAATAATAAAGATAGATAGACAGACAGACAGACAGATACATAGATAGAAAGATAGATACCTATTTGGGTGTGATGGTAGGCATCTCTGAAGAAGGGATTGGGGCAGAAGGAAAAAAAATAAATTGACACAATTTTGTTGTATTTTTGTTTGTAAAAGGAATAGCACATTGTGCACAGTAAATTTCCAGGTTCATGTGCAATCATCCTTTTTTATTGTACTAAGTTATAGAGATGCTTACTTTATTCCATAAATTAAAAATTAAGTAAAATAAATCTATACATCCATGGCTCTTGTTGCATTATGGTCTGAAAAGAATATATTTGACATTTCTGCTATTCTGAATTTCCTTATTAGGTTTTTAATGCTGTAATATATGGTCAGTTTTTGTGAAGATGGCATATACTTCTGAAAAAATGTATATTTATTTCTTATTTTCTTTGAATTTTCTCCAGTGGTCTGGCTTATCTAACTTTACTAAGATTTTATTTTTCTCCTTGGGCATCTAGGTTACCCAGTGGACAGCGTTCCAGTCCTTGAGTCTGGAAGACTCTTCTTCCTGAATTCAAATCTGGCTTCAGACAGTTATTAGTTGTGTGACCCTGAGGAAGCTACTTAACCTTGCTTGCCTCAGTTTCCTCATTCCTAAAATGAGCTGGAGAAGAAAATGGCAAATTGGTGTAGTATCTTTGCTCTAAGAAAACCCAAAAAGATATTGAAGAGTGGCATACAATGGCAAAATGATTAAACAACAACAGTATTTTTGTTTTAACTTCTTACTTGTTTTATGGTTAGATTTACCTGTCTCTGCAAGGGAAAGTTAAGGCTCCCTACTAGTATGATTTTGATAAGTTCCCCTATAATTCATTTTTCTTTCGCTTTACAAATTTGGATAGTATGCCATTTGGTGCACACATGCTTAGCATTAATTTTACATCTTTGCTTATAATGCCTTTTTAGCAAGATGTAGTTTCCCTCTATATTTTTTTTCTTAATTTGGTCTCTTTTTCCTCTTACTTTGTGTGAGATCATGTTTATTACCTCTGCCATTTTTTTTACTGCAGCTGAAGCATAATAGATTCTGTACTAGCCCCTTATATTAACTCTGTGTAGGTCTCTCTGTTTCAAGTCTGTTTCTTGTAAACAACATGTTGATGAATTCTTGTTTCTAATCTACTTTACTTATTGCTTTTACTTCAGGGATGAACTCATCTTTTTCATAATCATATTTATGATTGCTAACTGTGCATTTCCATTCATCCAGTTTTCTTCTTTATATCCTTCTCTCTCTCTTTTTATTCTGTCTCTCATATAAAGTCTAATTTGTTTTTTTTATTGCTGTCTTCTTTTATCTACCCTCTTTTATTACCCCCATTTGTTTTCTTTTCCTCATCCCCTGCTACTTCCTTGTTTTACAAAAAGTTTTCTCTTACTAATTAAGAGTGTACACACAAACATATACACATATATGTGAATGCATATGTATGTGTGAATATACAAATATCTGTGAATATGTACATACATATGTGTTTGAATATATACACACCTATGTATGTGAATCCACACATGTATATATACCTACATATATATGCATACATATGAATATATACATAAATATATTTCCTTCTATAAAAAAATTATATAGGTTTACAGTTCAACCATTGCCCACCGTCCTCCCCAATCATTTTCCCTTCACTTCGAAAGCTCTTCCTTGCATGTGTCTTTAATGTATGTTAATTTTTCTCATTTTCATCTCCTTTCTTCTCTCAAGGTATTCTTTTTCACACATATACATTTCTTTTTTATGTAATTACACCATAATTAGCTCACTCCCATATCCTTTCCTTGTAGTATCCTTCCAACTGCCCTAATAATGACAAACATTTATCAGATATGTATAACACCTGCCCATTTAGAAAGATTAACCTTATTAACCTTATGTGTCTCTTGAGTCTTGTATTTGAATATATTTTTGATTGACCTCTGGAATTCTCATCAGGAATACTTGTAACTATACTTCATTAAATATCCATTTTGTCCTTGAAGGATTACATTCTGTTTTGCTGGGTAAATTATTCTTGGCTATAATCCAAAAATTCTTAAATTATCTAGCCTCATTCCATTTTCCAGGTCAGATTTTTAATCATATATTTCACATTTTGTTATATGTTATCATCGTTTAGCTGAAGTAATGTTACTTCCAGACCCAAGGCATCAGGGGCCATGAGAAGCAGTATCATTTGCAAAATGAAAGGAGCAGGAGCTTTACCTATGTAAGTACCAGAGTCCAGGCCAGGACAGCATTGATCTTTTGTGTGAAAGTACTCTTCTCAGCCTTGGAACTTTGACCCAGAAATGAGTACTGACAATAAAGTTGCCAAATAGTTGTCCTTCAGCGCTCCTATTCCCTCTTGAATGGAATTACTCCTCTCTGATCTAGAACTTTAAACCAGAACTAAGTACAGACAGGGGAGCTGTCATATAGCATATTGTCCTACATCCAGTGATATCATAGGTACACCTTGGAATCTCTTTCTGACAAGTTACCAAGGCCCATTACCAAATCTGGCCTGAGATTTCCCAAGGTGGCTGCTACTTCAGTCGCTATCACAAAGGTACAACACTGATGTGTCATTAACATGGGCTTCAGCCTCCTTTCCCACATGACAGATATTGTTTTTCTGAGTTCCTATGTTATCTTAGTATGGAAAAAATTTCACAATGTGACTTTTCATTACCTATGCCACTCCTGAATTTGATTTGAGGCATAATTTTAAAAATCTTTGCAAGGTAATGTTGGAAAAGTTGAGCTGAGTGCTTTTCCTAGTTTGACATTTTGGTTGTGCCTTTAGAACAAAACAAGACTTTCAAGCTTTCCTTATGAAATAAAAAAAAATCAGAATTGAGGATAGAATGGAAGGAAATACAATGTCATTTCTAAAAACAGTGATAAAGAATTCATAGCAAGTTTTTTTTTTCTCTGACAAAGGCATAATTTCTAAAATATGCAGAGAAATGTGTCAAATTTATTAAAAAAAATAAGAGCCATTCCTCAGGTGATACATGGGCAAAAGATATGAGCAAGCAGTTGAAATTTTTCACTAACTCTCTATTCATAGAAAAATGTAATTTAAAACAGCTAAGCAGCACCTCAAACCTATCTATTGGCTACTATGATAGAAAATGAAAATGACAAATGTTGGAAGGGTTATGGGGAAAACTGGGACACTGATACATTGTTACTGCAGTTGTGAATAGATCTGAGCATTATGTAGACTAATTTGTAAGTACTATTAAAAGGCTAAAAATTATGCAATGATGTAAAACATATAATCGTTATAACTGTGTTGTGAAAGAAAATACAGATTAAAAAAACAAGCAAAATATAAGAAATTTTTAAAAAGATGCTTTTGTCTCCATTCAGACACCAACATTTCTTTATGTGGAGGTGGATAGCACGTTTTCATCACAAGTCATTTGGAATTGTCTTGGATAATTGCATTGCTGAGTATAGCTAAGTCATTCACAGTTGATCATTATGCAATATTGCTATTATGGTGTACAATGACATCCTGGTTCAGCTCATTTCACGTTGCATCAGCTCCTGTAAATCTTTTCAGGTTTTGAGAGCATACTGTTCATCATTTTGTTTTTTTTTTTATTCATTTTTTTTATTTATTTAATATATTTAGCTTTCAGCATTGATTTTCACAAGAGTTTGAATTACGAATTTTCTCCCCATTTCTACCCTACCGCCCACTCCAAGATGGAATATATTCTGGCTGCCCCATTCCCCAGTCAGCCCTCCCTTCTGTCACCCCACTCCCATCCCATCCCCTTTTCCTTCTTTCTTCTCTTGTAGGGCAAGATAGATTTCTACACCCCATTGCCTGTGTATCTTATTTCCTAGTTGCATGCAAAAACTTTTGTTTTTGTTTTTGAACATCTATTTTTAAAACTTTGAGTTCCAAATTCTCTTCCTTCTTCCCTCCCCTCCCCCACCCTCCCTAATTCAACACAGGCCAAATGCTTATCATTATATAAAACCCTTCCACAATACTCACGTTGTGAAACACTATGTTTTGGTCCTTCCTAACCTATCCCCCTTTATCCAATTTTCTCTCTTGACCCTGTCCCTTTTTGAAACTATTTGTTTTTGATTACCTTCTCTCCCTATTTTCCCTCCCTTCTATCATACCCCCCTTTTATCTTCTTCCTCCTTCTTCCCTGTGGGATAAGATACCTAATTGAGTGTGTATGGTATTCCCTCCTCAAGTCAAATTCGATGAGAACAAGATTTACTCCTTCCCCTTCACCTGCCCCCTCTTCCCTTCCTACAGAACTGCTTTTTCTTGCCACTTTTATGTGAGATAATTTACCCCATTCTATCTCTACCTTTCTGCCTCTCTCAATATATTCCTCTCTCATCTCTAAATTTGATTTTGCTTTTTTAGATATCATCCCTTCAGATTCAACTCACCCTGTGCCCTCTGTCTATATTTCTATTTAGCTCTGGTCTTTTCACTGAGAAAGTTTGAAAGTCCTCTATTTTATTGAAAATCCATATTTTGCCTTGGAGCATGATGCTCAATTTTGCTGGATAGCTGATTCTTGGTTTTAATTCTAGCTCCATTGACCTCCTGAATATCATATTCCAAGCCCTTCAATCCCTTAATGTAGAAGCTGCTAAATCTTGTGTTATTCTGATTGTGCTTCCACAATACTCGAATTATTTCTTTCTGGCTGGTTGCAGTATTTTCTCCTTGATCTGGGAGCTATGGAATTTGACAGCAATATTCCTAGGAGTTTTCTTTTTGCGATCTTTTTGAGGAGATGATCAGTGGATTCTTTCAATTTCTATTTTACCCTCTGCTTCTAGAATATCAGGAGAGTCTTCATTGATAATTTCTTGAAATATGATGTTAACACTCTTTCATTTAATTTTAGCTATGAGGTAGTTGAATAATTTTCAAATTTCTTTCCAGATCTGTGTTCCAGGTCAGTTTTTTTTTCCCTAATGAGATATTTCACATTGTCTTCTTTTCTTTATTCTAAGTTGTCTTTGGCTGTAAAATTATTTCACCCAATATTTTTGTGTGTTTGCCTACTCCAAGAATATTTTATTGAATTATTTAAAGGTATTCTGGGAAGTTTGGGGATAAGTTAAGGTCAGTCACTGCCTTTTCTTTGCCCTCTCGGCTCTTCCCCTGAATTCTCATTTATCTTATAATTTTTTTCTGCCAGACTTCCTAGGGCAGGAAGAACTTGTAGATTATCCTTTTTCTCATGAAAAATGAGAGTATAATGAAAGCATTATGAGCTGATCTCTGAAGTCTAAGAAGATAATCCTGTATTCAAACTTGATGTGTATGATATCCACCTCAATTTGACACTCTCTAGCTATTGTGACTAATACCCATAAAAACAGATGTTGAAGTCTGGATTGACACCTTGGGAAACTTTGTTAAACCACATAACTAAAGCGGACAATTAACCACTAAATGTGGGGTATTGACTTTTTATATGAATCATAACTATGTTTTAAATGTTTTTTTAAATAATCTTTTGGAATCTAACTATAAGTAAGTCAGATTTAGTTGGAATCACTCTAGTCCCTGTTCATTCATCTCCATCACAAATAGCAGAACTGGTAACGATATTTAAAAAAAAAAATTAAAGCCAAATGGTACTTCAAAATAAGGAAGGACATTCTTTTTACAAATAAAGCTACTCAAAAATAGAATGGGCTGCCTTTTGACATAATGTGTTCCTCATTATTGGAAATGTTAATGCAGAGCAATTTGTTGAGAATATTGTAGATAGTTTTATTTATTTGACTACACCTTGAACAAGAGGAGTTTGACTCTATTTTTTTTTAGTGCCACTTATTTGGAATGGTGAGGCCTGGATTTACATCTCAGATTTGTTCCTTATGATATATGACATTCAATCCTTCAGACCACATTTGTCTCATGTGAAAAATCAGGTACACATATGTTCTATATGCTAACTTTTATTCCTCTAAAGTCATTTCTAGTATTGATATTTCTGATTTTTCTACCTTTTGACCCTATGGCCTTAGGGGAAGTCATTTGACCATTTTTGATTTGAATTTACTCATCCATCAAATTTAAAAGTTGGACAAAAAATTCTCTACAATTATTTGAATCTATGATTCCTTCTAAATTTAAATCATTGATTATATTATATGTTACATTGTGAATTTTGCTATTTTAATACATTTTAAGCTATAGCTTTTTTAAAAAAATTCGCAATTCTTAAATTTAATGAATATTTGAATTTACGATTCTGGTGGTGGTAGATAGTTGTAGGTAGTGGCTGTTGTGCTTTGTCCTTGAAGAGGACCAAAATGACATCACTATGTTGGAGCCAAGTACAATATGTCTGACTGTGGCTAATCAGATCAATATGAGTTTGAAAGACGCTAACGCAAGTTGTCCATAGATAGTCCATATGAACATTTGGGGTGGCAATGTTCAAAAATTTGTGCATCTCATGTTTCTTTTGAGCTACTGCAATTCTCTTTTGCTTATAGACCACAGTGCCTTCTTTGATGTGGACATGCCATGTTGGACAGTCTTGTGTCAGTCAATGTCTTCCATGTCTCACAATCAATTCCAGAGTTTTTCAGAGAGACCTAAAGAGTATCCTTGTATTACTTCTTCTTACTTCCTTGCAAGTACTTGCCTTCTGTGAGTTTTCTGTAAAGTAGTCTTTTAGGCAAATCTGTGCTTGCCATTTGAACATCATGGCCAGACCACTGGAGGTTTGTTCTCTTTAGTACCAACTGAATGTTTGGCAGGTCACCTTGAGAAAGGACCTCAGTGTCTGGTACCTTATCTTATTTACTCATTTGTTTTTGGCCAGCTATATTGATAAATTGCTATCCATAGTAAGTGAGTTGGAAGTGACAACATAAACCAAAGTAAATAAAATAAGGATAAGCTTTTGTTTTGACAGAAAAAAAGAGTGATAATGAATTAGTTCACTTTCTCCTCATTTTCTATTGACTCCTTAGCTCTTTTCATGTACTTTTGAGCCACCACAAGTACCAGGCTATTTTGAAGGAGAAGAAAAGGATTAGTTCTGTACTACTAACTGAGCCTCTCTGAAAGCAATCAATAATCTCTTTCATCTTCTGCAAGAGACCCCATATTAACATAATTGTTCTGACTCTTCATTCTCTATCTGATTTTTATCTTTTCTTAAAGGTCAAGAGACAGGGCAGATGTATGTGTGCATACTAGTGTTCATAGTTGGCTTTAACCATCTCATTTTTCAGTAGATTTTATTATATTCATCTATTCAAGAAGGCAAGGTTTTCCAAGACTCATTTGCTGGTTAATTGCATTCTCAGATCTCGTAAGATGTCTGTAGCGCCTGCTCTCCACTTCATATTCTCCTTTGATCTGTCCTGAAATATCCAACTTTGATTACGTGAAAATCTTTTCTCACTGGAATACGTGCCTGGAAAGTAAGCGTAAACTGTTATCATGACAATTTGACCTGGCAAAGAAGATATTTTAGGAGACACACAAACACATGCACATATGTAACGTATAAGTCCTCAATGAGATATATACAAATATACATATACATGCCATTAAGGACATGTGTAACCTGAAAAAGAGGTAGAATAGTCATTTAGAACATATGAGGAATAATTGATGGCTACAACTGATGAAATTAAAATATTGAATCAACTAAAAGAAGGTCTCCCTTTTTTGGTTGGGTCTTTTATTGATTATTTATGAAAAAATAAGAGAAGACAGGAAAAAAATAAACAAAATAAGAATGTGCAAGAGTGTTATATATTGTATGAACAGCGGGAGATCCCTAGTTGAAGGAATCACAGAAACGCTGTCTGAAGATACATATGTTTCCAAGTTGACTTGGTCAAGATACTTCACATTTGTGTATGTTTATGATAATATATGAATGTGTATATTTTTGGTTTATTTTCTGAATCAGCTGTTTAAGACTCACCAAAGCTGAGGTCAGAATCATCAAAGGAAAAAGTGACTTGAACATTATTGCAAAGGTAGAGAGTAGAAGAGCTGACATTTAAGCCCAATCCCCCAACACTTTTTCCCCAAATAAAAAGTTTTGTTGTAGTAGAAAACTATTTTAGTGGTATACATTATGATAACCTGAATATGGTGTAATTTCTCTCATTTTTCATATATTTACTTTAGGTTTTGATGCTTTATGTTATTTAGAAGTCATGTTAGAAGGGGTGGAGCCAAGATGGCAGAGTGAAAACCATGACTTACTAGAGCTCTTTTACAAATTCTGTCAGATACCTCAAAAAAGTGAATCTGAGCAGATTTGAGAGAGTTGGAAGCCACTAACAGACTGAGTATAGCAGATTTCAAGCCAGGAAAGTCTGCAGGGATGCCAAGATGGATATGTGGGCTGGGAGAGTACAGGGCACATAGAATATCACCTGACTACACCAAAGCACGAGCAGCTGTGGGACTCAGCCAAGGAACCAGGCTGAGTGTGGAAACTACACCATACCTGAGTGTGAGCAGGAGCAGGCCCAGGGCTGAAATGGCAGCTACAGCTGTGATCACCAGGCCTCTCAGCCCAGGATGCGAGTCTGCCAGAGTTACCTGAGAAACCAATGAAGAGCAGGTTATGAGCCTGAAGTCTAACATTTGAAACTTGGCTTCTTGAATTTCTGGGAGCCATGATGACCAGGTAGAACATCTCTCAACCCTGCCTTCCTCACCCAGAGAGTTTTGCCCTGAGAGAAACCTTGGTATTCCAAGGCAGAAGGCAGAAGGCAGAAGTGGGGCTTCAGTAGCTTTCAAGCTTGGGAAACAGGCCCATCTTGTGTTGGTGAAAATAGATGAGTGCAGGTAGAGAGGTGTCCCAGAAAGCCCCACTCCAGGAGAACAGTGTGAGTTCTTGAACCCCATGGGGGTGGAGACTGCAAGCATCAACATCAGGACCTCAGATGTTCCTTCACATAGCCAGGGGTAGTGGTAGACACCGGTGCAGACAATTGCTGAGACCACCCATGCTGTAGTGCAGAACTAGGGGAAGAGGAGACTTCTAGCAGCCAGACCACCCCTCCCCCACACCTCATACCACTATCTTTGTAAACCAAAGGAACACAGAAAGATATTACCTGGTATTGACCTTGGCACATCATCCAGGTCCAGCTCAGCACCAGGTGAACAGGTGTATCATATAGCCTCTAGGTGACAAAACCAAAGGCTACAGCACACAAAGCCAGTAACCAGGCCACAGTCCCCAGCACAAGAAGCTTGGGACAGAGGCCCCTGGGCCTCAGAAGCATAGATAAACTTTAAAATCCAGGAAAAAGATAATCACCATGAAGAAACATTCCAGAAAACAAAGGCCTATTGATTCTTATTATAGAGACAGGGAAGATCAAAATACAAATTCAGAAGAGGACAGAATTGACAATATATGCAATATAAAACCTCAAAAGGGAATGAGAATTGGTCTTGAGCTAAAAAAAAAGCATTCCTGGAGGAGCCCAAGGAGGGTTTTAAAAACAAAATTAGAGAAACAAAAGAAAAAATGGGAAAAAAGATTCACTGATAAGAACAAACCTTTAGTAAAACTGGCAAAATGGTTAAGCAGGTTCAAAATCTAAATGGAGAGAATGATTCCTTGAAAGGTAAAGTTAACCAAATGGAAAATGAGGTACAGAAGCTAAATGAAGAAAATAATTCATTAAAAATTAGAATTGGGCAAGTAGAAGCTAATGACTCTATAAGGCACCAAGAATTAGTCAAACAAAATCTAAAGAATGAAAAAATATAAGAAAACGTAAGCTATCTGATTGGAGAAAGAAATGACCTGGAAAATAGATCCAGAAGAGATAATCTAAGAATTATTGGTCTACCAGAAAGGTATGATGCAAAAAAAGAGCCTTGACGGTGTCTTCCAAGGAATCATCACTGAAAACTTTTCTGAGGTCGTAGAACCAGAGTGTAAAATAGTCATCAGAAGAATCTACCAATCACCCCCTGAAAGAGAACTCAAATTGAACACTCCAAGGAATATTGTAGCCAAATCTCAGAATCATCAGGTAAAGGAGAAAATACTGCTAGCAGGCAGATAGAAACAATTAAAGTATTGCAGAACTACAGTCAGGATCGTGCAGGATCTTGCAGCTTCTACATTAGAAGACAGGAGGAATTGGAATATGATATTCCAAAAGGCAAAGGAGCTTGGACTACAAACCAAGGATCAACTACTCAGCAAAATTGAACATAATTTTTTTCAGGCAAGGAGATGGATATTCAATGACCTTCCTGATGAAAAGACCAGAGATCTATGGAAAAATTGATCTTCAAATACAAAACTCAAAAGATACATAAAAAGGAAAAGAGAGTGGGGAAAAACACTTTATTATTCAACAAGGGCAAATTGTTTATGTTACTATATAGGATTATGTTGTTTTAAATATGTTATATGTGTATATGTCAATCTTTAGAAAGGTATAGTTATCATGACTGAGGCTGTCAGTATGAAGTAACTGATGTGATGATAAAAACATAATTTAATGGGTGAAAAAAGGATTGTTCTGGGAGAAGAGGTAAGGAGGAGATGGAAAAAGGTAAATTAAATCACATGAAGAGGCCTAAATACATATTATAGTAGAGGTAAAGAAGGGAGGGAGAAGAGCAGTGTTTGAGTTTACTCTCATTGGATTTGGTTCAAGGAGGGAATAACACACTGTGATAAGTATAGAAGTCAAATTTGTCTTACATGCAGTAGCAGGGGAAAGTGGAAAGAAAAGGGGTAGGGTGGTTGGAAGGGAGGGAAGAAGTAGCAAGGAGAAAAGGGTAATATAAGGGAGGGGTGGGAATAGGGGAGGAAAATTGAGGAAGATAGCGGTCAAAAACAAAACTTTCGAGGAATGGAAGGGGAAAATAAAAGCAAAAACGGAGGGGGAGATAGGATGGAGAGAAAAACATAGGTAGTAATCATAACTGTGAAGGTGAATGGGACGAACTCTCCCATAAAACAGAAGCAGCTAGCAGAGTGGATTAAAAGCCATAATCCTGCAATATGTTGTTTAGAAGAAACACATTTGAAAAAGGCAGATATACACAAGTAAAGATAAAGGCTGGAGTAGAACATATTATGCTTCAGCTAAGGTAAAAAAAAAGCAGAGTTAGCAATAGTAATTTTATACAAAGCAAAAGGAAAGATAGATCTAGTTAAAAGAGATAAGGAAGGAAACTATATTCTGCTAAAAGGCACCATAGACAATAAAGCAATATGATTACTTAATATATATGCACCAAGTGGCTTAGCATACAAATTCCTAGAGGAGAAGTTAAGGGAGTTGCAGGAAGAAATAGACAGCAAAACTATACTAGTGGGGGACTTCAACTTCCCCTTCTCAGAACCTGATAAATCTAAACTCAAAATACAAAGAGACAAGTTAAGGAGGTGAAGGGAATTATAGAAAAAACTAGATATGATAGACCTCTGAAGAAAACTGAGTGGAGATAGAAAAGAATATATCATTTTCTCAGAGGCACATGGCACATACTTAAATCAACCATATATTAGGGCATAAAACCTCACAATCCAGTGCAGAAAGGCAGAAATAGTCAATGCATCCTTTTCAGATCACGATGCAATAAAAATTATTTGTAATAAGGGGCCATGAAAAAATTAACTAAAAATTAATTGGAAATGAAATAATCTAATCCTAAATAATCAGTGGGTCAAAGAACATATCATAGAAGCAATTAATTTCTTCATTCAAGAGAATGACAATAATGAGACAACATAGCAAAACTAATGGAATGCAGAAAAATCAGTTCTAATTCTTCTATCTCTAAATCCTTTACATGAATAAAATAGATTAAAAGGAGATCAATTAATTGGGCATGCAACTGACCAAGCTACAAAAAGTACAAATTGAAAATCCCTAATTAAATGCCAAATTAGAAATACTGAAAATCAAAGGAGAGAGTGATAAAATTGAAATCCAGAATACCATTGAACTAATAAAAAAGGGGTGATTTAAAAAAAAAAATTTCCCATGGGGACATCTCTTTATTTTCCAATTTTGAAAGGTAAGAATACAAAGGATTACACATTGTAAACAATTAGAGACCTCAAGGATCATTTAACACGAGCCTCTCATTTTATAGAGAAGAAAAGTGAGACTAAGGAAAAGGGAAGTGACTAAGTCAGGGTCACACAGTTAAGTAAAGGCAGCCAGCATTGGACCAGACCTCTCAGCGGCTAGGAGGTGGGGTTGATCAAGGGTTATATTTAAGTCTTCTCTTGGCTTTGGGATAGGGCCTGGCTGAGCGCATAGGAGGGAAGGAGGCCGAAGATCTTTGGTTTGGGGTTGACGATTATCTGACTGGGAGTGATGTATGCCCCTGGCCCCTAGATCTGTATGGGTTCCAAGTCAGGCTGGAGATGACCACTGGAACAGCCAGAACTCTCTTCAGTTTCTGTACTCAGTCCTGCCTCCAAGGTCTGTAAGCATTGCATGCTGTGAATCTGGGCTGGCCCAGGGGGCCTTTGGGGAGACTGGTTCCAGAAAGATGATCTCAACTGCAAGTGAGAATTCAACTTCTTCTTCTCAGAGTTTTGTATTATCTGGGCATAATCTATATCTTTTTGAGCTGGGAAGTGCCAGCTGGAGCTCCTTTGGGAAATCTGGGCCTTTTCCTGCTTGAGTAGATCAAGGGGCATTTCGCCTGCTGGAAGGGTGGCAGCTCCTCTCTTGGTGTTGACAGTGGTGGTGGTGTTGGCAGAGGATGTCAGGCCCCTTCTCCAGGAGGGCTGCTCCTCTCAATGACAGTAGCAAGAGCCCCCTGCTGGTTCAGGATCAAGGAGTGCTCATGTCAATTACACGTGAAAGTAACCTAAGTTAGGATTCCATTCCTCACCACTACATCCCTCGAGGAAGGCAGGGGTTACTTTGTTTTTTGATTTTTACTCTCTTTTGCCCCCGATGCCCAGCCCAATCAAGATGCTTTAAGCAGAAGGCACTTAATCAACGTTTGCTAAAGGAGTAAGCATTTGGAATTGTCTCCCAGTGCTCCCCTAATTGAGACCCTCTAAGTACATGCTTCAGGGCCTTCAGTGGGGGATACGTGGATGCTCGTTTGTCTACGGGGTGGGCTGGATGGCCTCTGCTGTCCATTCCAGCTCCGAGGCATGGAACCCTGAGAATGAATGAATTAATGAAGGGAGGTGCTGGCAGTTCTCGAGAACTTCACAGGGTTCTTCGACAGGCATGGGGAGGGGAGAGAGAGAGAGAGAGACAGAGAGACAGAGAGACCAAGAGACAGAGAGAGAGAGACAGAGAGAGAGAGTCAGAGAGAGAGAGACAGAGAGAGAAGGAGGGAGAATGAAGAGAGAGAGAGGAAGGGGAACGGGGTGAGGAGAGGGGGAGAAGGGGTTGAGGACAGGGAAGGAGGGAGGGAGGAGGGGGAAAGGGGAAGGGAGGAGAGAAGGAGAGGTGGAGAGTGAGAGATAGGGAGTGAGAGCTAAGAGCTGACTTTATGAAAAAAAAATAGAATTTATAAATCTTTAGTCAATCCGAAGTTGAGAAATGGTCAAAGGGTAGGAACAGGCAGTTTTCGGAGAAAGAAATGAAAGCTATCTATAGTCATATGAAAAAATGCTCTAAATCACTATTGATTAGAGAAATGCAAATCAAAACTCTTAGGTACCACATCTTTCCTGTCAGATTGGCTAACACGATAAAGCAAGACAATGATAAACGCTGGAGAGGATGTGGGAAAATTGGAACACTGTCACATTTTTTGTGGAGTTGTGAATTGTTCCAGTCATTCTGGGCTGCAATTTGGAACTATGCCCAAAGGACTATAAAAATGTGCATACCCTTTTACCCAGCAATACCACTTCTAGTGTTGTGTCCCAAAGGGTTCACCCAAGTGGGAAATGGATGAGTATGTACAAAAAATATTTATAGCAGCTCTTTTTGTGGGATCAAAGAGTTGGAAATCAAGGGCATGCCCATCAATTGGGAAATGGCTAAACAAGTTGAGGTATATGAATGTAATGGAATACTATTGTGCTGCAAGAAATGATGAGCAGACAGTATTCATTATAACCTGGAAAGACTTATATGAATTGATGCCGAGTATTGGGAGCAAAAACAGAAGAACATTATACATGATTACAGAAACACATTATCTGTAAGGATTAACTTTGATAGACTTGGCTCTTCTCATCAATGCTAGGTTCAAAGATAGCTCCTAAAAACTCATGATGGAAAACAAAAAACCTATGCACATGCAGAGGAAAAAATATGGAGTCTGAATGCAGATCAAGGCAAACTATTTGCTCTTTTTTCTTCCTTTTTTTTGTTTCATTTCTTCTTCCTCATGTTTCATTCTATTGGTTGTTATTTTTCTTTACAACTCAACTATTATGTAAATAAGTTCATTGGGAAGGTATGGGGGGAGGGGGGAGGTGAGGGAGTGAGAGAAAATTTAGAACTGAAAAACTTGTGGGACTGAGTTTTGTAAATTAAAAATAAAAAAATAAATTTTTAATGCATATATATACACAAATATGTATACACATCACATATATGTACGTGCATTTGTATATATATATGTATGTATGTGTATATATTTATATATATATACATATATATGTGTATCTACATATCTATATATCTATATATCTATCTGTCTATCTATCTATCTATCTATCTATCTATCTATCTATCTATCTATCTATCTATCTAATATTTGTGTATCTCTGGTGTGAAGTCTGCTGAGCCTTTTTCAGGGCTGCTTTCTACCTTTGGTTTTCACCTGCCAACCTACTCTTCCATGTAGATCCATGAAGCTGTAACAAGTCTATTCACTCTGGTAAACCATTTTGGCCTGGGGTTAACCAGGTTGAGGGTAACTGATAAGCCTCAAACCTATTGCTGAATTAGAGGCAGTCTACTCTAATTACATGAAGAATCAAGAAGAAGAATGTGAAGCAGAATGGACAGATGTGCACAATTTCTTCCAGTGGGCAATGAAGGTTGTGGAAGCACTGTGAAGTACTTAGAACTTAGGTAGACATTGAACACACTGAGGTCATCCACTACATTCCTAGCAATGAACAGTTGTCTTTACTTTTTCTTGCCACTAAGACTATGATCACTTTGGAAGAGAGAGTGAGGCTGATGACTTTGTACAACTCTATCTCACTTGAATCCAATTCATGAGCAAGTCAGAATATATCACCGATACCATTTAATAATTTTTACCTGCTGCAAAGCCCCATGGCAACCAGTAAGTGACCAATCAGTAGGTACAGATACACAGGTATCTGTAGTCACAACCATGTACATAGGCAGCCCAAGATATAGTCATCTTCTTACTGAAATGAAGAAGCAGTGGACCCCAGGCTGTCATAGTAGCCTTTTATATATCCAATAGTGTTTACCTCTTAGACTGAGGAAGGGGCTTGAAAAGTTGCCCTAAACATTGTTAGTTTCACCTAACCAAAGGCTGGCTTGCTTACCATGGTATGAGGGGATCCGAATCTACAGCTGAAACACAGAAAAACGTATAAAAATTTTTTCGAAGATAATTCTGCTCAGCATAAAACATGAGCACATTTATAGACAACATGAAATCCAGTAGACCTGAAAGAGGAACAGTTCTTGTTATGAGAAAATTCAGCAGGTATTGCATCCACATAGCAACTCTGAGTGTAAAAATGCTAGCAAATAAAGGCCAGCCTACTGAAGTCAGAGCAGGATCAATGTTTTCTTTTGATTCTTTTTTTTCTAGAGGAGATACAGTGATGGGGATTGCTATGAAGCAAGTGTAAATTTTACAATCAGATCTAATCTAGTCAACAAGCTTACATGAGTTTCAAAAAAAGTGAATGAGAGGCTACTGACAATGGGACTTTCACTCGAAGGAAAGTGCCATGTCAGCATTATCAGTGCATATGATCACACCATGACAAACCCTGATGAGATCAAAGAAAAATTTTATAAAGACCTGGAAACTCTCTTTATCAATGTGCTGAAAGAGGACAAAATGGTATTTCTAGGTAACTTTAATGTCAGAGTATGCACAGACAAACAGAAACGACAGGGAATCCTTAGGAGAAAGAGAGTTGTAAACAGCAACAGCAATTTGTCACTTACTACTGAAGACTTGTACATCTTATGATTTTCTCATTTCCAACACTGCTTTATATATGAAAACATAATAAAATTTTGTGATGCACCCTCACAGCAACCATTGGAGTTTAATAAATGTAACAACAGCACTGCTTGCAGCTACTGTGGCTGTGCAAGGTGAACAGCACCAGAACATAGGAGGGCTGCTAGCACAGGTTCCCCATTATGCCTGTATAAGGAAAGCAATTTAAAGGGGTTTGCAATCTAACTTCAATCAAACAGACATATATCATTCACTTAGTTGAGAGGAAAAATGTCAGCGCCCTGAACTTCAGAGAAAACACAAACAGAAGTTACAAAGAAGGAAAATATAAACAGAGCAAATAACATAAATCAATAAACAAGCTTCTAGCTATCTGACCAATGCCATACACACATAGTTACCAGAGAGAGAAGCATCAACATCTCTATTTTCAAAGCCAGGGGGCTCCTTAGCAGCTACCCAGAGTCTCCATACCAACACTCTTCCAATGAGTGAGCCCCACACAAAATGTTAACCTCAGAGAATATATACACTTCTTCAAGGTCAGAGCACTTCACACCTATCAAGGGTTTCCACACCTCTTGAGTGTTTCACAACTCTTGTGACTTAACTAGCAAACAAAGTCAAGACTCAATCAAAGACACTTGATAGCCCCAGTGCTGAGAACACTTAAAAAAAAAAGCAACAATAAAAAGTCCCACTTTGCTCTCCCTTACAATAGACTATATCATTCTAAGGAGAAGAGGCAGAGAGGATGTAGAAGTAATGAAAGTGATGCATGGCTCAGAGTGCTGGACCAATCATCGACTTATCTACTCCAATATAAGCATTCGCATTTATCAAAAGCTGCAGCCCTAAGGCTAGACAACTACCAGAAGACTTAATGTCAACAGATTAGAATGGGTTTCATGAAGTAAACAGTTTGTTGTTAACTTGGAGAGAAAGCTGAGTCAACACACAATTGGCAATAGTGGAGCAGAAAAGGAGGGCACAGCTTTTAGTGACTTGATATACAGCACTACATTTAATCACCTGGGGCAGAACCCTGACAAACATCAAGACTGATCTGATGAAAATGATAGGGAAATTTGGAAGCTGCTAAGCAAAAATAAGAACTCCACAAGGTTTACCAGCAAGCTAAGTCAGCCTACAAAGACAGTGATTACCTCCATCAAAAGTTAAGTGCAAGTGAAACTTAGACAGATGCAGGATTCTTGGCTCAGTAAGAAAATAGATGAAATTCAGTTTTACAGTTACAGTAATAATCCAAAGCACATTAATGATGCTCCGATTGCTATTTATGGTTCAAAGACCTATGGTGTATCTTATCTACTCACTGCTGATGCAGCCACATTGATTACTGATAAGGACATTGGTCCTGGAGAGATGGGCTGTACACTTCCATAGTGTTCTCAACAGATCATTATCACATAATGCTGAAGCCATTGACTATACACCTGAGGTGGACATTAATCCCTCTCTAGCCAAACTTCCAATTGAAGAAGTTTTGAATTATATTAGACTCCTCTCATGTGGCAAAAAGCTTGGTCCTGATTCTATTCCAGCTGAGATTTACAAGGCAGGGTGTCCACTGCTCAGAAAAAAAAAAAAACTGATTGAAATCTTCATGGCTATATCAGGAGAGGATGTTATCCTCAGGAGTTCAAATATCCCTCTGCTGTATATCTCTATGAAGTAAAAAGAAAGATGTTCTCCTGTGACAATCACAGGTGTGGGATGGGGTTGCTTTTCAGTCTTTGCTGCTAAGATTTTTGTTAGAGTTTTCTTTAATAGGCTGATCCTTTACCTGGAAGACAGCAATATACCTTATAACCAGTGTGGCTTCAGAAAGGGCTGAGGAAGATTTAATATGAGATTGGCCGCTTGACAACTCCAGGAGAAACACTGGGAGCAAAAAAGAAATCTGTACCCAATGTCCATTGATCTGACTAAGGTATTTGATACATCAAGTTGTGATCACTTGTAAAAGATCATGGTAAAATGTGTTTTCCAGAGTTCATCAGTGTTGTACATAAGTTTAAAAAGGGCATGCTTACATGGATTATTGATAATAGATGATGTTCTGTATCAGTAATTAAGCTGGGACTTTCTTTTAATGTTTCTTTTTTAGGCACTTATTTAATGAAGTGCCTTTGAAGAGTCTGGCCTTTGTTTCTTTGATTGGATCAGGAGTCTTTGATGAACTCCTTGCCTCTAGGAAAAGCCTGGTTTGCATGGGTTTGAGTCACAAGATAGATATAGACATATGTGTGTTCTTGAATTTTTTTTTAAATTTATTTTTGACATGTTGGGTTTTCAGCATTGATTTTCACAGGCGTTTGAATTACAGATTTTCTCCCCATTTCCTCCCTCCCCCACTCCAAGATGGCATACATTCTGGTTGCCCTGTTCCCCAGTCTGCCCTCC
>CM053625.1:299710358-299729321 GCA_028646595.1 Phalanger gymnotis
ATGATATCTAGGCTCTTTTTTTGATCATGGCTTTCAGGTAGTCTAATAATTTTTAAGTTCTCTCTCCTGGATCTGTTTTCCAGGTCAGTGGTTTTTCCAATGAGATATTTCACATTGTCTTCCATTTTTTCATTCCTTTGGTTCTGTTTGATAATATCTTGATTTCTCATCAAGTCACTAGCTTCCACTTGCTCCAATCTAATTTTTAAGGTAGTATTTTCTTTGGTAGTCTTTTGGACCTCCTTTTCCATTTGGCTAATTCTGCCTTTCAAGGCATTCTTCTCCTCATTGGCTTTTTGGTGCTCTTTTGCCTTTTGAGTTAGTCTATTTTTTAAGGTGTTGTTTTCTTCAGCATTTTTTTCAGTATTTTTTTGTGTCTCCTTTAGCAAGTCATTGACTTGTTTTTCATTTTTTTTCTCAAATTTCTCATTTTTCTTCCCAATTTTTCCTCTATTTCTCTAACTTGCTTTTCCAAATCCTTTTTGAGCTCTTCCATTGGCTGAGACCAGTTCATCTTTTTCTTGGAGGCTTTTCTTGCAGGCTCTTTGACTTCGTTGACTTCTTCTGGCTGTGTGTTTTTGTCTTCTTTGTTGCCAGAAAAAGATTCCAATGTCTGAGACTGAATGTGGGTACGTTTTTGCTGCTTGGCCATATTCCCAGACAACTAACTTGACCCTCGAGTTTTTCAGTGGGGTATGACTGCTTGTAGAGTTAAGAGAACTATGTTCCAAGCTTGGGGGGATGTGCCATCTCTGCCACACCCGCACTCCTCCTTCCCTAAGAACCCCCAACCAGGACTGGACTTAGATCTTCAGCAGGCTCTTCACCCCTGCTCTGATCCACCACTTAATTCCTCCTACCAGGTGGGCCTGGGGCCAGAAGCAACTGCAGCTGTAGTTCTGAAGCTGTCCCACCTCTTCTGCCCCTGGGGTGGTGGCTGAACCAGGGAACTCCTTCCACTACAGAAGCTTTTCTCACTAACCTTCTCTGTTGTCTTTGGTGTTTGTGGGTTGAGAAGTCTGGTAACTGCGGCAGCTTACCGATTCAGGACACTAGAATGCGCTCTGCCCGGCTCCTGCTCTGGTTGGTCTGTGCCACCCATGCTGGGCTCTGCTCTGCTCCCCTCCACTCCCAGCTCTGTGCATGATAGACCTTACCCAGCGACCTTCCAGGCTGTCCTGGGCTACAGCCCTGCTGCCCTCCGCTAATTTGTGGGTTCTGCAGTTCTAGAATTGGTTCAGAGCCATTTTAACAGGTTTTTGGAGGTGCTCGGTGGGAAGCTCACACTAGCCCTTGCTTTCCAGCCACCATCTTGCCTCTGCCCCCGTATGTTTCATTCTTTAGATTTCATTTGACTGATCCTTGATGCCTCGTAGAGTCAGTTTCTACTTGCCAAATTCTAATTTTTAATGAAATGTTTTCTTCTTTTAGCTTCTTTACCTCCTTTTCCATTTGGTTCATTTTACTTTTCAAAGATTCATTCTCCAATTAGATTCTGAACTTCCTTAACCATTTCACCAATTTTAACTTTTAAAGATTTGTTCTCATTAGTGAATATTTTTTCCCAATTTTTATCTATTTAATTTGGTTTTTAAAATCCTCCTTGAGCTCTTCCAGGCTTACAACCAGTTAACATTGCCTTTTGATATTTCAGATGTGGGTATAATGTCAAGGCTGTCTTCTTCCAAATTGATATTTTGATCTTCCTTGTCTCCATAAAAAAGAATCAGTTGTCCTTTATTTTCTGGATTGCTTCTTCATGTTGGTTATCTTTTTCCTGGTTTGTAAAGTGGATCTCTGCTGCTGGTGCTCAGAGGGCTCTGTTCCAAGCTTCTTGTGATGGGAACTGTGGGCCTATTTAATAGCTTTGTGTACTATTGTCTCCGGTTTTGTGAGATGTGGGGGAGGAATGGTCTGGGTGCTGGAAGTCTACTCTGCCCTAGTGCTTTGCTACATCATGGGTGGTTTCAGCAGTTTTCTGTGCTGGTGTCTGCCACTTTCCCTGGCTGTGACAAGGCATGTCTGGAGTGCTATCGTTGAAGCATTTTGGCTCCACCCCCTTCAGGCTCAGGAACTTCCACTCTTCAGTTAGTGAAGCCCCACTTCTGGCTCTTCTATTTCAAAGTTCCTCCCAAAGGAGTATTATCTGGGTGTGGAAGGGAGGGATTAGATCTATTTTACCTAGTCATCATGGCTCCTGGAAGTTCAAGAAGGCAAGCTTCATACTTTTAAACTTTGGTCTATAACCCTCAGGAGTAGTTGCTCTTGTGACTGCAGGCCCTACACTTTTTGCTTCCTGTAGCTCTGATAGACTCCTGTCTTGACCTCAGTGGCCTGGGGATCACCACCAGTCTCATGGACCCAGCACTCTCCCCTCCCAGTTTGCTGGATGAGTTCCTCAGCTGCTCCCACTTTGGTGTGGTCTGGTGCAATTCCCCACTCCAGGCACTATCCCAACCCACAGATCCATCATGTCAACTCTGCAGACACTCCTGCCTTGGAAATTTGTCACACTCAGTCTATTAGTGGCTTCTAACTCTCTCAAATCTGCTCAGATTAACTTTTGTAGAGGTATCTGACAGGATTTGTGAGAGAGCTCCTGTAAGTCCTTGAGTCAGCATTCTTTCTCCAATATCACAGCTTCTTTTTCACACACACACATACACACACACACACAATAGTAATAACAACAACATAAAATAACAGTGGAAGGACCTAAAAGGCATATGCAACAAGTGCCAAATTAATAGACCCTTTGCCCCACAATCTATATTTATTTAATCTTAAAGATCCTATAAACAGTTCAATTTATTAGATGTAAAACTACTCTCAAAGTCAGGGAGCTCTATCTCCTGACCCAGACACATATGATCTGTGTGTTTATGGGATCATATGATTTCTTAATGTGCCTAGGCAAGGACAAACAGTGCTCTAGGTCAGTGTTCAGGGATTTTTTTTCATTATTTAATATTTTAATTTTCAACATTGATTTCCACAAGATTTCTGAGTTACAAATTTTCTTCCCATTTCTACCCTCCCCCACCACTCCAAGATGGAATATATTCTCATTACCCCATTCCCCAGTGAACACTCCCTTGTGTCACCCAACTCCCCCCATCCTCTTTCTCCTTACTTTCTTGTAGGGCAGGATAGATTTCTATGCTTCATTCCCTATATATCTTATTTCTCAGTTGCATGCAAAAAAATAGCTTGTTTTTGAGCATCTGGTTTTAAAAGTTTCAGTTCCAAATTCTCTCCTCTCTTCCCTTCCTACACAGCCTCACTAAGAAAACAAGCAATTCAATATAGGCCACACAAGTGTCATTATGTAAAGCACTTCCACAGTAAGCATGTTGTGAAAGACTCCATTTTCCCCAATCCTATGCTATCCCCCTTCATTCATTTTTTCCCCTTGACCTTATCTGATTTCAAAAGTGTTTGCCTTTGATTATCTCCTCCTTGACTCTCCCCTCCATTCTATCTTCCTCCCTTTTTTATCCCCTCTCCCCTACTTTCCTGTGGGGTAAGAAACTGAATGGAGTGTGTATGTTATTTTCTCGTCAAGTCGAATATGATGAGAGCAAGATTCACTCATTCTTCATCTTCCCTTCCAACAGAACTGCTTTTTCTTTTATGTGAGATAATTTCCCCATTCAATTTCTCCCTTTCTCTCTCTCTCAATATACTCCTCTCATACCCCTTAATTGCGTTTATTTATTTTTAGATATTATCCCTTCATATTCAACTCACCCTGTGCCCTCTCTCTCTCTCTCTCTCTCTCTCTCTCTCTCTCTCTCTATGTGTATATATATATATATATATATATATATATATATATATATATATATTCCCTTCAACTACCTTAATATTGAGAAAGTTTTCATTACTTATACACATCATCTTTCCATGTAGGAATGTAAACAAAGCAGTTCAACTTTAGTAAGTCCCTTATGATTTCTCTTTCCTTTTTACCTTTTCATGATTCCCTTGATTTTTGTATTTGAAAGTTAAATTTTGTATTCAGCTCTGTCTTTTCATTGACAAAGGTTGAAAGTCCTCTATTTTATTGAACATCCTTATTTTGCCTTGGAGCATTATACTCAGTTTGGCTAGGTAGGTAATTCTTGGTTTTAATCCTAGGTCCTTTAACCTCCAGAACATCATATTCCAAGCCCTTTGTTCCCTTAATATAAGAGCTGCTGTGTCTTGTGTTTTCCTGATTGTGTTTCCACAATACTCAATTTTTTTTTTCTTTCTGATTGCATGCTGTATTTTGTCTTTGACCTGGGAACTCTGGAATACGGTGACAATAGTCCTAGAAGTTTTCTTTTGGGGATGGTTTTCTAGAGGTGATCAGTGGATTCTTTCAATTTCTATTTTACCCCCTGGTTTTGCAGTATCAGAGAAGTTTTCCTTGATGATTTCTTGAAAGATGATGCCTAAGGTCTTTTTTTAATCATGGCTTTCAGGTAATCTAAAAAGTTTTAAATTATCTCTTCTAGATCTCTTCTTCAGGTCAGCAGGTTTTTCAATGAGAAATTTCACATTGTCTTCTATTTTTTCATTCCTTTGGTGCTATTTTATAGTATCTTGATTTCCCATAAAGACACTAGCTTCCACTTGCTCCATTCAAATTTTTAAGGTGGTATTTTCTTCAGTGGTGTTTTGGACCTCTTTTTGCATTTTGCTAATTCTGTCTTTCTAGGCATTTTTCTCTTCCTTGGCTTTTTGGAGCTCTTTTGCCATTTGCATTAGTTTATTTTTAAGGTGTTATTTTCTTCAGTATTTTTTTTGGGTCTCTTTTAGCAAGTCATTGACTTGTTTTTCATGGTTTTCTTGCATCACTCTCATTTCTTTTCCTAATTTTTCCTCTACTTCTCTTACTTTCTTTTCCAAATCATTTTTGAGCTCTTCCATGGCCTGAGCCCAATTGATATTTTTTCTCTTTTGATGTAGGCTCTTTCACTTTGTTGAATTCTTCTGTCTATATGTTTTGATCTTCTTTGTTGCCAAAAAAAATCTATAGTATGAGTCTGAATTTCTTTTTGCTGCCTGTTCATGTTCCAAGCAACTACTTGACCTTTGAACTTTTATTTAGGATATGACTGCTAGTAGAAGTAGAGAGTACTTTGTCCCCACTTTAGGGGCTATGCTACTGTTTTCAGAGGTACTCCTAATCCACCATCACAGCAAACTCAGCCACAGCAGTGCTCCTCCTCCTCCCAAAACTGTGGCCCAGATCCAAGCAGGACATAGCAAGAGAACCTGCCTCTGTGGCAGCAAAGCACTCCTTGGATTCCTGCTCCTATCCCCCACTTGATTCCTCCCACCAAGTGAGGAAGACAATCCAGAATCAACTGATGCTGGAGCTCTGGAAGCAGCCACAGGAGTTTCCTGCTGCTGCTGCTGCCACTACAATCACCTTACCACCTTTGCTACCCCTGGGGCTGGGGCTGGACCTCTCTCATCTCTATCTAGCAGTTTTCCCACTAAACTGCTTCATGATCTTTGATCTTTATTGGTTGAAAAGTCTGATAATTGTCACAGTTCAATGATTCATGGCATTCAGGCCTGCTCCACCTGACTTCTGGTCTGGTTGGTCCTTGTGTGACCCATGCTTGTCTATGCTCCTCTCCCAGCACCATGCGATACACTCTTCCCAGCAACCATCCAGGCTGTCCTGGGCTGTAGACCTGATTCCCTCTGCTATTTTGTGGGTTCTGTAGCTCTAGAATTTGTTCAGACTCATTTTTCTGCGTGTTTGGAGGGATTTGGGGGAAAGCTTAAGCAAGTCCCTGCTTTCTGGCTGCCCTCTTGGTTCCACCCCCAGTGTTGAGGGATTTTGAGGATATACTATCTAAAATTTAATTGTTTTCTTGTATTGTTTGTCTCAATGTCTGAAGCAGAGGAAAAGAGATTTATGATCTATAAAAGTCTAAAATCCCTCTGTGTATCAGTGAATTCAAAATTACACTGACGAGGTACAGTTACCACCTATTGCTCTAGGCTAAGGAACATTTAAGGAACTGGGAGATAGATAGCAAAGAAAGGAGAGTCAGTGGCATTTCAGAAAACATAGACTGACAGAGAAAAAGTGGCCTCAATCCTCAGGCCAGAGTTATTCAGAAAAGATCATGAAGTGAAATTTGGTGCATAGAAGCATGAAGGCTCAAAAAACATATATTTCAACATGTACCTTACCAAAAGTGTCATCTACAACATTCCCACAAAGTGTTCACTTATACTATATTTCAAGGCCTCCAGTGATAAGAAACTCCTTAGCTACTGAGTTAGCTCATTTGCTTTAAGACAGCTCCAATTTTTAGGTTTGTAAAACTTACAGACCTTTTTTTTTTTTCTGTGTATGTATTCCTCTCTCCCATCTATGTGTGTGTGTGTGTGCGTGCATTTGTAAGGGACAAGAGAAAAAGATGGAGAGAAAGGAAAAGAGTAAGGAGGAAGGGAAAGAGAATTTTTCAGAATTTTAATTTTTTTTACATAGTCCTGAAAAGTGTTCTCTATCACTTTTATTGATCCTATTTGTCCTTGTTCTTTCCTTTAGATAGAAACAAGAGTGTGTAGGGTATTGAAGCAAGACTAGTACCTCTGGTGTGAGGTCTTGCTAAGAACTTTTCAGGTTGGCTCCTACACCTTTGGGGTCCACTTTTCACCCAACTCTTACCTGTTGCTCCAAGAAGCTATAGCATGTAAAGTGGCCATACATTGGTTATATTGTCTTGGAAGATGGGCTAAACCATGTTGTAGGTAACTGACAGGCCGCAAATCCATCTGTTAGGGAGATGCCTATCCAAAGATTGTGAAGATGTGCCAGGTGTATGATAACTGTTTGTTAGAATGTCCATGAAGGTTGCTGAAGCTGGGCCTGTGGAGTGCTTAGAGCTTGATCAGAAATCAAAGACCCCAAGGTCATCGACTGCATTCTGAACCATCTTGACTTTTGTCTTGTTGTTGAACTTGGATGATTCTAGAATAGTGTGAAGCTAAGAATTTTGTGTAACTCTGCCTCACTTAAATTTATGTGAAAGACAAGGCATCAGTTGTGATGCCATTGATCTTCTTCATAAATGAATGAACAACAGCTACACATAAAACAAATCAAATCCTTCTTCTCTGAAAATCACCTGAAGATATCTAAAGATAATGTGAATATGATCTTCAAGTTATCTTTCCTCCATATAGAGCATCCCTAGTAACTTACCTGAACATGATTTGGTATAGTCTCCAATTCCCTGACCATCTTGGTTCCCCTCCTTTGTATGTGTGCCAAATTCCAATGTCCTTCCTAAAATGTGGTGCCCCAATTTGAAAACAACTTTCATGATATGCTCTTTCAAGATCATATTGAGCCTCTAATTTTCACTGGATGCTCTTACTCTGAAGATTTTAGAAGGAATCTGTCATTCAAAAGGAGAGTGCTTGATTTTCATTCTTATTGATAGAACATAAAAGAATTTTGGAGCCAAAAAGTCACTTAGAGATTTTCTAATCCAACTTCCTAATTTGACACATGAGGAAAAAAAGACCTGGAAAGGGAAAAGGGCTAGTTCCAAATCACAATTGGACCTAAAGGCAGCTAGGTTGCAGAGTGAATAGAGCACTGGATCTGGAGCTAGGAACACCTGAATTCATAATTCATTCTCAATCTCTGTGCGACCTTGGGCAAGACATCTAATCCCTGTTTACTTCACTTTCTTCATTTATAAAATGGGGATAATAGTAACACTGATTTTTCAAAGTTGTGATGACCAAATGAAATAATTGTTAAGTGCTTAGCACAGTACCTGACACATATTAAAAACTACATAAAAGTTATTATTATTATTATCAGCATTGTCATCATCATCATTATTATTAGTGGCAGAGCAACAATATGAACTCAGCACATTTGTGTCTACATCCAATTCTTTTTCCACTATACCACTTAACCAAAGAAATGAAAACAAGGAAAGATACAGGTTTATATTGAAAAGCAGAGAAAAGAAGAAAGAAGAGAAGAAAAGAAAAAAAAAAGCAAGAGGGGAGAAAAAAGAGAATATTTCTTTAAATCTAACAACAAATGCATAAGACTCCAAAACATGACTGTGAGCATAAGTAATTCTCAGTAAAATGAGTTAGCTAGGAACTCCTTCCTCCATTTCTAGACTTTCAATGAAATCCTCCATATTTATGAAACATTTTTGGTTTCTGGTGTTATTCAGAACACATCTCAATTGAGTAGACAAAGTGAAAAATTAAAGACCTAGGCTATTTACCCAATTTTATATAATAATCATTAACATTTTAAGTGCACATGATAGATTTCCTTGTTAGCATTTTTCATTATCCTTTCTTTATGGTCATTCTTCATTCAATTTTCAATTTCAGTGACAATATTCCCAGCCAAGATAATATGATTTAGATTTTCAAGCCAGATTTTTTTGTGCGGGTGAAATGCCATCAACTTGTTTTATTATGATCAAGATATGTTTTCATCTACTCTGTTCCCTTTATCCACTAATTTAGTGAGTTTATCAAAAAAGCAATCAAGTTTGTCAGGTATAACTTGTTCTTTACAAATTTCATATGGCTCCTGAGAATGTAATCTGCTGCTTATTAAGAGCAGCAGTATGGGCTTCTTTTCCTGTGCTCCTTGAAGCAAAATTTCTAGACGATGGTGCCTTATTAGAGAGAAGAACTCACGGTTTCTTCCTTACCCCCACCCTTACTTGCTTGTTTGGTAGCCCTTTGTTAGAGAGACTTTGCAAGAACATTGATAGGTAATGAATATAGAAGGACTTATGATCTGTTTGGATCATATCAGCTTCTGTTTCTATTTTCAGGTGGTTAAGGTTAGAAGTGAAATCCACACAATGAACAATCCTATTAAAAGTCATTCAGCATGAGGAGGGGAAGAGAAAAAGAAACTTTGATAGAATAGCTCATATTTGTAAACTCAATTAAGACCTGTACAACATGTTCCTTTCAAGAACACTATTTAGTATTACAAGACCACAGAGTTAGGGCTGGAAGCAAACTCTGAGATAATCTACTCTCAATTATTTCATTTTTAAGATGATGAAGTTAAGAACAAAGACTTATTCTAAGACCACATCACCAGTAAAAGAAAGATTAGGACATGAAAGAAGGTCAGAGAAATATAGCTTCAAGTTGGATGCTCCAATATGTCACTGTTTCTACTACATCATGTCATAGAAAAGAGTTGATTCAGGTATCGTTTCCTCCATTTTATAAATGAGGAAATGGAGATCAAGAAAGGGTTAATATTGCTTATCCTTTAAAATAAAAGATAGCAAAGATGAGAGCTATTACTTTATTCTAGATTTCCTGGACTACAATTACAATGCCCTTTTCACTGTCAGAAGGAAAATTCTAGAATTATGAATGTTTCACTTAGAAGAGAAGACTTGGGGAAATGTAGTCACAGATAAATACCTTTAAGTATCTGAAGAGATCCAATATGACAAAATGATTTACTTTTTTTTCTATTTGATTGCTTAACACAGAAATAAGACAAAAGCAAGGAAGTTACAGGCAAGCAATCATTGGGCCCAAAAAAGGAAAGACTTTAAAGGTAAGAGTATTCAGAAGTGGAATTAATTCTTTGGAAGGTAATAAATCATATTCTTTTGGAAGTATTAAATTTGGCTCTGGACAATGATTTTTTAGAGTATTGATACAGGTTTTCTACTTGGGATTAAATGATTTCTGAGGTTCCTTGTCACAATAGGAATGTGTAATCACCATTAACAGTTGGTCATTTCACTGGAACTTTGTTTGACATAAAGAGAAGCATGAAATTAATCATCCTTTTTGAAGCATGATGTCGACTGGTAAGGTTATCATTAATTTTCCTGAAACACTGCCAAATATATTGTTTACAAAACATATAATCTAATTCTGGGATTAATTTTTGCCTGTTGGTGTAAAGTTAGTACTTAAAGCTATGCCTAATACATAGTAGGTACTTTAAAATATTTATTGATTTATTTTTTCTGCTGTTCTCTTTTGCCTCCTTTTCTTTTTCTCTTCTTTAATTTTCAATTTGTACGGAAGAGTTTTGTAAGGCCTTTGTATAATTCTGAATGGTTGAAATAAATCTATCCTGACAAATATTCATCAGTACTGCTATCATCTGTCAGGAATGCCTTATTACCTCTAAATTCTGTTGGCCAGTCTTGAGTAGCTATGCTCAGGACAGTAGGAAATCACATAAATAATTTTGTGAAGGAGCCAAGGAGACATTCAACATATACAGGGAACCAAAGACAAAGGGAAAAATTATACAGGTTTAGTAAGCCTCACTCTGCTTTGCCACAAAGAAAGACTACTTAGTCTTCACAAGTTCTCTCTCTCTCTCTCTCTCTCTCTCTCTCTCTCTCTCTCTCTCTCTCTCTCTCTGTATATATATATATATATATATATATATATATACACACACACACACACACATATGTGCATGCATGTATGCACGTGTAAACATACACCCTTTTCTGAAGCAAGGAGGGAACAAAACTAAGAAGTGTGAAAGCATCAATATTATTACAAATCATTAGCATGAATCTTTAGATTCACTAGTATTCCACCTGACCTACAAAATATTTCCCCTGTGTCAATTAATGGGAATTTGGTATATCTAATTTTAAGGCCTAGTTTCATTTTTCATTTTTTTATTTGGTTTTGATAATTTGATAATTCACTATCCTAATGTTTCATATGTAAGGATGGAATGACTTATTTACTCAATCCCACAGCCCTTAAAGTGAGTGATAAGATGCTCCCTCAACTAACTCAATCATGGACCTTAAATTGAGTTTCAAAAACCCTTTGAATTGGAATAATATTGCAGAAGAATGGTGCTTGAACAGAGGAAGCTTGGTCATCCCTCAAAGATTGTGTATAAATTATCAAACAAGTTATAAAGGAATTGATTACAAGAAATTAAAACAGTCTCCTGAGGATGTACTGCTTACTCAGTAGAGGCAAAGACATCTGTGTTTCCTAGTTCTCTTCTTATTCCTCAATTTGGCCAAAGGAGGACCTTCAAATTTCCACAGGGTCTACACATATTAGAATTCCTATTTCCCCCTCAGTGTCCTAGTCACAAACCTAGATCAGCCAATAGCAAATTCTGAATCTAAAATAAAGGACAGATGTATACAAATCCACCATGCTTAAGGGGAACATGAGCTCCCCACTAATGGAAATAAAGCAGTTCCAATAATTACGAGCTGTGGGTTGCGAGATTTCCACGTATGATCTCTAAGTTTGAGACAATTTTGCCCTTTTATCTATATGTACTTATGAGAAAGGTTGTTGAGGACTTTGAAAGGAACTCATTTTCCTCATTGCTCTACCTTAGTAAATGCCCTTTACTAAAAGATACTTAAAGACACATGAGCAGTTGATTCTCAACTGATAATATTGGGACCCGCATACACCAGTGGGGACTTGAGCCAGTGATATTAGAGAAAGCTAATTTATTATCCCTTGGGGGCACCACAAGAATTCTAATGTGGACCTGACTGCCCAACTTCTGATCACTCAAAACTCCTCTGGAAGACTTGGAGTTTGGGAAAAGATAGCTAAGACCAAATTGTGCTATACATGTGTATAGAAAGAAACTGATCTCAAGAAATAACTCAGTTTTACCACATTTCTTCTGATAATTCTATTTCTTCCATCTCTGTTCTAGCATGCATAAACCCTAAGCATGATAAGTGCCACTCCTGACCTTGGAAAACTCAAACACTAGATGTAAAACCAAATCTACCAATTTAACCAAATACCCAGTTGGCCAAAGAGAATGATGTGATGCCATGGGCATTTTGATTCCATTATATTATTCTTTGGCTTGATGAGTCTATGCTTGGTCCCCACTCTGGCTCAAATATATATTGCTATAATTCTTACTCTTCTTTGGGAAAAAATGTGGTCAATATATTTTTCGTCAGAGATCCTTGCTGGATATCGTGCAAAGAAAAATAAATCTGAAATTGATGCTCCCCTGGATGTCATTATTCAGGAGTGCATTGACTACCTGTCAATTTGTCCCCTCATGCTAGCATTACTTTATTTTTTTGGTATTTTTTCCAAAAGGATTTATTTTAACTCAGAAACAGTAATATTATAGGGAAATCAAATGAAGTCATTCTACTATTTTAAAATATATAAAAAAAATTGCATTAAAAGCTAGGTGGTATATACAAAGTATAATACTTAAAATGAAACCTTTAGAAATACAGATGACATTAAAACTTTCATTCGAAATATAAACTATTGCCACCGAAATGGCAAAGATTGTATCATCAGAGCAATAAGAAGAAAAATGACCTCTATGCCTTATTGGATTTTCTAATTTTTAAATTTCTATTCCTGAAGTTCATACAATGTTGTGTCCTTGTTAAAGCACCCCTTAGATGCAGTAAATATACCTTTAAGAAACTGAATCTACAAACTTTTAAAAAAGTTTTTACAAAGTGCTATTTACTCCAAAGATACAGCAATAATATAAGTTATAAACACACCCTGGTGATAGCGGGCTCATACTTTTTTGTTTTATTGTTGATAGTTATTTCAACCTGTTGTCATCTTTTTTGTTAATAATAAAGTCTTCAATTTTTTTTTATCTTCTACGTATAACTTCACATTGAACTTACTTACACACTAGTCAAGTTGTGAAGAAGAATTATGATCAATGGAATGATTCATGAGAAAGAAGAAACAAAACAAAAAAAAACAAAACAAAACAAAAGAGAGAAAAAAAGGGAAAAAAAAGGCAAGCAAAGAATGTGCCTCAATCCGCTTTCATACTTCCTAGTTCTTTCTCTGGATATAGATAGCATTCTCCATCGTCAGTCCTTCGGGAGTGTCTTTGCACCTTGCGCTGCTGAGAAAAGCAAAGTCTATCAGTTAGTCCTCACAGAATCCATATATCTGTGATCGTGTATAATGTTGTCCTAGTTCTGCTCTGCTCACTCAACATTATATTTGTAGGTTTTTCCAGGTTGTTATGAAGTCTTTACGATCCCCATTTCTTATAGCACAATAGTATTCCATTACCTTCATAGACCCCAACTTGTTCAGCCATTCCCCAATCGATGGGCATCCCTTTGATTTCCAATTCTTTGCTACTACAAAAAGAGCTACTATAAATATTTTTGTATATATGGGTTCTTTTCCCACTTGTGTAATCTCTTTGAGATACAACCATAAAAGTGGTATTGCTGGGTCAAAGGGTATGAACATTTTTATAGCTCTTTAGACATAGTTCCAAATTGCTCCCCAGAATGGCTGGAGCAGTTCACAACTCCACCAGCAATGTAACAACGTTCCAATTTTCCCACAACCTCCAACCTCCAACATTTATCATTTTCCTGTTTTGTCATTTTAGCCAATCTGACAGGAGACATGTGGTACCTAAGAGTTGTTTTGATTTGCATTTCTCTAGTAAGTATTGATTTTGTGCATTTTTTCATATGCCTATAGACATCTTTTTTTTTTTTTAATTTTCTTTTTTTTTTCATTTTTGCTTTTTGGCAGGGCAGTTGGAGTTAAGTGACTTGCCCAAAGTCACACAGCTAGTGTCTGAGGCTGGATTTGAACTCATGTTCTTCTGACTTCAGGGCTGGTGCTCTACTCACTTCACCACCTAGCTGCCCCTGCCTATAGACATCTTTAATTTCTTCCTCTGAAAACTGCCTGTTCATATCCTTTGACCATTTCTCAATTGGGGAAAGACTTGTATTCCTATATATTTGGCTCAGATCCCTGTATGTTTAAGAGGGGAGGCCTTTATCAGAGACACTAGTTGTAAAGAATTTATCTTAATTTTCTGCTTCCCTCCTAATCTTCATTGCATTGGCTTCTTTATGCAAAACCATTTCAATTTAACAAAATCAAAATTATCCATTTTATATTTTGTAATGCTCTCTATCTCTTTTTATGTCGTGAATTCTTTTCTTTTCCATAAATCTGATAGGTAAACTATTCCTTGCTCTCCCAAATTGCTTATAATATCAGCCTTTATTCCTAAATCATGAACCCGTTTTGACTTTATTTTGGTATATGGTATAAGATATTGGTCAATGCCCAGTTTCTGCCTTACCATTTTCCAATTTTCACAGCAGTTTTTGTGAAATAATGAAATCTTAGTCCAGAAGCTGGATTATTTGGGTTTATCAAAGAGTAGATTACTAGAGTCGTTCACTTCTGCATGTTGTGTAGCTATCCTATTCCACTGATCCATCACTCTGTTTATTAGCCAGTACTAGGTAGTTTTGATGACTGCTGCTTTGTGCTAGCATTACTTTCAATGCTACACCATGGTGCCTGGAATATGGCACTGCTTTCTATACATTTATTTCTCTATACTCTATTTAAATGAATTATTTTCTAACCCTCAAATATCTCTCTTCTACTACCATTCCTTTGTCCATATTATTTTCTCGATGTCAGCAGTTCTCACTCATGTTTTCATCTATTAACAAAAGAAAAATAAACTAGTCTGTCTTCATCCATGAAACTTTCACCATACTGCTTGCAGTTGGTAACAATCCTCTCTATCATTTAACACTTTTCTTTACACCTATCTGATGAAGTTATCATGTGATTTTATGTAACATAATGAGTCTTACATTTTTTTTAAATTTTGAATTCCAAATTTTCTATCTCCAGTCCCTCTTCCACTCATTGAGAAAGAGCTACTTGGGTCTTAACTCCTAATGAAGTATAAGTTCCTTAATGATTAAGTCATTTTTTATCTAATTTGGATATTCCCAGGAATGTAGAAAAGTGTCCTGAACACAATGGGCACTAATTGTAATTGATACTGTTTCATTGGATCATTGGATGTTTTTCATTTCTCTTCTGGTTAACAATAACAAAATCGTCATGTAGCAAGATGGCAGACAACATAAGAAACATTCATTAAAAGGTTTAATGCCGTGCCACCACCCAAAAAAAAAAAAAACTAATGGAAAGGCTACAAAATTTGATGTGGTTTTCTACTATCAAGTTGTTCAGACAAAAGAGAAACGTTAATTTCAAAATGTTCAGTTCTGCTTTTTGGGAAACCATCTAAGTTCCTATTTAGTAAGCTAGCTGTTCCAATGACTGCATGAATATCTATATGTATGTGTATATGTATATATATATATGTACATATGTATACATATATACACATACATATGTATATATATATATATATATAATTTTCACTTATTGTAAATGGCTAAACTCAATGTTAACCATGGAAATCAAATAGAACAATGGAGAAATGAACTATACATTGCTAGTAGTATAAGAATTGATTTAATCACTTGGAAGGCATCCTGACAGCAGGTAATAAGATCTACAGTGTTGATACGTTTATTTTAAAATGAATTTTAAGGTATATAAGTCAGAAAACTAAAGACATTGTCCCCAAGTATACAGGCTTAGGGTAAGGGGAAAACAATTTATTTTCTCTTCTGTGAAATGGGAATGATCATACCAGCCCTACCTACCTTAGGGATGGGAGAATCAAATTAGATGATGCATGAAAATACTTTTCAAATGTGAATGACTACTTCTATTCTCACTCTAAATCCAATCCGAGGACTGTTCCTTACCCTTCTAAGTACTTAATCAAGTTTTGTTGAATTGAATATTAACCATGGATAAATTTAGGGCTACTTGTAGTTTGTTATTATTAATTCTATTTTATTAAGTTTATTAATTCTGCTTTTAGTTCTGCAGATGACTGAAAATATAGTCCTAAATTCCTGGTTTCTGAGCCCAATAGTACCATTAGTTAGCTTTCAGTCCCATCATTTCATCTTCTATGGGCCTCAGGTCCTTGTTTGTCAAATTAGTGATTTAGATTAAAAAATTTCCCTCATTCTTCTAGCTCTAAGAGTCAATGATGCTATAATTTTTGAACCATTGCATACCAGCCTTCCTGAGTCAAGTGAGATTCCAGGGGAAATGATCTCTTCAACACAGGTAAAGAGGGATATTGCCTTTTTCTCAGGCTTTTCTTTAGTAATTCTATCCTATCACTTGATTATCTGTAAATCCTAGTTTGAACAACTTCCTTGTATCATAGTCCATGAGATTGCTTGGTTCTCTGGGTTAAAGATCAGTTATAACTGATTCCTAATTACTTGCTCCCCTCTTTCTGCAAGTACCACAGTGTGTTGGTAAGCAAAATGGCCTTTGTTTTCTTTGAGTAACTCAGTGTATTTCATTATGCCTTACTAGGTGCTAAGCCCCAGGCCCAAAGCCCCTATTAGGTGTGGAACCTAAATGAGTGTGGATTGGTGACTGGGGTGGGGCCCAAGGTGGGGCTGGCTAAGGGGAGGGGTTAACTCCAGAACCATGCTCTATTAGGTGTTAACCTAATCTATGTGGATGTGAACTTCCCAGGGTCCTAAGGGGAGGGGCCAACTCAAGAACCAATAAGCTCTGATCATTCAGACACGCTTGATGACATCAAAAACTCTATAAGAGGAGAGAAGACAGCTTGAAGATTGATTTCTGTTGGAGCCAGAGACAGCTACAGCCGAAGCTGAATGTAAAGCTGAAGCAGGAGCTGCTGGTAGCAGAGCCAACCCTGTGTGGATTGAGGAGTGTTGAGCAAGGACTTGAGGCCAGTGAGTAATCTTCTTACCAGAGAGGGGAAGCATGAATGTGATTTGGTTTAATACCATCATGCTTTTCTGTGGCCTCCTGGTTACTCTTGTGAGGTGAACTTATTGGGCCTGGAAGCTTTTGATTGAAATATCAAAATGTGGATGCTAGTTCGTAGGTCTATTACTTTGGAGCTTGAATAAATGCTTTAATTCTTCTGCCTTCTACTTAGAGAATTTCTTATATCCTGCAGTTCTGAACCATTCAGACGTATACATGATTCTCTCCGAAATCATAAATTCTGCCTTCATAATACACACAGAAACATTATCATGGTTACAAGTGTAAGTCTTTATTCCATATTGCTCTTTACCTCTTGGGTAAATCCTCCTGCAACACAGAACATATTTCAAATTTATTTCTAGAGTTTATCCACAAAAGAAAATCATAGTAACACAAATATTAAAAAAAATATGATTACAGATAATCAAAAGTGAGTATACAAGATTCTATCCAACCTATAGAGTTTTCCCAAAGTCTGGACATATAGGCAAGTGATGGAAATATGGAGGTATTGCATCGAATTCACATGAATCTTGCAAAGTACTTCAACTTTTGCATCACAAATGATGGAAATCATTGAAGATATCATTTTTTAATATTCCAATTAAAAAAAAATTTATTCATTTCATTTCTTGAAAATATTAATTTTTGCCTATGTGTCCAGACTTTAGGAACACCCTGTAGAATGAATAATGACATACATTGCTATTTTTAAGCTAAAATTTCCTAAGATTATTTCTTCTAAGATTCTCTTGTTCTGGAGCCTTCTGGGTTAACAAAAATGAAAATTGTGCCCCCTTTCCCTAAATCCTTCTGCTCCTTTGTTATAATAAAATTCCTTCAACCACCATCACCTCATCCCTACCACAAAATTGTTGTCCAGGTTTCTGTTCCCTTTTCTTTTTGTACTGCCTGATTTTATCTCATTCAACCAGAAATCCTCCTGTATAAATCTAGGTTTCTGGTTATCTACGTACCTTCCTACTTAAAGATCTGGCTCACTAGGTATCACTACTCCACTTTGCATAAGAGGATGAGAGGAAGAAAATTAAGAAAAGATAGTATCAAAGTTGTTCAGATCACTGAAAAAAAGAATATTCTGACCCAAGTCCCAGTTCTCCTTTAGAGTTCACAAATAGACCATCCCAACTCCCTTTTTCTGGAACACATGATTATTTCTCAGCAGCAGGAGTGATTAGCCAAATTTTGGTGAGACACCCACTTGGAATGATGAGTAGCAGATATAAGTTAAGGTTGAAATCCACCGGGAAGGTGAAGGGAATTTACAATCTTTGATGCTGACTTCTGGTTTCCATCAAAGCACTGGCATTGATTGTCTTTTTTTTGTGATATTTCCCTCTGTCTCTCTGTCTCTTTCTGTCTCTGTCTCTTTTTTTTCTCTCTCTCTGTCTCTGTCTGTTTGTCTGTGTGTGTGTTTGTGTGTGTGTGTGTGTATGTGTGTGCATCCACATGCATGTCTGTCTCAGTAGTTACATTGCCCATCATTTTGCACAGATGAACAGATTTTGATGAGTGTACTCTGGCTGTCAAGCATACCACTTTTGAAAGGCTGCCTCAGGTATTCAACACTATAATCAGTTTAGACAAAATCATAGCAAGAAACAAATATAATACTGTTAGAAACAGCTATTCTCCTTTTAATCTAGAAGACCTCTCATTATATTTCAAGAAACTAAATTTCTGTGTATTTTAAGGGCCATTTTAAAAGTGAATGTGGATTTTTTCTAGAAAGATATATCTCTTTCATATTGTAAAACTTTTTTGTCACTTTCTTTTTTTTTACCATCTGCTGGCATTTGTGGACACTGAGTTTTCCCCTCTGCTTCTAACAAATTCAGACTTACAATTTCATTGTAGTGGTACCCTGCCAGCCCCATTTTTTTTTGGTTGTTGTTTTTTATTTTTTTTGTTTTTAATCTTTTTTTAATTTTTTTTTATTTTTAGATTGCAACAAACAGTTCTACATAATTTTGTGTTCCAGATTTTCTTCCCTCCCTCCCCCCCCTCCCCAAGAAGGCATGGAGTCCCATATAACTTCGAGGTATAACTAGGAGTTGAATTAATTTATACATTTTCTCATGACTCATGAGAAAGAAGAAACAGAAGCAAAAAAAACCACAACCCAACAACAAATACAAAAGAGAGAAGAAAAAAAAAGTGGAGGAGAAAAAAGGTGAGAATGAAGTGTGCCTTGATTTGCATTCATACTTTGTAGTTCTTTCTCTGGATGTAGATAGCCCTCTCCATCAT
>CM053625.1:299729821-299750362 GCA_028646595.1 Phalanger gymnotis
AATTAGCCAAATGGAAAAAGAAGTCCAAAAGACCACTGAAGAAAATACTACCTTAAAAAACTGATTGGAGCAAGTGGAAGCTAGTGACTTTATGAGAAATCAAGATGTTATCAAACAGAACCAAAGGAATGAAAAAGTGGAAGACAATGTGAAATATCTCATTGGAAAAACCACTGAGCTGGAAAATAGATCCAGGAGAGATAATTTAAAAATTATTGGACTACCTGAAAACCATGATCAAAAAAAGAGGCTAGACATCATCTTTCAGGAAATTATCAAGGAGAACTGCCCTGATATTCTAGAGCCAGAGGGTAAAATGGAAATTGACAAAATCCACTGAATGCCTCCTCAAAAAGATCCCAAAAAGAAATCTCCTAGGAACATTGTTGCCAAATTCTAGAGCTCCCAGATCAAGGAGAAAATACTGCAAGTAGCCCGAAGGAAACAATTTGAGTATTGTGGAAACACAATGAGAATAACACAAGATGTAGCAGCTTCTAACTTAAGGGATCGAAGGGCTTGGAATATGATATTCTGGAGGTCAATGGAGCCAGGATTAAAACCAAGAATCACCTACCCAACAAAACTGAGGATCATTCTCCAAGGCAAAATATGGATTTTCAATAAAATAGAGCACTTTCAAGCTTTCTTGTTGGAAAGACCAGAGCTGAATAGAAAATTCGACTTTCAAACACAAGAATCAAGAGAAACATGAGAAAGTAAACAAGAAAGAGAAATCACAAGGGACTTACTAAAGTTGAACTGTTTTGTTTATATTCCTACATGGAAAAATGATGTGTATGATACATGAGACCTGAGTATTAGGGTAGCTGAAGGGAATATACATATATGTGTATGTATATGTGTGTGTGCATATACATTATATATACACATATATGTATATATGTATGTGTATATATATATATATATATATATAGAGAGAGAGAGAGAGAGAGAGAGGGGGTACAGAGTGGGCTGAATATGAAGGGATGATATCTAAAAAAATCAAATTAAAGGATGAGAGAGGAATATATTGAGAAAGGGACAAAGGGAGAGATAGAATGAGGTAAACTATCTCACATAAAAGTGTCAAGAAAAGGCAGTTTTGTAGGAAGGGAAGAGGGGGCAGGTGGGGGGAATGAGTGAATCTTGCTCTCATCAGATGAAAAGGCATATGGTCAAGAGAGAAAATTCAATAAATAGGGATAGGTTAGGAAGGAGCAAAATATAGTTAGTCTTTCACAACATGAATATTGTGGAAGGGTTTTACCTAATGATACACATGTGGCCTATGTTGAATTGCTTGCCTTCTTAGGGAGGGTGGGTGGGGAGGGAATAGGGGAGAGAATTTGGAACTCAAAGTTTTAAAAACAGATGTTCAAAAAAAGTTTTTGTTTGCAACTAGTAAATAAGATACACAGGCAATGGAGCATAGAAATTTATCTTTCCCTACAAGAAAGTAAGGGAAAAAGGAATGGGAGGGGAGTGGGTGACAGAAGAGATGGCTGACTGGGGAACAGGGCAACCACTATATATCCCATCTTGGAATGGGTGGGAGGATGGAAATGGGGAGGAAATTAGTATTTCAAACTCTTGTGAAAATCAATGCTGAAAACTTAATATGTTAAATAAATTTTAAAAAGAAGAATTTTTAGTACAGGATCTGCAATTATATTCCTGGTGGTGTTCTTGAAAATAATCATCTTCAGGCCGAAATACAGGATTATAAAATATCTCATGAAATACCATTTTTGTAGCTTGAAAGGAATATGATAAAATCAACTCTACCTACTTCTTTATTTGCTTCTCCAGGGAGAACAAGCATGCTTACATGTTTCCTTCCTTTATAGTCGTTTTTTTTCTCTTACTCCCCTCCATGTACTCTTGCCTCTATCCTAATACTTAGATGCAACACTCTATCTTACTATTCTGTGCCTTTTCACACATGTGGAATATTTTTCCCCACACTTAAAATTTCCTTTTATTTTTTTTACCTCTACTTTTTTTTTCCTGGATAGTCTGGTTTCTTTCAAGAACTGACACAAATCCAAAGACTAAGAGGTCTTTACAGCCCAGTCTTTCTAGTGGCTTCCCTCTGAGATTACCATTTATGTGTGTGTGTTTATTTATACATATAGATATGTATTAATATGAGTGTATGTGTATACATATATGTATATGTGTATGTGTGAGTATATATAATATATATCTTCTTTCCTCTTCTTCATTTCCTATCACAGACCTGCACAAATTGTCAATAGGTAGGGGCCAAAATTAAAATAGGCTAAACTTCTTCAGGCCACACGTAGGTTGGACCAGAGACAGACTTATGACAGTTAGTTGGTGTGGGTCATGTGATAAACAGGAGAGTGCACAATGGCGACCATACATTTTTTACATGCCACCTGAAATCCTTTGGCAGAGGCAAGCAGCCTTTAGGCCCTATATTGTGCAGGCCTGTCCTATCATTAAGATGACTTTTGCCACTTTATCTTCCCTTACCCTTGACTCATTTGATAAATTATCTTACTCCTTTCCAAGGCTAATCCTACCCCTTGTTTAAAGGATCCCATTCCAACACATCACCTCCAATAGATTGCCCCTCTTTCATTTCTACTTATTCATTAATTTTTAATCTCTCTTTGTCTAGTGGCTAATTTCCTACTGGCTACACATCTCCTCCTCCCTGAAACACTTGATTCTTTCAACCCCATTATCATCCCATATCTTTTTCTGTCTTTTGTAGCTAAACTTCTCAAAAAGTCCATCTAAGATAGTTGCATCCACTTGCCTTTCACTCTTTTCTTAACGCCTTACAATCCATTTTCTGATCTCCTAATTCCAAAGCTATTAATGATCTTTTAACTTCCAAATCCAAAGACATTTTCTCAATACTCATTGAGTATTTTGACCCCTCTGCAGCCTTTGACACTGTTTATCACCCTCTCCTTGATGTTCTCTTATTTCTAGTTTTTTTTTCTTATACTGCCCTCTCCTACTTCTTCTGTTTGTTTCTGCTTCTTTGTCTCCCCTGCTGGATCCTCTTTCAGATCACTCCCTCTAAGTGAAGGTGTCCCTCTCGGCCCTCTTCTCTTCCCCCTTCTGCATTGTTTCATTTGTTGACCTCGTAAGGTAGAATGTATTTAATGGTCATCCCTATGTTGATGATTCTCAAATTTACCTTCCTGCATCAAAATCTCTACCGATTTAAATCTCAAATTTCCAAACGCCTTTAAAACATCTCAAACTGGATAAGTAGCACACATCTTAAACTCAATGTGGCCAAAATGGAAATCATTATCTTTCCCCTTAAACCCTTCTCACATTGGCCTTCCCTATTTCTATAGAGTGGAATATCCTTCGCCTAGTCATTCAGGCTAATAAAAATTAGGAGTCAACCTGGATTCCTCAGTGTCTTTCACAACCCACCAGTCCCTGCCATATGCAAATTGTTGCCAGAGCCTCTCTATTTACCTTTGCAACATTTCTTGAATATCCCGATTCCTTATGTCCTCTCACTACCACCACTTAAGGGAAGGTCTTCATCACCTCATGTCTGGATTTTTGCAATAGCCTGCTAGTGTGTCTGCCTGCCTTAAATCTCTACTCACTGCAATCCAGCCTCCATTTGGCCACTAAAGTGATTTAGTGATTTTTCTTAAGTGCAGATCTGATCATATCACACACACACACACACACACACACGCACACACACATATCCCTTCAATCAATAAACTCTAGTGGCTTCCTATTGTTGCTAGAATAAAATATAAAATGTTCTATTTAATGGTTAAAACCCTTCATAACCAAGCCTTCTCCTGTCTTTCTCATCTTCTTACACCTCCCTCTCTTATATACACAATTTGATCTAGTGACACTACATTTCTGGTTGCTCTAGAAACAAGACATTGCATCTCTTGGATCCAGGTAGTTTTCTGGATGATCCCCATGCCTGGAATGCTTTCTCCTTTCTCCCCTCTGATCATTGACATCCCTGACTTCCTTTAAACCCCAATTAAAATCCCACCTTCTGCAGGATGCATTCTCCTACCCATCTTAATTCTAGTGCCTTCCCTCTGTTAATTATCTCTCATTTAGCCTAGTTTTCTCTCTTCATATTTGTTTGCACGTTGTCTCCCCCATTAGATTGTAAGCTTCTTGAGAGCAGGGCCAGTCATTTGCCTCTTTTATATCCTTTGCACTTGGCACAATGCCTAACATACTAATCACTAACAAATACTTATTTATGGATAGATAAGCCACAATTTCTTTCTTTCTTTTTGTTTAATTCATACAAATAATGTCAAAAGTGATATTATTCAGCTCCTACAGCAATCTGTCACTGGTCATCACTTAAGGATCATTACTTAACCACCTGTTCATTGGATAAAGCCCTCATATTTGGAGTAGCAACATTCAAGTTTAAGATTGTTGACGTGTTTTTTTTAATAAATTATGGTCCTGTTGACATCATCATTGCAGAAATGGAATAGGATAGACTATTCCTCCTCTCTTCCCATTTCAGGACATGTAATGACCAAAAAATTAGCATTAATTATGGTTGTTAATGTAAATGGTGACTATGTTAATTCATACATTGAAAAACAACTAAATAAATAAGGTATAAAAAACCTGGAAAGTTATATGTGTGGGGGTGTAGATCATGAGGGGCTTTGAATGCCAAAAAGAAGATTTTGTATTGATCTTAGAGGTCATAGGGACCTGTTGAAGTTCATTTATTGGAGGTGTGAAGGGGGGCTCATGTTTGGACCTGCAATTTAAGAAAGTCACTTTGACAGCTAAATTGAATATAAACTGAAGAAAGAGAAACTTGTGACAAGCAGGACAACAAACAGGATATTACAATAATCAATGCATGAGGAAATGAAAGCCTGTACCAGGATGGTGGCAGTCTTAGAGGAGAGAAGGGGGAATATTTGAGAGATGTTGCTGAGATGAAATTGAGAGGTCTTGGCAAGATATTGGCTATGCCAGGTGATAGATAGTGAGGAGTAAGTCATGACTCCTTGTTTGTAAGCCTGGACAGCTAGATGATGATGTCAAATCCATTTTTAATGAGTTCTCTTAAAATACTTGAAAAAAGTTTTCTCATCAGTCCTTTAAATCTTACATTCTCTGGTATAAAGGAAATCAGATTTTTCAAATAATGATTTCACCACCCTGTTCCCCATCTCCTCCTCTGGTCATGTTCTTCTTGTATATTTTTTAATTAAGTAGAGAGTATATAAATTTGGTTTCTGGTGAGCAATGGGTGAGCAAGATAAAAGTCATGTATCCCTTTCTATCTTTTCCACTTTTCCTTTTTGATTTTCATATTGCTCTTCTTGTTCTGGTCATTTTCATAAAAGCAACTTAGTGACATTAGAGTAAAAAGGAGTTGGAAGATTTTATTGTCTTTTTTCAAGATAAGTTAAATAGTAGAGTTGATTGAGGAAATGTAGCAGAATCAAGAAAGGAAGAAAAATAAACAACAGCCTAAATCTAAGTCTGAGGCTTCTTCTGGATTTGGTTGATTGTTTGATTCTGTGGGGCTGGCCTAACACCTGGGAGATGGCTAAAAGAAGTAAGCCCTTATTCTACAGAGGAAAATTACATAGTACTTGTAATTCAGGAGATGCTATTAAAGAGCAGCAGCACCAGGAGAGAAAATACCCATCAAAGAACAGTAGGAGAAACCTAATAGAAAAAACAACGAATGAATACATATGTTTAAATACCTACTATGTATCAGGTACTTTGCTAAGCAACCAGGGCAACAGCAGAGGTATCTATCAAAAAGAAGAGAGAAGTGGGAAAAGCACACCTAGAAGAACTCAGATGCACCAGAGATGCACAGCTGAGATTAATATGGCATAGAATACAGAGCAAAAATGCATGACAGCTCTGCAGAGATAGGAGTACAACAAATGCCATGACTAGACCAATGCCATGGCATAAAGCAGCAGCATCAGGGGTGTGACTTGTATCGCTTGTGTCCATAGAATCTTATGTTTGTTTCCTTTCATATGTATTCTAAGAATATGTTAATTTTCTTCTTGAAAATGTCTGGGAAAATAGGTTTCCTTTATTTGGAAGGGGATTTTTTGTCATGTTTCTTTGACTATTTAATATTTGGTGATTGATTTTGTCAACTAATATAAAAAACCTACCAATAGGAGCTCATAACCTCTAGTTTAGAGTCAAAGTTGAACTAAATATACAATGTGTCTTGAATTCAGAATACACTTCAGTAGCCTATATTTAAGGAGGGTACCAGGTGCCATGATAAAATGTGCAGAACTGAATGTAATGTTATAGCTGTCTTATTAGGGTATATTTATGAAACTATCTGCTTATTCTTTCAGGGAATACCACTCTATCATTGCAGCCTAAGATTATGGCCTAACTATTGTCTGCTTGTGGTACTCTGAGCCGTTAAGTTTTCAATTGTCTTCAATATTTCCTGTTTTGCATAGTTATTTTAGAAAAAAATCACACTTCTTTAATTAGGATATTCTATTTTCTTCACATTTGTGCTTTTCAGTCATTTCATCTAGTCTCCTATGCTGATTAAATTTTAGATCCACTAATGTACTTTCTAAAGTCTAACATCCTGGTCTTACCAGACCCTATGGAATCATTTCTTACTGCACTAAATTTGAGGAGCCTTTCGAGAGAGTAAGATTAGCATTAAAAAAGAGAAGGACAATCTCAGCACACTTCAGGACAAATTCATCTCTTGAATGTTGACTAAAATACAAAGAAAAAGAATAGAAGAAGATGTTTTAACTCTTTCAGTAAAAGCTGAATAGCTAATTACAGAAAGGGGATCTTTTTTCAGTGCTTGATAAAAATCCAATATTCCAGATAGTTTTATAGGATTACAAAATTTGTTTGTAGTGACTTTCTGACCTCGCTCTCTCCATACAGAGTTGACTACTATAATCTTTGAGAATATTAAAGGTTTCACTTACAGTCTAGGGATATAAATTTTACAAATGTCATTTTCTCAGTCCTCCACTCCAATATGCATCCCCCCTTAAATTCCATATGTGAAACTATAGAATTTAAGTTTTTAGGTTTACAGGTTGTTTTCTCTTCATAATTGTGAGGAAGTCATGTAGTAGCATTAACAAGATACTTTGATTGAATATATATATATATATATGTACATATATACACCTACATATGCATATACACATATATATATGTGTGTGTGTGCATGTATGAGAGGGGTAATGAAGAGTTGAGAAAGGATTCTATTTTGCAAATCTGGGTGACTAGAAGAATAATGGCACCAACCATGGAAATAGGAAAATTAAAAGGAAGTTTGTGGGGAGGGGGATAATAAGCACCATCAGACATCTTGAGGCTTAGATGCTCCTTGGGCATTCAAATGAAAATGAAATTAGTGATGCAGTAACTGGAGCTAGATATGTATATTTGAGAATCATTTGCATAGGGATGAAAGTTGAACCAACGGGAACGAATGATATCATAGAAAGAGACTCAGGTAAAAAAGAAAGGCCACTGATTAGGAGTGTACTATCAGGAAGAAGGAAGATGTTTCTTCGCAGCTGATACCCAGATGAGTAGGAAGGAAAACTAGGAGACAGTAGAGTCAAGAAAATATCCAGGAATAGGAATTTGAATAAAAAATTCAAATACTTCTGAGGCTTCCAGAGGACTAAGAGAAGGTCCTTTGATTTAATAATTAAGTCATTACTTATGAGCTTAGGAAGATTAATTTCAATCAATAGATGAGTGGGACATCTAATTGCCAGAAGTTATTCAGAAGAGGTATTCACAAGAAGTGGGAGGGAGACAGGTAGATTCAGAGAGATAGTCAGAGAGGCAGATATAGAGACAGAGACATAGAGACAGAGTGAGGGAAAGAAATGAAGAAATAGAGCTAGATACAGAGAAAGAGATACAGAGAAAGAGAGAATTGCAAGGAAAAGGCTAGTTGTTTTTAATTTGGTTTTATTGTGGAGAAGATTTTATGCATGTTTGCAGGATATAAAGAAGTCAGTGAATAAAAAGGGAACAAAATTGAAGGAGTAAGCTCAGAATTAAATGAGAACAAGGACAGCAATAAAATGTTTTGCTTATCAAAGAAATTGGGGTCACATATTCTTTTGAGACTAAAATAAAAACAAAAAGGAAGTGGGAATGAAGGTGGAATTTTGAAGGGGATTTGGATAACTCAGAATTAGAGAATGGACAGAGTTTATGTTGGATTATCTCAATTATTAACATTTTTCTTTATTAAAGTATAAAGCAAGGTGTGCTGCTCAGTAGGAGAGGAACAAGGATGATGTGGATGGCTCTAGTAGAGAAGGGGAGGATTGAAAAAATGCTACAAAGAATTCAGTAGATGATGGAAGATTGAAATGAGGTAGTGGGAGTCAAAATCAGATTTGGTAATATGAATTTTTAGTGTACTCAATCACCATGGTCATGGGATTTGCTCTATTGATATTCAGCAATAATGAAAAGAAGGCAGAGGAGGTAGATGGCAGGAGTCATCTAGGTTAATAGTTTGGAAAGAGATACAGAGGAGGGAAAAATCTCCCCATGGAGTCAGACAATGAGGCTTGGAGTTTTGACTTCTTTGTCTCATTAGCCATAAAAATTCTGTATGCCACATTCTTCCACTGAAATTCAGTTTTCTAATCTGTAAAATGGAATAATAATAATAGTACTACCTACCTCTAAGAGTTTCTGTGAGAAACAAAAAAGGAAAAGAGAAATAAAAACTTGTGTATCGATAAAAAGTACTACAGAGATATGAGTTAAATTCTTTTTGTGATTACTGCTTCTTTTTAGAATTCAGTATGGGTTGCTTCTCATTTCAATAGAAGTTGCAAACTTTAAGTCAAAGTTTATCCAAGCAGAGATGGAGAGAAACAATGCATTCATACAAGATAGCTGCTAAATGTTATCAAGTGTCAAATGTAAGTGTCTATCTTAGGATAAGAGAAGCTGAGGTAAAATGAGGCAAAAGAAAATTTAGATGAAGGGCCACATAATAATTGAGAAGTAATCAAAGATTCTGAAAGGATGAAGAAACTCTAGAACAGAAGTTAATAGAGGAACATAGGATTTTAGCAAAGAAAATATTAGACAGAGGAATTATTAGCTCTTCTACTTTCTCAGTTTAAACAACACAAATCTCTTATACAACAGCCCTTTAAATATTTGAAGGCAGTGATCATAAGCCCCAGCAAATTGTATTTTCCTGAGGCTCAGAATGTCTAATTCATTCAAATAGTTGTCCTATAATAAGTTTTCTCACCTTAGAACAGAAGATCTCCCAGTCAACAGTTTTCACTAAAATGTGATACCAAGAACTGAATACTACATTGCAGACAGATTGATCTGCCCAAGCATTCACAGGCCAGTGTAACTTTCTCCATGGATATTTTGGACATTTTACACTATGCTTATACTTATGTGGCATTTATTCCTTTGTTCTCTAATTTGTTAATTGTGGTATAAAGCAGAAAATATTTGCTCTGGAGTCCCAAGAGATTGGTGCCAATGGCAATCCTGAGTTTTCCCCTTTCTATGCCATGTTAGAAACATCAAACATATTACTTCACCTTTCAAAGTTCCCTTTCTTTAATTATAAAAGAGTGAGAGAAATAAGAATTAATTTACATATCACAATTTTTGGTTTACAATATGATTTTTATACAATAACATTGTGAAGTCGGTAGTATATATATATGTATAAATGTATATACGTATATATGTATATGTGATACATATATGTGTATATAATGCATAAATATATATGCATAAACTTACATATATGTGTATGTATATAAGCTATAGAGTATATTAGCTTGTATATGTATATGTGTATATCTGTTTGTATACACACACATTTGTGCAACAACACTATGAGATAGATAGCATACATATATGTATGAATGTGTGTAGGTATGTGCATATGTGTATACATGTGTATGCATTGTGTAATATATGTGTGTACTTATATTACCTATAACATAGTGCTGCTGCATCAAAAATCATGATTGATATATACACACATATATATGTATATATGTACACACATACATATATACATACACACATATACACATATATGTAGTACACACATATACACGTATACACATGCAATATACACACATGCTTGCATACATGCATGCATACATACGTAAAAGAGGTGTTTAGAAAAGGAAAGTACTGGGTTGAAGAGTCAAACCTGATAGGGAGAGTGATATGCATGATGCTTAGAGTTCTCATAGCTGCTTCCTGTCCTCTCACCTCAGAGATCATCCCGTTCTGTTGTAGGGGGACAGGAAAATATTCATATTAATTTATGGGTGGATATAAAGGCATTTCCTTTTGATTTTTTAAAATAATCTATATGGAAATATTAAAATATACTTGAGGCATTTGGCGTACTTCCCCCTCCCTGCCCCCGCCCCAGCTCAATATTATTTGTGTTCTGGAGCAAAGGAAGCAGTTAAGAAGACAGTGTTAAACTAATGGAGTGAACACAAGCCAGGTGTGGAGGTTAACACTCTGTCTTAAAAAGCTGATCTTTACTCCCTGGCCTTGATCTCCTCTGTCAGCTTACTAATCATTTACATAAGAAACCATCATAGAAAAAAAATTCTTGATTAGTTGTTAATTCAGTGTTCTAGTTCTATATAAAGGTGTAAAAATACATTCTTGACCACTCATACCTGATTACATAGTTGCCACCTAAGATTTTTTGGTACTGTGTGATTTGGTAGGGTAGGTATCAGAAATGTTGTCATTATTTTGATAAGGCAACTGATGACATCAAAAGATTAAATGCCTCCCTTAAGTCAGATCTGAAATAAGACAGGACAAAGTCAGTGCTTACATCTTGATCTTCTGAGTCTAAGATTGATAGATTTTCAATCCACTATTCTTCTCTACTCATCTACATCTTCAAGAAGTGAAACTTAGCCAGGAGGTCCAGATGTCTAGGTTTGCAAAGCTTTTCTTCCTCATTTTAACCAGAATGAGCTTGAAGTCTAATAGTAGACAGAATATCTAACACATAGGTACATAGGCAGGTAGGTGGGACAATAGATAGAGAATTAGGCCTATAGTCAGAAAGTTCAGAATTCAAATTTGACCTCAAATACTAGCTATCACACCTTGGATAAGTCATTTCTCTGTCTTCATACAAAATACTAAAATATAGTCAACAGAGAGGTATGTAGAAAGGGAAAGAACTAGGGGGAATAGTTGAACCAGACAGGGTAAAAAGCAGATAGTGCTTATGGTCCTCATGGCTACTCCCTTCTCACCCCATAGATCACTTTTCTTTCCTGCAGGGGAAGGAGAAGAAAGATATAATGGATACTGCCACTGTCAGGAGGGACAAAAGGAGGTTGGTAAAAGATGTAATGGAGCAGAAGTAGTAGAGGGTTCTGGTGTATCCTCACTTATGAACACTTCTGATACAAGGCACTGTTCTGCTGGTAGAAGAAATTATGGCAGTACTAGGGGAGGAAAACATAGTAGGTCATAAAAAGTCTCTCATAGCCAAATGGTGGTAGTAGCTCCCCCAAAACCCTGGTTCAACTGTTTGATTCATCTGGGGATAACAATGGGTATAAATATGGGGTAATAGCACCTACCGCCAAAATGAGGTAATGTTTGTAAAGCATTTAGCATGGTGCCTAGTACACAATAGTCACTATATAAATGGTAGCTATTCTTACTAACACCCTATCCAATTAAACAATCCACAATCTATTCAACTAATGTATTTTACATATATACTCATTATTTTGCTTGCTCTTGTGATGTATAAATCAACTGGGGTATAATGATATTAAAATTTATCGCTTTATACAATAAACTTGACAACTGTTTTTACATCTTTAAAAATGCTTTATATGCAATATATCTCCCTTTGACCACAATCACTTGTTTTGCATAATTTGGCATTGAATACCTAAGAGTTAGAGTCTTATTCTTTAATTCATCCCGAAAGCACATATAATATGGATATGAAGCATACTTTTGACAAATATTCTTTTTTACCAAGTCTAGCCATGATTGTAATCCATATTGTAATCAATTTAACAGAGTTTGAAAGAAGCAAGTTCTAAACCATGTTTATGCTCGTCTCTTAGATAAATATCTTAATTTTTTTGTTATGTGGGAAATGAAGGAAGGACATTTTGGAGTATTCCCTTTATTTGGAGGAATTTCTGCAATTCTCGAAAGTTTTTTCTTCTCACTTTATTATTAAATTTATTCAAGTTCATAATTTCCTCATAAAGAAGAGGACTTACAAAACCACTGGAAACAAAAGAGTATAAAATATGTATTTGAGGGTAGGTGGAGAGATGTTTTGTAGTCTGAAAGACCCAGGTTTCATAGGTTCACTCATACTTCTGACAATTTTTGGTCACTTTGAATAAATAAAATTGACTTAATCAATAAAAATTATCTTTCAATACTCCAATACTTAAATTGCCTTGCTAGTAACAAGGATATTCTCTTCAAAACAATGAAAAGCAGCAGTTCATTTAAAAAAATAAGTTGGTGTTAACCTGCTTCTTCTAATTTTAAGATGACCATACCATATTGCAATGGAATTTTCTTTGAAAGAAAAATTCTTTGAAAGTCTTTGCTAAGCTGAGGATTAAACTAATTTTCAATAAATAAAATGTTCATCATTCAGCATATTGTTTTAAATATTTGAACACAGTTTTTTTTTGTTTCAATGTGATCAGTCCTATTAAATTGTGGTTGTTAATGAGCCCCACAAAGCTTGAATTCCTCACCCTCAAAGTCACAGCAATATTGCTAACATTTATGTAAGCATTCTTTAAAACTTCAACTTTTGTATATTTCCTTGAAGTAATTTCATTTTATTTCATTTGTTTTGTTTTACTTTCAATTCCACATTTTCTTTTTTGCTTCACCCTTTCCCCACCTATTAATAAGGCAAAAAATACAAAGCCCATTACAAATATAGTCATGAAAAGCAATTACCACATTAGCCATGTGCATTGGTAACTAAGGTGGGGCCAATTAAAGGAGGTCTGATTATATCTTCATTCCCAAGTAGGCCCAAAACCCCTAGCTACTAAGTGGTAAGCCAATGTGTGCATGAATCCCCCAGGGTTCTAAGGGGAGTTGCTAAGACTAGAGCCAATAGTAAGAGCTTAAGTTCTGGTCGCCCAGATGATCTTTGATGATGACTAAAGAGTGCATTAAAAAAGAGAACAGAGTTATTTACTTAGGGCTCTCTCTCTTGATGGGGTGCTGATGTGGAGACTCGAGGCAGCTGTAGTTAAGAGCCCTCCAGTTTGTAAACCTGGGTGTTCAGACTTTGTTAAACTCTGGTAACTATGTATTGAGATTTGAATCAGACAAGGTCTGTCTGTCGATGTTTGTAATTTGTGAGGATTTGCTCTAAAGTTCAGGGTGCTGGCTTTTTCCCCTGAACTAAGTGAATGATATTTGTATGCTGGATTAAATTGAGATTGTTTACCCCTTAATCTTGCTTTCCTTAGTAAAGCAGATCAAAAGGACCTGGGCTTGCAGCATTCTGTGTGCTGGTTGTTGTCGGTTTTACACAGCTACAGTAGCCGCTAGCAAGATTGGTGCAACATTATGTTCAGTAATATTCATGTTTAAAAAGAAAGAATTGGAAGCACCACAACATTAGGCAAGGAAACACATTGTGTATGGAATGAAATCCAGCATTCAATTGACAGAAAATTGAATAAATATGGGAAAACCAATACAGTGTAATTTTTCAGTAGAATTATACAAAATTAGCGTTATGAAATGACATAACATTAAGCTAGTCACAAATAATTCACAAACCAAGGTAGATATTAGAGGTAAAAGTCCTACAATAAAGATGTGCTTCTGTGGGCCTGGTGAGGTTAAGAAACAGTACCTTTCCCACATATTCAATCCAAACATAATTTAATTCTAAGGGAACTCGGACATGTTTATTCTTTTTGGCTAATTATTACCCTCTTTCCTACTCTTCTAGAAAAGATTTGCTTAAAGATTAGGTTTTGAATCATGAATAAACTCTTTTCAATGTAGGATAAAGAAAGGTAAATAATATGTGGGACAGGTATTTGTTTCCTATATGCAAAAGAAATGCTTAACACAAAAGACTTTCACAGCTCAGATTAACAAAAAGACTTCAAACAGGATTCAGTGAAGAATGACTGCTATTATAATCAGTATACATTGACAGAAATTTAAAGAAGCAGTATTTTTAACTACTTTGTCAGATGGTTGATACATGAAAATTTTCAGAACTGCTGAATGTGCTACTTTTCATCTCTGTTCCATACTGTCCAAAGTGTTCAAACAACTCTGTTAAGCCAAGCCAAGAATTGATCTAAGCCTCTGGCTGATGGCATCTTCACCACTGAGGATACTGTCTCCCACCAGTAATCTGTGACTGAGAAATCTATGTTCTCCAACCTTTTGATACCATAAGGTTGCCTTCATGCCTAGATATTTGTTTCTTAGAAACACTGTTTAGTGATCTCTAAACAGCCAAAGAAATATAAAGCAGAATAGGCATCATTGTGCTCAGCCTTAAATTCACCTACGTGAGTCTCCTTATTCTAGCTGACACATGGAAGTGGTTGCCATACAACTAAGATGAGATAAAGGAGAATCCTGTTTCCCCTGTTTCCATACCTCTAATGAAAATCTAGAAATGGGCTTAAACATTTCAGGTAACAAGATAAAATAACTGTTGAAGAAGGGTCACCTCCTTTAAAAAAAACACCGAAGTGCTATCTATTACTACTCTGAGCAGAAAAGGGAATTTCACCATTCTCAAAGTACCCTTCAGCTTTATGGCATACCTGGATAATGAGAAAATAGTTTTGGTATGTCCAGAGTTACCAGGTGTTGAGATAGTACATATGACCAACTGGAATCAAGCAGGAAGCTCTAAGAGTGTTCTGTGTAACACCTAATTTCATGGGGATTCAGAAGAAGAAAAATACTTAACCCTGACTTCAGTTTATACACTTCTGGAAGTTGAGTGATTTATGGCAGATATGCAGGTGTGTTGACTGAGGAAGAAGCAGAATCCAGATGAGGAGTACACTTTAAAAATGGTGGAATAGGGAGAATTTAAAGCAAAAGTAGTATATGAGATGAGTCTTCAAAGAAAAGAGGACTTTAAAACAAGAGGTGAGATAAGATTCCAGTCCCTTCTCTGTTAATACACTGAAGCAGGGGTATATTGTATGTTGAGTTTAAAGAAAAGAGTCTCTTCTGGGTTAAGTAAGACATAAAATAAGGAAAACACACGATGTGCAATAAGAATTGAAAGGTAGATTTGAAGAAACTATGGGTATGTTGACCAATTAAACTGGAACACAACGGAAATGGAAGAAACTCTTTGGTCTTCTGGGGCTATAGCAGAGAAAGTAATGGACTTCTTGGGGCCACTAACTGCTAAATAATATTGGGTAAATATTTGTATTTCTCCAGAACTCAATTTCCTTATTTGTAGGTTTGGGGTTTGGATATTAGGTGATTTCTTCTCTCTCTCTCTCTCTCTCTTTCTCTCTTTCTCTCTCTCTCTCACACACACACACACACACACACATGCACATACACATGCACGCATGCACACACACATACACATATACTTACATGCACAAAAACATACACACAACTTATTTGGAATTCATAAATTATTCATGAGACTCCTGACCTCTTCTGTTCATCAGAGACTACTACTCAGCTACAAACAGCAGAGGGAGAATGTTAATGCAGTCTGCAATAGCAGAGATTAAAAAGAACAAAACTATGATATTTAAATACAATGTAAAAAAGCCAATATTCTGTGGAGTAAAAGAGAATAATAAAGTAAACAAAGATGAAGATAAATATCATCTGAATACAGAAATTTGTACATGTTTCTGTACATACGCTGCTGCATATTAACACATATATTCATTAATATATGACATTATTTTGTTATATATAAATTATGTGATTGTACATATTGTATATTTATATGTGATTATATTGATCATATAAAACATTAATCTATCAAATTCTTCTTTGGTGGCTTATGCTATGTTTTTCTCTATACCTATAAAGAGCATGCTTCAAGAGAAAAGATGTGACAAATTATTGTTTGCAGAGAGCAAAAACATAGGGAGACACCTGGGTTAGTTACATTGTGAAGGAATGTTGTAAGTGATAAAACTGACCTTCCAACATTGTAAAGAGAACATGTTCATCTGAGACTCTTGTTATCCCCACTTTTGATAATAAACCACCATGGAAGAGAACCATTCACACACACATACACATACACACACACACACACGTACTATGTGTGTGTGTGTGTATATATGTATATATATATATATTTATGTGTGTGTATTATATATAAGCACATATATACACACATGCATACACACATACACACCCACATATATGTATATATGTATCCATATATGTATATATGTGTATATATGTATGTGCGTGTGTATGTGTGCATGTGTGCGTGTGTGTGTATTCCCTTCACCTATCCTAATACTGGGAAATGTCTCATGAGTTATAAATAGTATCTGTCCATGTAGGAGTATAAGCAGTGCAACTTTAATAAGTCCCTTGTGATTTCTCTTTCCTGTTTACCTTTTCATATTTCTCGGGATTCTCCTATTTGAAAGTCAAATTTTCTATTCACTTGTGGCCTTTTCATCAAGAATGCTTGAAAATCCTCTATTTCACTGAATGTCCATCTTCCCCCTGAAATATTATACTCAGTTTTGCTGGGTAGGTGATTCTTGGTTTTAATCCCAACTCCTTTGAACTTTGGATGTCATATACCAAGCCTCTGATCCCTTACTGTAGAAACTGCTAGATCTTGTATTATCTTGATTGTGTTTCTGCAGAACCTGAATGGTTTCTTTCTAGCTCATTGCAATATTTTCTCCTTGACCTAGAAACTCTGGAATTTGGCTACAACATTCCTAGGAATTTTCCTTTTAGTATCTTTTTTTCAAAAGGTGATTGGTAGATTCTTTCAATTTCTATTTTACCATCTGGTTCTAGAATAACAGGGCAGTTTTCCTTGATAACTTCTTGAAAGATGATTTCAAGGATCTTTTTTGGAACATTGCTTTCTAGCAGTCGAATTTTAAAATTCCCACTCCTGGATATATTTTCCAGGTCACTTGCTTATCCAATGAGATATTTCACCTTGTCTTCTATTTTTTTCATTCTTTTGGTTTTGTTTCATAATTTCTTGATTTCTCATGATGTCATTATCTTCCATTTCTTCCATTTTATTTTTTAAGGTACTATTTTCTTCAGAGTTTGGGCCTCCTTTTCCATTTGGCCCATCCTGATTTTAAGGCATTCTTCACCTCATTGGATCTTTAGACCTCTTTTGCCATTTGAGTTAGTCTATTTTAAGGTGTTGTTTTCTTCAGAGTTTTTTTTTTTTTGGAGGGTCTCCTTTAGCAATCTGTTGACTCATTTTTCATGATTTTCTCACATCGCTCTCATTTCTCTTCTCAATTTTTCTTCTATTTCTTTTATTTGATTTTCAAAACCTGTTTTGAGCTCTTTCATGGCCTGCAACCAATTTGTATATTTTATTCTAAGAGGCTTTAGATGTAGGATCTTTGACTTGTTTTCTTCTGGTTGTGTGTTTTGATCTTCTTTGTCACCAATGTAAGGTCTATAATCTGAGGGTTTTTTTTTTTTTTACTCTGCTCATTTACCCAGTCAATTACTTGACATCTGTGCTCTTTGTCAAGGTAGTACTCTGCTTCCAGAGTACTTTCTGCCTTTCTGCAACTCCCCTAAAGCCACAAATCTCTTTCTATTAAAACATATCACAATTCCTGTCAAGCGGCATGTTGTTAATAAATACTATTTTTATCATTCACTCATTCAAGTTGTTTGTATTACAGTGAGGATTCAAATTTTCCAGTTCAATTCCAAACCTTTAGGATACACATTGTATGTTAAACATAATGACGCTGTAATTTATAGCAGTGAAAGGAATATACACCAATAAAATGAAGTCTTTTTAAAATAGAGTATAAACCTCTGTTTGTAGTCAGAGAATCAGAGAACCAGAAGAGTGCTCTGTCCGAAGCTTCAGGTGTTTGGTGTAGCTGTTTTCAGAGATACTTCTAGGCACCTGTAAATTTTCGGTTCTTCCAAGTGTAGTAGGAAGGCCGAATTTATGATCTCAAAAAGGATCATATAAATATCAGAATGGTTCAAAATCGTTGGGTATACGGAATTCTCCAAGCAGAAGGCATCAAAAAATTTATTCAGGGTTCAGAGCAACAAATTAGCGAACCAACCTCCCCATTCCAGTATTGTGAACACAAGCCTCCAGGCCCAGTAGGCCCGCCTCACAAGAGTAGCCAGGAGGCCACAGAAAAATAAGATGACATAAATCATATTCACTGGCCTCCAGACCTCGCTCCAACTCCTGGGTCCACACAGGGGTCAGCTCTGCTTTGGATTTTTTTTCCAGCTGTAGTTTCTCGCCTCTCCTCGCAGGCAAGCCTCTGGCGTTCTCAAGCCCCGCCTCAATGACTAGAGACCAGAGTCCAGAGACCCATTGGTTCCCGAGTTGGCCCCTCTTAAGTTATTAATCTACTTGCCCACACAAGTTTCACACCTGATAGGGCTTTGGGCTTGGGGCTTACCATTTAACAGGTGAAAGTACTTTCACCGTAAACAAAAGCCAAACTCTTCAAGGGCACCCACCCATTAAACTAAGCCCATTTTGCCTTACTGGCACACCAAGGTGGTATGATCTAAGGATACATGTTTACTCCTCTCCTGCCCTGTGCTCTGGCCTGTGAGTGACCTCAAACACTCTTTGCTGTCTTGGAACTGTTAGGAGGATGCCTCTCCACAGCTCTCACAAGCTCTGCCACACAAGCACTCCTCCTCACCCCAGGACCACCAGCCAGGAATGCAACCCAGATCCAAGTAGGGCAAAGCAAGTGAATCCCGCCTCAGCACCAGCAAAGAGATCCCTGCAATCCCACTCTGATCAGCCGCTTGATTTCTGCACCATCTGTGGGCTGAGAGCTCAAGAAGCAGCCACCACCTATGCTGCCCTGGGGATGGGGCTGGAACATGCTCTTCTCTCGCTTAGGTCCTACGGAGTTTTCCCATTGACCTTCTATGTTGTCTTTGGTATTTGTGGGTTGAGAAGTCTGGAAACCACCATAGCTGCCAGTGATTCAGTCTGCTGAGGCCTGCTCCAGCTCCATGCCTGTGCTGGCATGGCCAACGCTAGACTTCATTCTGCTCCCAGCTGATTGCAATAGACCCTTCCTGTTGACCTTCCTGGTTGTATTTGGCTGGAGATTTGCTTCACCCTGTCATCTTCTGGGTTCCGTAGTTCTAGATTTTGCTTAAGGTCATTTTTACAGGTATTTGGAGGGGTTTGGGGTAGAGTTCAAGCAAGTCTCTGCTTTTACTCCACCATAGGCTCTGCCCCACCTCCCAGTACTTATCTTTTACTAGGGATAAGGAAACAAATAAAGTAGAGGATAAAGAATACCTATTTACTTTTTTTACAACCCAGATTTAGAGCCTCATATCCATATAACCAAAGTGTATGAAAATTTGCATCAGAATTCAGCCCATCTACATTCACACATACATCAATTTGTGAAAAAAAAAATAACCAATGGTTAGGTCAGTTTATCACCTGGTAACTGTTAAAAGTACATTTTGGCACAGTCAGTTTTCTATTATAAAACCTTAAACTGTTTACAGAGGATAAATAGAATATTCTACAAAGTTTGAAACCTCATTTCATTTTCTTCCCTTTTCCTCACTCTTTTTTCCCTTTGAGTACAACCTACCGATATTTGGGGGGTGTTAGTTGCTTAGAATGAGTAATTGTAGAATGCTCCACCATTCTTTTCACTTTCTGGAATGTAATTGAGGCTGAGATTCCTGAGAAAGCTGTTGGGAAGGTCACCCCCTGGTTTTGAAAGCTGAGAACCAAAGAATGTATATATTGGCAAAAACATTGAACCGACTCATCTTATTTGTCTCTGATGTCATTAGAGGGACTATAAATTGATCCTAAATTATCTCCAAAAAACATTGATGAACTAGCATTTATGAGTCAAAGGTTACATTAATATTTCTTATTGTGTGTTATTGGCTTAATAATAAGGCCCAGTGAGGGAGCTGAGCATATCTGGCTACAACACATATGTAGTTGGGTCCATGTATGGAACAAAAAGAAGCCCTGTTGGCCAGCTGCAGGGATGAGAGCCCGAGCTCAAGCAAGAGCAAGTGGGGCTATGCAATAGTTCTCACTGTGGGTCATTCCATCTGGTGCTGTCCTGTGTCTTCTTTCCTTTCAAGTGATATCAAAGTCCAAATGTGCATGAAGAGGAAGATAAAAGTATGCTTTTGTGGATCCCAGAAAGGTTTTCCTAAAAATCCTAGGCGATGGAAAAGAAAGGAAAGCAGCTAGGATGGAAGTACGTGCATTTCTTAGGCTAC
>CM053625.1:299750862-299775352 GCA_028646595.1 Phalanger gymnotis
TTGCAAGGGACTTACTAAAGTTGAACTGTTTTGTTTACATTCCTACATGGAAAGATGATGTGTATGATTCATGAGACCTCAATATTTGGGTAGCTGAAGGGAATATGCATGTGTGTATATGTATGGGTATATGTGTATGTGTTTTTGAATATATGTTTATATATGTGTATATATATATGTATATATATGTACAGAGAGAGAGAGAGAGTGGGCATAGGATGAGCTGAAGATGAATAAGGGATGAGAAAGGAATATATTGAGAGAGGGAGATAGGAAGAGATAGAATGGGGTACATTATCTCGCATAAAAGTGGCAAGAAAAAGCAGTTCTGTAGGAAGAGAAGAGAAGGCAGGTGAGGGGGAATGAGTGAATCTTGCCCTCATCATATTTGACCTGAAGAGGGAATACCATACATACTCAGTTGTGTATCTTACCACATAGGAAAGAAGGAGGAAGAAGATAAAAAAGGGGGGATGATGGAAGGGAGGGCAGATGGGGATGAAGATAATCAAAAACAAACACTTTCATAAAGGGACAGAGCCAATGGAGAAAATTCAATAAAGGGGGATAGGTTAGGAAGAAGCAAAATATAGTTAGTCTTTCACAACATGAGTATTGTGGAAAGGTTATACATAATGATGCGCGTGTGGCCCATGTTGAATTGCTTGACTTCTTAGGGAGGGTGGATGGGAAGGGAAGAGGGGAGAGAATTTGGAACTCAAGGTTTTAAAAAAATAGATGTTCAAAAGTTAAAAAAATATCTAATCTAGTCAACAAGTTTGTATGATTCACAAATGGACTAAATGGAAGGCTCATGACAATACTATTGATATTTGCAGAAAAGTGTCACACCACCACCATCAATGCGTATGCTACCCCCATGAAAATCCTGATGAGGTAAAAGAAAAATTTTATAAATCCTGGAGACCCTAATTATCAGTGTATTGAAAGAGAATGAGCTTGAAATTAGGCAAAGAGTACCTATTGGCCATGGCAAGTAGTCCTTGGGAAGAATGAAATTGGCAACAGCAATAACAATGGTCACTTACTTCTGTACCTCTTAAACTTCTCATCACAAACATTATCTTTCATTTATTTAAATGCCATAAAACCTCATGGGTGCACCCTTGCAACAAACATTGGTATGTAATAGACTGTGTGATGGTAAGGAGAAGAGACAGACAGGATACGACAGTGACAAAGGCAACTTGTGGCACAGAATACAGAACTTATCATGGGCTTATCCTCTCCAAAGTAAACATTCACATTCAGAAAGAAACCCACAGCCACAAGACAAGACAAACACCAGAAGACTTAGCATCAATAGGTTAGAGCACTTCTTTGGGTAGGAACAGTTACTGGAGGGAAAGCTGAACCAATGCTTTAGAAACAAAGCAGCAAAATAAGGAGTGGGTACCACTCAGAAACTTGGTGTACAGCACCACATTTACTCATCAGGGGCAGAACACTCAGAAATATCAAGAATGGTTTGATAAAAATGATGGGAACATTCAGAAGCTACTAAACAAAAAAAAAAAGAGGACCCCATAGGGTTTACCAGCAGGATGGTTCATCCATCTCTAAGAAGGCAGTGTTTATGGCATTAAAAGTAAAATGCAAGCAAAGCTTAGAGACATACAGGATTCTCGATTTAGTAAGAAGGCAGATGAAATTCAGCTTTACGTTGAGAATAAACCTCCAACGTGTTTTTATTATGCATTGGAGACTGTTTAGGAGCCAGAGCCCTAAGGTGCATCTCCAAAACTCAGAGTTAATAAAACCACATTGATTAGTGATAAGAACATGATCCTGAAAAGAGAGGCTGAATATGTCCATGGTATTCTTGAGAGACCATCACCAATTAATATTGAAACTATTGACCATATACTTCAGGTTGAAGCCAGTCCCTCTCTAGCTGAACTCCCAACCACAGAAGAGGTTTTGAATGCCCTCAGACTCCTCTCATTCTCTAAAAGCACCTAATGCTAATTCTATTCTGAGATTTTCAAGACAGGGAGTCCACTGCTAATATAAAAGGTGATTTAGATCTTCATGATTATACGGCAAAATTTCAAAATTTTCAAAAATGCCTCCATTGTACGTCTCTATAAAGGAAAAAAGTAAACAGATTGTCCTATGACAGTCATAGTGGTTTCACTCTCTTAGTCATGGCCAAAAAGATTCTTTCCAGAGTCATTATTAATAAACTGATTTTCACCTGAAAGATGGTTATGTGCCCAAGAGGTGTTGTGGATTTAGAAAGGACCAAAGAATATTCAATGTAAAGGGGGGGAACCAAGATGGTTCAGTGAAAGGAATGAACTACTTTAACTCTCACATGAATTCTGTCACATGTCTAAAAAAGTGAATCTGAACAGATTTGAGAGAGTTAGAAGCCACTAATGGACTAAGAAGGTCAGGGGCACTGGGCACAGGCAAGGTCACCAGACCAAACCAACAGGGAACAGCAGAGGAATCCAGTCAGTGCCCCAGTCTGGGAGGTTGCTGGGTGAGCAAAACGCCGGAGCAGGAACAGGCCCACGGCAGTAAGTACTGGCTTCGGCTCTGATTGAGTCCCAGGCCTCTCAAACCAGGACTGGAGTCTGTTGGAGCACAGAGTCTGTGGCTGTGGGAGCAGCTAGCCCAGGGGCCTCCAACCCACAGCCTAAAAGTTTGAAACTTGCCTTCTTGAACTTCCACTAGCCATGATATCCAGGTAAAACAGCTCTTAACCCTCCCTTGACTAAACTCAGAGAACTCTACCTCAGGAGAAACAGAGGAGCCAGAAGGGGGGCTTCAGCAGTGAGAGAAGTTGGGGAGTGGGCCCTTCTTGTGGGGGCAGAAGGAGACTATTGCAGGAAGAGAGGTGTCCCAGGAGCCCTCACTTCAGCAGAACAATGAGAGGAACTAAGCACCAGAGGGGTGGAGCTAACAAACGTCAACTCCAGGACCCCAGATGTGGCTTTGAACAGCCAGGGGAAGTGGCAGACACCAGCACAGACAAGAGTTGAGACCACCCATGCTGTAGAACAGTCCTGGGGAAGAGGAAACCTCCAGCAGCCAGACCACTCCTCCTCCACACCTCATCAAACCAGAGGCCATAGAACATTAAGCTATATCCCAACACAAGAACTGGGGACAGAGCCCCCTGAGCCCCAGAAGCAGAGATCCACTTTAGAAACCCAGAGGAAAAAAAAAACACCATGAAAAAGAACAGTAAGAAGATTCAAAGACCATTGATTCCTATTATGGAGACAGGGAAGATCAAAACACCAATTCAGAAGAGGACAGCATGGATGCTACACCTACATTTGAAAACTCAAAAGGGAAAGTGGACTGATCTCCAGACCAAAAAGCATTCCTGGAAGAACTCAAGGAGGACTTTAAAAACCAAATTAAGGAGGCAAAAGAAAAAAAATGGAAAAAAAATCACTGAGGAAAACAAATCATTAAAAAGCAAAATCAGTTAAATGGTTAAGGAGAATCAGACTATAAATGGAGAAAATGTCTCATTCAAAAGTAAAATTAGCCAAATGGAAAAGGAGATAGAGAAGATAAAGGAAGAAAACATTAAAAATTAGAATTGAGCAAATAGAAACTAATAACTCTATGAGACATCAAGAATCAATCAAACAAAATCTAAAGAATGAAAAAATAGAGGAAAACATGAAGTATCTGATTGGAAAAGCAACTGACCTGGAAAGCAGATTCAGGAGAGACAGTCTAAGAAGTATTGGCCTACCTGAAATCTATGATAAAAAAAGACCCTGGACAGAATCTTCCATGAAATCCTTAAGGAAAATTGCCCACAAGTCCAAGAACCTGAGGGTAAAATTGTCATTGAAAGAATCCACTGATCACCCCCCGCCTAAGATATTATAGCCAAATTCCAGAACTACCAGGTCAAGGAGAAAATACTGCAAGCAGCTAGAAAGAAAAAATTCATATATCATGGAACTAAAGTCAAGATCACACAAGATCTTTCAGTTTTCACATTAAATGACATGAAAAATTGGAATACATTTTGAAAGGCAAAAGAGGTCAGAAAACAACCAAGGATCGACTACGCAGCAAAACTGAGCATAACTTTCAGGCAAGGAGATGTACACTCAATGAAATAAGGGAATTCCAGACCTTCCTGATGAAAAGGCCAGAGCTCAATGGAAAATTTGATATGCAAATACAAAACTCAAGAGAGACATAGAAAGGTAAATTGGGGAAAAAACCCTATTTAATCAATAATTAGTTACATCTTTATATAGCACTACTTTGTTTTATATATGTTTTATATACATGCCAATCTTGAAAATAGTATAGGTACTATGAAAATCGAAAAGGATATTCATATACTGTGACTGTCAGTATAAAACAACCTATATAATCATAAAAATAATTAAGAGATATAAAGGGATGGTTCTAGGAGAAAAGGTAAGGAGGTAGTAGAAAAGTGTAAATTACATCACATGAAGAGGCACAAAAACATATTGTAGTAGAGGGAAAAAAGGGAGGGAGAAGAGCACTACTTGAACTTTACACTCATTGCATTTGGTTAAAGGGAATAACGTACCCTGATTAGTATAGAAATCAATCTTGTCCTACAGGCAGTAGGAGGGGATAAGGGAAAGAAAAGAGAGGGGGATGGTCAGAAGAGAGGCAAAAGTAGCAAGGGGAAAAACATAAAATAATGGGGGGGGAATCAAGAGGGAGGGTAAACTGAGGAAGGCAACAGTCAAAAGCAAAATTCTGTTGAGAAGGAGGAGGGAAAAGGGAAAAATAAAAGCATAAACAGAGGGAAATAGGATGGAGAAAAAGACACAGATGGTAATTATAACTGTAAAAGTTAATGAGATGAACTCTCCTATAAAATGGAAGTGGATAACAGAATGGATTGAAAACCATAATCCTAAAATATGCTGTTTACAAGAAACACATTTGGAACAGGGGAACACACAAGACATAGGTAAAAAGATGGAGTAGGATATATTGTGCTTCAGCTAAAGTAAAAAAAAATGTGGGTAGCAATCCTAATCTCAGACAAAGCAAAAGTAAAGATTGATCTAATTAAAATAGATAAGGAAGAACACTATATCCTTCTAAAAGGCGCCATAAACAATGAAGCAATATCATTATTGAACGTATATGCACCAAGTAGTATAGCATGCAGATTCTTAGAGGAGAGGTTAAGGGAGTAACAGGAAGAAATAGACAGCAAAACTATAATAATGGAGGATCTCAACCTCCTCCTATCTGAACTTGATAAATTTAACCTCAAAATAAACAAGGAAGAAGTTGCAGTGAATAGAATTTTAGAAAAAGGCAGATATGATAGACCTTGGGAGAAAACTGAATGCAGATAAAAAGGAATATACATTTTTTTTTTCTCAGCAGCACATGGCGCATACTCAAAAATTGACCATGTACTAGGGCATAACAATCTCACAATCCAATGTGGAAAGGCAGAAGTAATCAAGGCATCCTTAGTAGATCATGATGCAATAAAAATTATTTGTAATAAAGAACTATGGAAAAATAAGCTAAAAATTAATTGGAAACTAAGAAATCTAATTCTAAAAAATGAGTGGGCCAAAGAACAAATCATAAAAACAAGTAATAACTTTCATTCAAGAGAATGACAATAATGAGACATCATACCAAAACTTATAGGATGCAGCAAAAGTAGCTCTTAGGGGAAATTTTACATCTCTAAATGCTTACATGAATAAAATAGAGAAAAAAAGAGATCAATGAATTGGGCATGGAACTGAAAAAGCTAGAAAAATAACAAATTGAAAATCCCTAATTAAATGCTAAATTAGAAATACTGCAAATCAAAGGAGAGATTAATAAAATTGGAATCAAGTAAACTATTAAATTAATAAATAAAGCCAAGAGCAGACTTTATGCAAACACCAATAAAATTGATAAACCTCTGATGGATTTGATTTAAAAAAAGAAAGAAGAAAATTAAATTACCAGTATCAAAATGAAAGGGGTGAATTCACTTCCAATGAAGAAGAAACTAAAATCATAATTAGGAGTTGTTTTGCCCAATTGTATGCCTATAAGTTTCGGATATGGATGAATATTTAGAAAGAATATAAATTGCCCAGGTTAACAGAAGAGGAAATAAAATACCTAAATAATCCCATCTCAGAAAAAGAAATTGAGCAAGACGTCAATGAACTCCCTAGACAAAAATTTCTAGAGCCACGTGGTTTTACATGTGAATTATTTCAAACATTAAAATAACAATTACTTGATATATTTTATAGACTATTTGTGAAAATAGGTGGAGTTAAACCAAATTCTTTTTATGACATAACTATGGTACTAATACCTAAACCAGGAAGAGCCAAAACAGAGAAAGAAAATTATAGACCAATTTCCCTAATGAATATTGATATTTAAATAAAATATTAGCAAAAAGGTTGTAGTAATGGATCACGTGATGAATTTACTACCACAAGGTGGGATTTACTCAAGAAATGCAAGGCTGGTTCAATATTTGAAAGCTATCAGCATAATTGATCATATCAACAACAAAACTAGCAGAAAACATATGATCCTCTCAATAGATGCAAAAAAAGTCTTCAACAGAATACAACACACATTCCTATTAAAAACACTGGAAAGCATGGGAATAAATGGAGCCTTCCTTAAAATTATAAATAGCATCTACCTAAAACCATCAATAAGCATTATTGGTGATGGGGATAAGCTAGTTGCAATACCAAGAAGATCAGGAGTGAAACAAGTTTGTCCATTATCACCCCTATTATTCAATTTGGCACTAGAAATGTTAGCTGTAGCAATAAGAAAAGAAATCAAAAGAATTAGAATAGGCAAAGAAGAAACTAAATTATCACTTTTTGCAGATGATATGATGATTTACTTAGACAATCCTGAGAATCAAGTAAAAAACTACTTGAATTAATAAACAACTTTAGCAAAGTTGCAGGATATAAAATAAACCCGCATAAACCCTCAGCATCCCAATACATCACTAACAAAGCTCAACAGTAAAAGATAGAAAGAGAAAGTCCATTTAAAGTTACTGTGGGCACAATAAAATATTTGGGAGACTACTTGCCAAGACAAACCCAGGACCTATATGAACATAATTATTAAACACTTCTCACAGAAATAAAGTCAGATCTAAATAAATGGAAAAATATCAGTTGCTCATGGTTAAGCTGAACTAATATAATAAAAATGACAATTTTACCTAAATTAATATATTTATTCAGCACCATACCAATTGAACTACCAAAAAATTATTTTACAGAGCTGGATAAAATAATAATAAAATTCATCTGGAAGAACAAGAGGTCTAGAATATCTACAGCATTAATGAAAAGAAATGCTAGGGAAGGTGGTCTTGCCGTACCTCATATTCAATTGCACTATAAAGCAGCAGCCATCAAAACTACTTGGTATTGAGCCAGAAACAGAGTTGTGGATCGGTGGAATAGGTTAGGTAAACAAGATGCATCAGTCAACGACTACAGCAATCTACTCTTTGATAAACCCAAAGACTTCAGCTTCTGGGCTAAGAATTCACTGTTTCACAAAAACTGCTGGGAAAATTGGAAAATAGTAGTGCAGAAACTGGGCATAGACCATTATCTTACACCATACACCAAAATAAAGTCAAAATGGGTTCATGATTTAAGAATAAAGGCTTATACTATAAGCAATTTGGGAGAGCAAAGAAAAGTTTACCTATCAGATTTATGGGAAAGCAAAGAATTCATGACACAAGAAGAGATAGAGAGCATTACAAAATACAAAATGGATAATTTTGATTATGTTAAATTGAAAAGTTTCAAATTTAAAAAAGCTAATGCATGAAAGATTAGGAGGGAAGCAGAAAATGGGGAGAAAATATTTACAACTAGTATCTCTGATAAAGGACTCATCTCTAAAATATACAGGGAACTGAGCCAAATTTATAGGAATACAATTCATTCTCCAATTGAGAAATGGTCAAAGAAATGAACACACTCTTTCCAGAGGAAGAAATTAAAGATATCTACAGGCATATAAAAAATGCTTTAAATCACTACTGATTAGAGAAATGCACATCAAAATAACCCTTAGGTACCACATCTCTCATGTCAGATTGCCTAAAATGACAAAATAGGAAAATAATAAATGCTGGAGAGGATGTGGGAAAATTAGAACACTGTTACATTGCTGGTGGAGTTGTGAACTGATCCAGCCATTCTGGAGAGCAATTTGGAACTATGCCCAAAGGGCTATGACCCAGCAATACCACTTCTGGTGCTGTTACCCAAAGAGAACACATAAGTGGGAAAAGGACCCATATGTACAAAAATATTTATAGCAGCTCCTTTTGTAGTAGCAAAGAATTGGAAATCAAAGGGATGCTCATCAATTGGCAAATGGCTGAACAAGCTGTGGTATATGAATATAATGGAATACTATTGTGCTATAAGAAATGAGGAAGATACGGACTTCCTAATAACCTGGGAAAACCTACATGATATAGTGCTGAGTGAGCAGAGCAGAACTAGGAGAACATTATACACAACCACAGGCATATGGATTCTGCAATGACTAATCTTGATAGACTTCACTCTTCTCAGAAATGCAAGGTTCAAAGACAACTCCAGATGACTCATGATGGAGAGATACCTCCAGGGAAAGAACTATGGAGTCTGAATGCAGATTGAGGCAAACTGTTTGCTCTCCTTTTTTTCCTCTTTTGTTTTTGTTTTGTTGGTATTGTTTCTTTTTCCTCATGATTCATTCCATTGGTCATAATTCTAAGTTTAATGTGAAGTTATATATAGAAGATATATCAGATTCTATGCCATCTTGAAGAGGAGAGGGGGCAGAATGAGGGAAGAAAATCTGGAACTCAAAGTCATGCAGAACTGAGTGCTGTAAACTAAGAAATGCAAAATCTTAATTTAAAAAGAGAAATAAATCTACAAGAATATTATCAGTAAAAAAAAATAGTCAATGTACTGTTTGCTGTCTAACAACTGCAGGAGAAATGTGAGAAGCAGATCTGGTCTATAAGCAATATTAGCTGATATGAAAAAGGCCTTCGATGTTGTTGGTCATGAGGGCTTGTCGAAGATTATGACAAAACTTGGTTGCCTGGAGAAGTTTACTTATATTGTATATCAGTTCAATGATGACATGCTTGCATGAGTTATGAATAATAGATAATGCTTTCACTTTTTAGTCACAATTGTGATGAAGTAGGGCTGTGTGCTTACTCCTTTTCTTTTTAGTATGATGTTTTAGTGATGTTGTCAGATTAGTACATAGGGTAATAATCTGACTGCTTTTCCAATCTTTTCCCTCACTATTTCCACTTGTGTATAAGACCTTTATAGACATCTAGGATCATAATATTAGAATACTAGTATAGTGGCTTTACTCTTTCGTTGGTTATCTAGGTATCTGTGTATCTATCTATGTATCTATCTGCTCAACTATATATCTATCTAACCATCTATCTAGCTATCTACTTAACTATCTATCCATCCATCCATCTATCTATCTGCCTGTCTGTCTATCTATCAATCTATCTACTTATTTATCTAAATAAATATCTCTAGATTTAGATCTGGTTGGTTAATTTTTGTCCTTGTAACTGATTATTCCATATTTGGATGGTACAGTGCTAGATGATGGAGAACCTATGTTTATTGATATTAATTATCAGGCCAATTTAGCACAACCTGCAGAGAATCAATCCAAACTGTTGCATCTCAGCCTCAGATGCTGCAATGAGTCCACAATAATCTGTCAACAAAATCACACACCAACTCTCCCTCCACTTTTGTCTTGGCTTATAGCCTTTTCAAATTAAATAATTTTCCATCAGTGAGTTAGTAGACCTTGATGATTTTTTTGTCTTCATTGAAGGCATCTGACAATATCACTGAAAACATCATACTAAAAAGGACTGATTTTCATGTATACCTTTCTATCTGTCTTGTCTATCTATCTATCTATCTATCTATCTATCTATCTATCTATCTATCTATCTATCTATCTATCTATCTATCTATCTATCATCTGTCCGTCTATCTATCTATCTTTATCCTGCACATGCTTTGAGCTCATCCTCAAAAAATACCTTTTTTTAATATCTCAAGAAGTACAGAGTTGTGGGGATGAGGGAGAAGTAATTTTCCCTGACACTGACTTAATGGTACTGTAATTTGGAAGATAAGGCAGAAAAAGGTTAAAAAGAGGGAGGGCAGAAGCGTTTCATAGCTCAACCTCATGAATATTGGAGGAAATATGAGTCACTGTGGATCTCAGTCAAGCAACCATTGACATCTAGCTTGAGTTAATGGGAACCATTAAGATTTTCTTGTGTGACCTCCACAATGTACTATGGAGTATGTCTCTCAACTTGATACTATGTGACATGGATGGAATCTCTACCAGCAAAGACCTACAACCTGCAATCTTATCAAGTTGATTGGGACAGGGGACACTCAAATTCATCAGGGATTCTGCTGATTAACTTTGCTACAAATTGAGTTTTATGCAATTCATCAACTATTTATTAAATGCCAATATAGGTAAGAGTCTACAGTAGGTACTGACAATAAAAAGTCACACCGAAAAGATTCCTTGATCTTACCAAACTTATATTGTACTGGGACATACAATGTGATTACATTTAATGAAATGCAAAAGACATATAGGCATATATATACATACATATATATATATACACACAGAGAGAGAGGTATGTATATATAATTTTTTATTTATTTTTACTTTTCAGGATTCACTTTTTTGAGTTCTAAATTTTCCCCCATGCCCCCTCCTCCGACCCTAAGTTGGCACGCAATCTAAGCTATACATATACTATCATATTAAACATATTTCCACACTAGTCATGTTGTGAAACAAGAATGAAAAAAAAGGGAAAAAAGCCATGAGAAAGAAAAAAATAGAAAAATAGTATGTTTTGATCTATATCCACACTCCATAGTTCTTTCTCTGGATGTGGATAGCATTTTACAATCTTTTGGAATTGTCTTAGATCATTGCATTGCTTAGAAGACCTAGGTCTATTAAACTAGTAACAGCACAATGTTGCTGTTGCAATATACACTGTTCTGCTGATAATAACTCACTTCACTCAGCATTAGTTCATGTACATCTTTCCAGGTTTTTTCTGAAGTTTTCTTGCTTACCATTTCTTATGGAATAAGAGTATTCCATCATATTTATATACCACAACTTGTTCAGCCATTCCATAATTGATGGGCATCCCATCAATTTCTGATTCTTGGCCAACACAAAAAGAACTGTTATAAATATTTTTGTACATGGGGGTCATTTCTCTTTTTTATGATCCCTTTGTGATATAGACCTAGTAGTGTTATTTCTAGATTAAAGAGTATGCCCTTTTCTAGCCCTTTGGGCATAGTTCAAATTGCTATCCGGAATGTTTGGATCTTTTCAAAACTCCATCAACAATACATTAGTGTTCCCACTTTCCCACATCTTCTCCAGCATTTATAATTTTCCTGTTTTTCATGTTAACCAATCTGATAGGTGTGATGTGGTATCTCCGAATTGTTTTAATTTGGATTTCTCTAATCCATAGTTATTAAGAATATTTTATTCATATGAAAGTGAGATAGCTTCAATTTTTTCATCCAACAACTGCCTGTTCATAAAGGATTTTATAATTTACAATAAGTAATTTCCAGATTGCAAAAAAAAGCCAAGAACTAAGGGCATCAGGAAGGGCCTTAGGTTGGAGCTGGCACTTGAGTTATGCTTTGTAGAAAGCTAGTAATTCTATGAGCTAGAAATGAAGACAGAGTCCATCCAAGGCATAGGGAGCCATATGGTAGAGCACAGAAGGTAGAAATGGAATGTCATGTATATGCAGCAGGATGGTAGCTTCATTGGTACAAAGAGTGTGAAAGGAGGAACAAGAAATGAGACTAGACAAGTAACTAATTATAGGCAGATTTATAGAGACCTAAACCAATAGATATGCATTTGATATGGTATTTTTTCCATTAGTTGTACATAAGGCTATTTCAAATGTGTCAGTCTGAGTGAAACTCCTATATATCTCATAGCAGCATGTCTTAATGTGAAGAACCTTTATTGAGATTCAAAAGCTTTAGTTTGTATTCCAGTGTCTTCCATTTTCTAAAACAGATTTGGGTATAGGCTGTGCTAAGGGGAAACTAGTATTTCTGGTATGAGGGTTGCCAAGCTTTTTCAGGGCTGCTTTCCACCTTTGGTAACTACTTGATCTGCCTAATTCTCACCTGTGTCTATAAGAATCCGTAGCATGCACAGTGGCCATACCTTGGTAAACTATTTTGGCAAAGGGCTAAACAAGGTTGAGAGTAGCTAAGGGGTCTCAAACCCAATGATGAATTAGTAAGGTGTCTACCCCTAGCATATGAAGACTTCCCTTGGTGAAACAGAAAGATGAGAACAATATGTTCCAACAACAATAAAGGCAGCTGAAGTTGTGATGACTCTGGAAGAGTGAGGCTGAGGATTGTCAAATTCTGTCTCACTTAAATCTGATTTACATATGAATTCAAAGACAACATCCATACCATTTTACCATTTTTACCTATCTCAAAGTTCTATGTAGATAGACAAGTGATGAAGCAGCTGGTATGGATACACTTGGAGCTGTAGGCATAACCCTGCACACAGGTGGCCCAGGCCACAGGTCTTCTCACTGGAAATACCAGTCAAATTTGGCAGCCCCATGAATGTCTAAGCAGTCAGTCTTTTAAAGACTGATCTGCTCACCTTGTGGTATGAGGAAGGGGCTAAAATAGGTATCCTAAAATTGTCTGCTTACCCAACTCTGCCCTGATTACTGCAGCAGGTGAGAATCCCACCCTGCAGTTGAAACACACAAAAAATACACAAAAACTTCTGAAAAGATGATTGCCATCACCATCAGTACATGGAATGTGTGCACACTTACAGACAACACAAAATCCAATAGACTGGAAAGATGAACAGCTCTTGTCGTAAGAGAACTCAGCAGATATTGCATACGAATAGCAGCCCTCAGTGAAATAAGGCTGGCAAATGAATGCCAGCTTACTGAAGTAGAAGCTGGATACATATTTTTCTGCAATAGCCACAGTAAAGCAGAGTGCCATGAAGCTGCTGTAGGTTTTGCAATCAACACAAATCTAGTCAACAAGCTTGTATGCTTGCCAAAAGGAATAAATGTCAAGTTAATTACAGTAGGATTGCCCCTTGTGGGAAAGCACCATGCTACCATCATCACTGTCTATGCTCCCACTATGATGGTCAAATAAAAATTTTATGAAGACCTGGAGGCCCTTATCATCAATGTGCCAGAAGAGGGCAAGCTTAAAATTCTGTCTGAATTTAATCGTAGAGTAGGCTTAGACTACTAGACATGGCAGACAGTCCTTGGGAGGAATGGCAATAGCAATGGTCCCTTACTACTGAAGACCTGTACATCTCATGAACTTCTCATCTCCAAAACTGTCTTGCATTTATCTAAACACAATAAAACTTCATGGATGCACCATCACAGCAAACATGGGAATTTAGTAGTCACACTTTCTCAGTCGCCAATGGAGTGAAATAAGTCTATGTGATATAGCATATTTTAGGAGGTAAGGATTTTATTATTATTCTTCTTATTATTATCATTATTATATTGATTATTATTGTTGTTTTTGTTCAATGGACTTGAGCTAAATAGGGCCATCAGGAAATCCTAAGCCAAAACTATTCTCCAAATTGTATGGCCACACATTCCAGTTTATAGCTCATTGGAGTAATACAGCCCTCTTTCTTTTTTTTATTTTTAGAATATGCAATATTTTATTAACAAGAAGCAGAAAAAATCTTACTGAAATACATAAAATGTAAGGATAATCACAAGTGGAGAATCCTTCCCCTAGAGAACTATACAGTCTCAGCAATTTACAACACTGCATTGAGTAGGACTCCAGCAGTTCCCTCCCACCCTCCTCCTCTCCCCCTGCCCCCGCCGCCTCTGCTGCCCTTTGAAGCTCCTTGTCGCACACAGAATTGTGAGGTTGATACAATTATTCTTCCTCCCATTCTAGGTAAGAATTACTGTCATGCATGTCTACAAATTCTCCCAGCCCTGAATGATGCAACCTACTAAACAATCAATCAAAACATTGAAACATATTTATTAATCACCTAAGATATTTCAAGCATTGTTCTAAGGCCTAAATATACAAAGACAAAAAAAGAAGCTCCTCATGTGGAGCTTACAATCTTGTTTCCCCTTTGGAAATGTTTTTCTACCTCCACAGATTTTTGAAGAGGCTCTTTTCCAAAATCACATTTCAATCTTAGGGTGAGGGAGACTAAGATCTCTAAGTTGGTGGCAGGGTAGAAAACCCTATGATAAATACCTACATCAGGCTACATTACCTGATGGAACTTCTAGAAGTCCAGTCATTCTGTATTTATAGAAGAGATTGTTGTTCTGTATACAACTACTTGAATTTCATAGTTTGAATAAAAGAGGAACTTGACTTTACAATCAACAAGGCCAATGCTTTCCCTATTTACTGCAAAAACATCTGCTATTTCAAGTCAAATGAACAAAGAGATTGACTCTGATAGTACTAGGTCAACTTGATCCACAACTGAGTCACAGGAAGCAAAATAATGTAGAATTAGTGCTCAAAAAATTTATGAGGATAGAGTGTTAGAGGAGAGAATGTAAATAATTAGAGTTGGGAAAGGTCCTATGAACATAAACTGTAAAAACTGGAAATAGATTTTTGACATAGAATATTAGAACATCATATAACATTTTAAAAATGAAAGAGACTTGAGAGTTTATCCAGCATACAGGCACATAGAAGTCTATACATGAACATGAGCACATATGATCTACACACACATACATACATATATATAAATATATATATACTATATATATATATATATATACACACACATACACACACACACACATATATATACACACCAGAAATCACAGATTCTTTGTCAAATACCTCATGTTTCCTTTGTAGATAAGACATTGGATAGATGTTAGTAAATGTAGGAATACCCCAAAATCACTCAAAATGAGTCAGTTTCAAAGGGGGAGGAAATCTGTAGTGGATGCCACAGGGGTCTATGCTTTTAAAAACTTTTATCTATGACTTTGATAAGAATATATATTACTTTTTTTTTACTAAATTGTCACTTGAAAAAAGATTAAGGCCTGATAGTTAATCCATTAGAAGACAGATGTAGGACGCTAAAAGATCTTGAAAAGTTAAAACCTTGATCCTAATCTAGTAAAATTCATTTAATGAATGTAAGTGTACAGTGATACACTTAGGCACACAACAAAGCTTCACAAGAAAAAGATGCATAGCCATGCCTTAGACAGCAATTTGTCTAAGAATATTCTGAGTTTTAGCAGACTGAAAGTCCTGCCAGAGGCAACCATTTGGAGACACCGAAAAATGTAAGTTTTCTTAAAATAAAAAATCTCATGGCATCTGAACAAGAGAGACAATGATTAGATTATTCAGAATATAGTCAAATTAGTTCCATAATATTGTATTCTGTACTGAGTGCTGTGTTACAGTAAAGAAATTGATAAAATAAAGGACATACAGGGGAACTTCACATGCATAGTGAATGTCCTTCAGATCATTTGAAAGAAGTAGGAATTGTTAATCTTGTAAACAAAATACTTAAGACAAGCATATTGTCTGGTATTTAAGATGTTTCATATGGATAAAGGATTAGGTGGTTTCTGCTTGGCCCTTTGTTTCAACAATCTGCTAGCAGCTACTGTAGCTGTGTAAAACCAACAACAGCCAGCACACAGAACGCTGCAAGTCCAGGTCCTTTTGATCTGCTTTACTAAAGAAAGCAACATTAAGGGGTTAACAATCTCAATTTAATCCAGCATACAAATATCATTCACTTAGTTCAGGGGAAAAAGCCAGCACCCTGAACTTCAGAGCAAATACAAACAAATTACAAACATCAACAGACAGACCTCGTCTGATTCAAATCTCAATGCATAGTTACCAGAGTTTAACAAAGTCTGAACATCCAGGTTTACAAGCTGGAAGGCTCTTAACTACAGCTGCCCAGAATCTCCACATCAGCACATCACCAAGAGTAAGAAGCCTAAGCAAATAGCTCTGTTCTCTCTTTTAATGCACTCTTTAGTCATCATCAAAAGTCATCTGAGTGACCAGAACTTAAGCTCTTACTATTGGCTTCAGTCTTAGCAACTCCCCTTAGGGCCCTGGGGGCTTCACACCCACATCAGCTTAGCACCTAGTAGCTAGCGGTTTGGGGCCTACTTGGGAATGAGGATATAATCAGACCTCCCTTCATTGGCCCCACCTGGAGCCCCACCTTAGTTACCAACGCACCCTTCTGGCCAGAACTAAGGTCAATGGACAGAAACTGAAAGTTGGCAGTTTTCGCAATGAAGCAAGGTGGGAGAAAGGGGAGAAAAAAATTTCTCATAATGGAAACTATCCGTAAGTGAAATATCTTATAATTTTGACAATTGGCCTCTGCTTTATTAAATATCATCAAGCAAAATGACCTAGATGAACAAATATTCAGTATATGATGGAGGAGATTCTTATTCAGGTATGGTTTATCTTCAGTGTTATCTCCCAACATTGAAATCCTTTAAAAATATATATAATTTATCTTACGAAAAGATCCTTATAATGCAGAGAAGTATGAAATCTTTCATTTAGTTTTTGTCTTCTCATATCTTACCAACCAAGATTCATCCTATTTCATCCAAGAAACCAAAGGCAGCAATTGTGACAGTTAATGCAAATGATGTAGAATGTGTCATGGCACAGAATGGCTTATTTAAATATTAATAAATGAGAAAGACCTTTTAATACCATCTCACATAAATGTAAAATAATGATAACTTTGATAGGTCTATAACACAGTTCTGTATATCATAAAATGCAGGGGAAGAAAAGCATAAAGGACTCAGAACACAGTCTCTGAATGTCATTAATGAATGATGAGGGAAGAGAAGACGAAAGACAAATCTTCAAAACATAGGGAAATTTTGATGTCTTAGATAAGCCACAATTGTTCTTATAAGGTTTTTTTCCCCAAACTTATAAAGAATAATAAATAGGAAAGTCAAAAATGATTATTTCAGAAAATACAAGGTAAAGGAGGTAAATAACAATTGAAGGAGATAAGGTGCTGGTTGTGAAAGGAAAGGAAAAATAAATATTTCATGGTAAATCATGCAGATGAGCTGTATAAAAAGGAATGGATGCAATACCCATATGGCTGCATTTCTTATGATGCCTTATCCAATAAATCCCAATATCTCATTGGAAGTGAAAAAAAAAACAACTCAGAGTAAAAATTCTTTGTTGAGTCATGGGATCAGGGGATTTCATGATAAGGCAAGTGCATAGAGAGAACTTCTTTGGTAAGTCTGTAATGGTACTTATTAGCTTGGTAGTTTCAGTTTATTCCTGAAACTTATAGGGAAGAAAAGGAATCCTGAGATGCTGAGGTTAAGGAAATCAAACAGAGGAGCCTGATATTGTGGGATTCTCTTCACTAAGTGGGAATGCTTAGAAGCATGAATCCACACGGAGGAAGCAAAAAGCATCCTGTGCCATGGTGAGTTCTATTAATTTTGAATTGATGTAACAGGGGCACAACGCAAGTTCAGATGCCATCAGCTTGATTAGATGGCATCTGTCCATATGTAGGACATTTCCAAGGAGAATATGAAGACATGTAAGGGAAGTCCTCTTGAGATACTGGGAAGCATGTGCAGACATTTTCAGCTGGTTCCAAATGGGATACCACATGGTTACAAGAGATGTTTATCCATTGTCTATATAGCCCGAACTGTCAAATACTTATAAGGAGGTCAACTCTAGTATTGTGCTTGTTTCATTTTTGTGTAGAGGAGCACGATGACTCTCTCCATGAAAGACAATGCAGTAAGTGAAAGGATCTTAGGGTCTTCTCAACTTCTGAAGCCATATGTCCCAAGACAGCTTGGGTCCATTAAATTTTTATTTATTCTTTTCTGTTCTAAATATAGGAAGTGGAGTCTCTGACTTTGGAAAGGAGCAAGAGACGCAAGAATCCGTGTATGGGACTTGTGATCCAGGCATGGCATTGCAGCCAGACCAGGACTGATATGCTCAGGAATGAGTAATTATTGGGAGTGATATTCGGGAACTAAACTCAACGAAAGGTTTTACCTAGCAGTCATACCACATATAGCCATGAATATGATGTTACCAATCTGCTTACCTTAGTAGAAACTAAATTAAATCTTGAGTATACTAAGCGGTATGGGACAGAGTATGCCTAGAAGTATTGGAAGAAAATGCTTTATGCTGTTCTTTCTATTTTTTAAAGTAAATAGTACTTTGAAAAATTCAAATGTTAAAATATTTAATGTTAAATAGTTATGTGGCAATTAGATGCTAGTCATTGGACCCTAATAAATGGGGAGAAACAGTGAGTAGGAAGGGTAGAGCCAATGGGAGTAGAGAAAAATAATACTTTACAAACCCTTCAGGATTATCTAAAAATTTGAGAGGACAGATATAGCAGCAGTTTGCCTTTGGGGAAAATGGTCAGAACATAATATAACACTAAGATGAAATTCTGTACCCACAAATTTTCCTTCTGCTGTTTAGTTGCACTAAATAGATCATTTCTTCAAACCCCAATTCTAAGTTTGAGAGTCTTCTGCTCCTTCCCCCTACTGGTTATACAGTGTGTAGGTTTCTATACCTTTGTATTTGGGGTCTCAGCATGATTCTTTCATATGGTCTCACCATGATACTTACCTTGATAGTTTCCTTCAAATGAATACTTCTTTGATTTAATTTTTCTCTTCGGTCTCTTCCTTTGTAGTAGATGAGGACTCAGTCTGACTATTAACCCTCACATTTAACAGAAATACAGGTGCAATTACCAATATGAGTGGGATGTATGTTAAATTATTAATAAATCAAAGCAGAGGAAGGATGTTTACAAGCAACTGAGACGAATTTATCTTTCATGAATATGTTCATTTATTTACGTTTTGCTCTGATACATGATAATGATATAGAAATAACATAACTCTTAATTCTGTAAGGTTATATCACATGTACAAAAGTTGTCATAGTCTTACTAACCAGGAAAGACATCCATTAATGGTCTATCTGAAAGATTTATATCTGCTCTCTGGTGGTGCATGAGGGGTATTTTCCTTGAAATTTCTTCTCCAAATCAAATAAAAGTCTAGTCATATCTTTGACTAGGGTGTAATAAGTAATGCACAATATTTTATAATTGGAGAATCCAGTGGGGGGACAGTATGAAATCAACCATCTACAAAGAAAATATACAACAAGGGGGTTAAACAAGTGGTCAAAAAGAGATCACAGAGGACTTTTTGCTAGCACTGGGGCAGGATTCTCTTGTTTTGCTAATACTTGGATTTGGGTCGCAGTCTTGGGGGGCAGTCTTAAGGCAAGTGGAGTACTAGCATAGCAGAGCTTGTGGTCACAGTGGAGGAGGGAAAATGAACTCCTAAGAAAAAATCCCCAGAGCCAGATAGATCTACAAGCAAATTATATTAAACATTTGAAGAACAAATAATTACAATACAACATAACTATTTGGGAAAATAGGCAAATTCTTTTTTTATCATACAAATATGGTGCTAATGCCTAGACCGGATAGAGCCAAAACATTGAAAGAAAGTCATAGACCAATTCCCCTAATGAATGCAAATGCAAAAACTTTAAATAAAATATTAGCAGAGATTACAACAATTTATCTTGAGCATAATACATTGTAACAAGGTAGGACTTGTGCCAGGAATGTAGGGCTGGATCAATATTACAAAAAAACTATCAGCATAAATGACCATATCAACAATAAAAACTACCAGAAATTATCTCAATAGATGAAGAAAACATATTTGCAAAATACAACACCTATTCCCATTAAAAATGATAAAGAGCTTAGGAATGAATAGAGTCATCCTTAAAATGGCAGATAGCCTCTATCTAAAACCATCAATAAACATTATATGTAAGAGGGATGTGCTAGAAGCATTTCCAGTAAGACTGGGGGTGAAACAAGTATGTCCATTTTCCCCACTGTTATTCGATACTATACTAGAAATATTAGCTTTAGCAGTAAGAGGAGAAAAAAAAATGAAGGAATAAGAATAGGCAAAGAAGAAACAAAGCCATCACTCTTTGAAGATGATATGATGTTATACTTAGATAATCCTAGATAATTAAATTAAAAATAGCTTGAAATAATAAACAAATTTAGCAAAGTTGAAGGATATAAAATCAACATAAATAAATCATTGGCAATTCTAACAAAGCCCAATAGTAAGAGATAGAAAGAGAAATTCCAATTGCTGTTACTGTAGACATTATAAAGTACTTATGAGTCTACCTGCCAAAAGAAATACAAGAACTATATGAATACAATTACATAGCATTTTTTCACATGAATAATATTGGATCTTAAAAATTGGAGAAATATCATTTGCTCATGGGTATGCTCAGCTAATATAATAAAAACAAAAAATAAGAACCATTTTCCAATTGATAAATGGACAAAACATATGATCAGTTTTTCTGGTAAAGTAATTAAAGCTATCTATAGCCATATTAAAAATATTCTGACTATTGATTAGAGAAACTAAAATTGAAACACTTCTGAGTTACTACCTCATACCTATTAAATTGAACAGACATAGGACAGACAAGGTAAATGGCAAATATTGGAGGGGATGGAGGAAAAGGAGACTTTAATGCACTGTTCGCATTGTGAATTGATTTAACCATTCTGTAGAGATATTTGGAACTATGCCAAACCAAATGGTTATAAGACCTTGCATATCCTTTGAGCTATCAGTACCCCTACTTGGTCTGTTTTGCAAAAGAGATTAAAAAAGGAAAGAGACCTATACATACAAAAATATTTGCAGCAACTTTTTTTTGAGGGCAAAGAATTAGAAACTGAGGGGATGCCGATAAATTGGGGAATGGCTGAATAAATTGTGCTATGGGATTATGATTGAATGCTATTTTACTGTAGGAAATGATGAGCATGATGCTCTTAGAAACCTGGAAAGACTTGTATGAGCTGATGCAAAGTTAAATATACTGTGTACAAAATAACAGCAATACTATAGGATGATCAACTTTGAATGGCTTAGCTATTATCAATAACAGTTATCCAAAACAACTCTGAAGGACTTATGATGAAAAATACTATCCATCCACAGACAAAGAACTGATATTGCCTGAATGCAAATTGTAGCATACTTTTTTAATTTTATTTTTCTCAGGGTTTTTTGGTCTATGTTTTCTTTCTTAACATGAGTACTATGGAAGTGTTTTACATGATGGTACATGGATTACCTATATTGAATCATTTGTCTTTTCAATGAGACAGGATGGGAAGGGAGAAAGGGAGAGAATTTGGAACTCAAAGTTTAAAGAAAAATGAATGTTAAAAATTGATTTACATATAACTGGGTAAATGTAAAATAGTAAAAAATAAAAGTAAAAAAGAAGATATGATGGATAAATTGGAGATAATATCAGTTGAGGAGGTTTATTTTTCCTCTATGAGGAAGAGAGGAAGCCAAAAATTCTAACCTTTGTCTTGTAGCTTAGAGTCAAAAACTTAAACTTTATCAATGTGCAATACAAAATCACGAATCTTGCAATACTCTACTTAAATATAAACCAAAAGATCGTCTGTGAAAAGAAAGTCATTTGAGGTAACCTCTCTTCCTTCCAACAAACTAAAATAGTGGTAAAGATGTTCAGTTTGCAAGCAGTTAAAACTAGAGAAACCCAAGAAAGACAGTAAATACCTTCGTCAAGAAAAAGACAAGGGAATGAAACAAATCACATCATGTTTAAATGTTATTCCTAAAAAAAGAAAAGAAACTGGGGAGGGAATAAAAGAAAGAAAAAGAGGCATCATTGAAATATGAAGGGAACCTAAAGGGCTAAATATTTTAAGGGGATTATAGAATCATGCAAAGAGAAGGAAAAAGAGGGAAATGCATTAAGTCCTAGATGGCCGTGTTATACAGTGGAAAAGATGCTGGGTGAGGAGTGAGACACAGGATTTGAATTTTGACTCTTCCATATTCTAGCAGCACGATATAGACTAGGTCACTTACTCTTGCTAGGTCTCAACTTCCTCATATGTTTAATAAAAAGAGGTGGGGGTAGAGGCTACACCAGCTAGCCATCAAGGTCAGTTCTAGCACTATATCCATAATGGTATGATCTCTTAAGGAGACAAGATCTTAACACACCTGAATTAAACTAAGGAAAATATTTATTTGCCTTTCCTGTCGAAAAAAAAACAGAAACCTATCCATTTCCAATCTTATGATAAAAGGTTTTTCATTCCAGAAGCAGTTTCTCTTTTCCATCTTTTTTTCCCTTTGGTATCCAAGATCCTTTGGAAGACAGAAAAGTAAGACAAATAAATGGAATCTATAAGTGGTATGTGTAGTATTTTATATAACTGTCTGAGTTTGGGAGATAAATTCTTTTTGACTTGCATACATTCCTAATTCCTGATCTCTATGCCTTCAAAATCATTTTTAGAGACTGCTCTTTCAACATAGGGCTGTAGTTGTATGAATCTGAGGCCTCGTTTTGTTGTTGCTATCTTTTTTCAATATCATAAAAGATATTGTTTCCCATGAAAATGAAAAAATGTAGAATTGCAAGAAATCAGATAGATTTGGTGAAACCAGGACAAGGCACTGCTCCTCTTCTATCTTCTTCTACTTATTATTGTTATTATTTGCTTCATGTTCCTGCATCTATGATTTACTTGCTTCCCAGGCCTTGAAGTATCCCCTCTTTTTTGTCCATGTACTACCACACAATTAAAGATAGATATATAGATCAGATAGCTGTCATATCTATATATGTCTGTCTATCCATCCATCCATCTATATATCTATCATTCCATTTATCTTTTTATTATCCATATCTGTGTCCGTAGACTATCATTTCTATCTATATATTTGCAGGCATTAATTAGTCACCATTTTCATTAAAGCCATCGAATTCATTATTCTAATTTCTTTCCTTATCCTTATCACTTTTTTTCAAATGTTGTTCTATAAATGAAACATTAAAATATTCATGACTGTAAAAGTATCCTTTAGACAAATGATTAGGTCCTCAGTTCATCTGCCAGTAATTACATCCTTGAAGATTTCCTAGAATAAGTGTTATGTGAGGTCATACTACACACATATGTTATTTCTAGAATTGGACTTCTAATTCTCTGAGTTCATCATACAGTGGAATTCCCATATATTCTTACTTATGGTCTTTTCTCCACCCATGGTTCAGGTGGACTTAAAGTAAAACAATAATCAAATAAAGTATAAAAATGCTTAGTTCCATAGTGTAACAAATCCAAGAAGAAAAATAATTATTGTGTAATCTTGTCATGTCTGGCTCTTAGCAAACCAGTCTTGCTTTTATTGGGGTTGCTTATCATTAGAGGGTTGGCCACCAGCAATTTTTTTTTGGTTACAGAAGCTCAAGAAAACCAGGAGGCAGTATGGGAGGGTTAAGGGGGAGGAAGAGCACTTGAGGAGAGGTGGAGCTAAGATGCAGAGTAAATTAAGGGAGTTGCTTGAAGTAACCCCTGAAACTTCACCAAATACCTTTAAATTATGACTCTAAAAACTTCTAGACCAGCAGAACCCATTAAAAGGGGGTTAAGGCAGAGCCAAGATGGCGGCTGGGAAGCAGTGACTGGCGTGAGCTCCCCACCAAATCCCTCCAAAAACCTATAAAACAATGGCTCTGAACCAAGTCTAGAGCTGCAGAACCCACAAAGTGGCAGAGGGAAGCAGGGCCCCAGCCCAGGACAGCCTGGATGGTCTCTGGGTAAGGTCTGTCCCACACGGACCTCCCAGCCCCCAGCCGAGGGGAGCGGAGCTGAGCGCACGGCGCGAACAGACCAGACGCAGACCTACCAGACCAGGAGACGAGTGGAAAGTGCCCTGGTATCCTGAAATACTGAGCTGTGGCATGTACCAGACCTCTCACCCCACATAGAGCAAAGACATCAGAGAAGGTTAGTGGGAAAAGCTGTGTGACTGAGTTTGCGGTTCCAGCCACTTGCCCCTGGGGTAGCAGAGGTGGAGCAGCTTTAGAACTAGGCTGCAGTTGCTTCTGGCCCCAGGCCCACCTGGTGGGAGGAATTAAGTGGCTGATCAGAGCAGGAGTAAAGAGCCTGCTGAAGATTTAAGCCTAATCCGGGTAGGGGGCTGTTGGGGAAGTAGGAGCGTAGCTGATAAGGCAGCGCATCCACCCAAGCAAGGAACATAGAACTCTTTAGTCTTTAAGCAGCCACACCCCGTTGAAAAATTCAAAGGTTAATTAAGTTGGAGGGGATTATG
>CM053625.1:299775852-299792755 GCA_028646595.1 Phalanger gymnotis
ATGTTTTGGTCTTCTTTGTCACCAAAGAAGGAATCCAGAGTCTGAGACTGAATCTGGGTGTGTTTTCGATGCCTGGCCATATTCCTCTCCAACTTAATTAACCTTTGAATTTTTCAGCGGGGCGTGGCTGCTTAAAGACTAAAGAGTCTTAAAGTAAACAAATTTACAAACTGCTGCAAAGGCAATTCCTTATTTATCAAATTCAGAAATGGTTTTGGAAACGAAGAGGTTTAGGTAAGTGTTTTACGCTAAATTCCAACATCAATTCCAAATAAATGAAAGATCTAAGTATTTTTAAAAAATCACATTTAAAAATACATAGAGCACAGATTGAGGAAAAGATAGGGGAAAAATTCACAACAAGATAAAGGATTGGAAAAAATAATTAAATCAGTTTATCCATTGAAATTTGAAAATAGATCTCTTCAGACTTAAAGTTTAAGTGCCAATGGACTTGTTTCTACCCATACTGTCTCTCAAAGGAGCTCAAGAGACAGAAGGAAATCTGTGACTTTGCAGGAAGTTTTGGAGTATGTGAAGCAAGGCACTCTGGTTATGACCTATATAAGACTGTTAAAAAGAATGACCATCTAACACTTGGGGCTAAGTAATAAATACTGAAGATGAGGAAGCCAGATTGTCTCAGAAAGAAGTAGCTCCTATTTGTCTAAAGTATGGATTCACTGGATTCACTGAGACTTCCAGGGAAGAGATCATCAAAAGAGACAAAGAAAGAAGAAATATAGGTAGTTGTTGACTAATTATTGAAAGGAAGATTTTTTTAGTCCTAAAATTTCTTCTGTGTTATTGAAGAGCTATAGTCTGGATGAGAGAACAGTTATGTGGATTCACTTGGGTTCTGGTCATTCTCCTACCAATACAATTTGGATTCTGATTATGGGGTCCTGGACCCTGGTATATGAATCATATATTTCCCAAATGCCGTTTGTCTCTATTTCCAAGCCCTCCTTCTTATACTCTAACTATCTTCCTTTTCCTACAAGAGAGTACATAAGCTTTACCTCTACACACCTGGGTTCTGACAGACAAATTTTCCCTATATCTTTGCTCGAATTTGGGCATCATGTCATTTCCTAGCAATTTCCAAAACATGTAACCCCACAACCAGGTCATTTCATCCTAATCTTGACAACTAATTCTCTTTTGGGATTAAGGCTTGTTGGGTTTGGCTTCATAGGAGCAATAAAGAATAATACTGAGAGAAAACAGGTTAAGTTAATGGAAGGAAACAATACAAAGCAAACAAGCAAAAATTCTTGACAATTATGCCTACTGTGTAAGTATGGAAGTGAAATAGGTTGAATCAAGAGATACTGAGTGACCTAGAAAATATTACTCATTTGGTATATTGTGATTATTTAATATATGTGTGTGCATATGTGCATACATATAGATATATGTGTGTATGTGTGTTCATGTGTATATATCAGTTATATGCCATATACATATGTGTATGCATACATACATATACATGCATATATGTATGTATAGAAACACACACATATATATTACATATATTTTATCCATTCTGATTTTTTAATATATATAATATATTTTTAATTTATATATTTAATATATATTTAATTTAATATATATTTTTAATTTATATATATTTAATATATATTTAATTTAATATATATTTTAATATATAATATTTTTTAATATATATAATATATTAATATATAATGAAATATAAGGTAAACATTCATAACATTTAGAAGAGTACAAAATGGGAATGAGCTGCTTTAGTAGGTTCCTCAATGTTGGCCTTTAGATTTAGGTTGGATTTCTGCTTCTAAGTGATTCTTGTGGTGGGAATTCCAATTAAGGGATAGATTGAACTGGATAATCTTTTCATCTCCTTCCACTTCAAACAGTCTATCATTTTAAGATTAATTGGAACCATATATGACTGGATTGTTAGTCTGTTCTCATTCAGGGCTTCTTGCTCTGGACTTTTTATTTCTCAAAAATTCTTTCAAAAGTGCAGCACTTACAACTTCATATTTGTTTACTTTTATTCCCATTCATGTGTCCTTTAATGTCAGATGGTATTTGTGATGACCATTTTATTTTGTAGAAGATGACCCTAATATTCCTTTAGTATTGGGGTCAGCATTCATTGCGAAAGGAAAATTAATTTAGTTTACATTTATATACCAGTAAATAATTGCTTTGTCAGGGAAAGAAACAGAGATGTTACCTTTCTGTATTTTGCAGTATGGTATAGTTAAGGGAGCACTCCAGATTTAGCTTGTCCGGTTATTAATGTGATGTCTTGCAAGTCAATTTAATTCTGTCATTCAGACTCTTCACTTAAAATATATCTAATATTCATCACGATATGTTTTGAGTAGGTAAAACTGAGTTATGATTATGTAGATTTGTGAATATATGTAGAATTATTCTGTGGCTATATTAAATAAAGCATCTCCTCAAGGTACACCAAAGCAAGCACTAGCTGCTGGGGTTATAAAAATACAGAAGAGATAGTTCTTGGTCTAAAAGAGTCAATATGTCGTAGAAACAAGATGTTGGATTTCAAATTAAAACAATTTGGTTTGAAATTTTTATTTTTTAATACATGACTCGATATTTGAGATAAGTGTCTCCTTGTGTCTCAGTTTTCTCAACTGAAAAATGGATCTAATAATCTAAATATACTTGCATCACTGCATTAGTGGAAGAAAATAAATTTCAAACCATAAAGCACTAGGAAATGTGAGATGTTTATTGTCATATTCGTTGTTTTATTGCTGTTATTGCTGTCATTTAGTGGGGAAATTTTCCTGTCTAGTCATTTATCTGCCCGTCTCCCTTCCCCCTCTTAGAACAGAGGCACCCTCATCAAGAAGGTTCATTGTTAGAAAATATTTTGAGGCAGACATGATTCATTTTATTCAGAATTCCTTGAAATATATTCCTTGTTATGCTGCAAAACAACATGTTGGCTGTATTTAACTTTTTTGTTCATACAACTAGAAAACATGTTTTCTTTTTTTCTCATGCAACATTTTGATTAAAGCACTCCTTAAAATTTCATCTGTGAATTAACTTTTACTATTCCCAATTAAGCTATATAGACCTACAAATGAACTCAAGTGGCATCTCTTTTTTAAAGCCTTCTATAATTGGTTTCTCACCTGCCAGTTGTGTTAGTAGTTTTGCTCAAATTTACTTGCAGTATCCTTTTTCTGTATGCATTCACCTCAATGACCACCTATAACTAAAACATAATTTGTTATTTTACTTGTCCCTATTATAAAAAAATGAACATGGTAATCACTTAGGAAAATTCATTGGATCGAACTGAACTGAGTTAAATTTTAATAGATTGGCCAATCCAGAGAGAAGTCACTGTGGGCTGAGATTTTGGAAATGAATGGGAATACTCATTGGAAGACTGATCACCTAATGAGAGTTGCATTTCTTTGTATTAGGAGTGAGAGGTTATAAGCTATAGTGTTACCATGACCTGAAATGGCATTAGGAAGGCAGACACATTTGTAATAAGAAAGGATAGGTAATTCAACTAAATGTGGGAGAATCTTATAGCTAATGGAACCAAAGATATAAAGAAGATACACTAGGGGAAAAAAACAAACAAACAAAAAATGATACTCTGGTCTGGAGGAGGTATGTTTTGAGAAAATTGACAAAGACATAGCCTCTGGGGTTATCTTTCCTTCTATGTCATTTAGGTCATGTTATAGAGCTGGTGGACTAGAAAAGGAAACAAAACATCATCTACTGGAAACTTATTAGAACCTTAGAGAGAGAAATATTGGAGAAAAGGACTATTAAAATAGCTTGAATTTATTAAAAAATGAAGTTTATAAAGAGTTTTAGATATGTATGTAATATTAGATGGGTCTATATGTATGCATATTTAGGTATATATAAACATATATACTGTCATGTTTGTTTGTGTGTGTGTATATATTATGTATATTTAATTAAGTATTGTCTGAAACTGGATTAGAAATTGAGTCTTCCTGACTTCAGGTATAGCACTATCTTCTTCGCCAACTAACTGCATGTCTATTAAGTAATGGAGATAGGAGAAACGGGTCTAAAAGCTAACCACTGTTGGATGAGGACAGAATCATAAAATAGAATATTAAACAAACAATGCCATATTGAAAGGGACCATGCCAAGAATCAGTGAAAGCTAATCTCTATCAGAGAAATCAGGAAAGATATGAGAGGGAGTATCAATATGGAGAATCAACTTTGAGTCCTCCTCCTGGATTTTTATGCTTACAGGAAAATATTGACATTGTCTGAGATGATACAGCCCAATGTGGAAAGGATTCCTCTGTGGTAGGTATTGCTATTTTCTATGAGTATTGACAATAGTTCTAATGATTTTCATAAATTTCTAGCTAAACATTCTAAGTTATTAGCTATATGTAACCACGTACTTAGGAGGACAGTTGGAGACTAAACCCTGGGCTATAATGTGTCAAATTCTGTATTTACCAATTATCTGTGTGGAGACAACAAGGTAGAAAAAAGGGTTTTTTTAATTGTTTTTGTTTTTCTTGTCTTGTTTTATTTTACTTGAAAATCCTTAATGCCTAATTTCTGGTAGGCTTTTACCCTTCCCAATTTACTCCTGAGTGCTCAAATATAATTTAAATGTGCTCAAATTAACAATAACCACATAGGAAATATCTGCACATATATCATATTTCATCTCTCTTCACATAGATTGGACCTCGTTAGTTTAAATCTAAATCATGCTGTATTTTGTTCAATTTTTTTATTCTTATATGTACATTTCTATTCAAATATATATATAGACATTTTCCCTAAGGTGAAGCTAGTCTCCTTTTAAGTCAAAACTTTTAAAAATAGAGGCCTAAAATAGAAACTGTTTTTGCAGCCAACCACTAATTTCACCTGCTGAGTAAGCATTTCACAAGTTCAAGGAATTTTTACTTTTCTTTGGGAAAGCAACAACATTGGAGTCTCAGACCTTGGACCTATAATTGCAAACTTGATTTTCCAAACTGCTTTCTTGGAGACTGAATGTCTGATTAAGTTAATGCTTCTGTAATACTGTATTATCATTATTATGACTGTTAAAAAGGAGAATAATTGCTTAAGTTGTATAGTCCTTTACAATTTATACAGCACACAATGCCCATTTCTTTATTTGTTTCACATACCAAGACTGTGAATTGTGTAATGCATACATTATTACACATTTTTCTCCCGAAGTGTATGTGACCTTGGTGGAGGTCAAATGGTTAATAAGCATCAGAGCCGATAATCAAGGCCAAGAGAATGTTCTTCCCCTTTGCTCATTGGGTCAGACTTTAGGTGGCTAGATTTCAGTGTTTCAGTCATCACTAATTTTGCCAATGGATGTAGAGGTATTTCTAAAAACTTTATCAACCTCTAGCCAATGTTTGGGTGATATACCTCTCTCAACCCAAGAAGAAGCTGGTCCTGATATAGATACTTATAATTTTTATAAAAATTACAGAGGAACAATAATTGTATGATTAGGACCATCATCTTATTCAGAACCAAGACAATTGTTAGCATTTGGAAATTATTGATGGAACTACATTGTGTTTTGGAATAAATAATTTCAATGGAATTGAATTTCAGGATTTCAACAACTATTTCCTTTCACTGAATGAGACCCATACTTTTTCTGATCCAAAATTTCATTCACTTAATCTATATGTTAAGGTAAAATAACACCTGAACTCACTTGATCTACTTTGTTGCAGGTAATGTGAAAAATTGTGAAATGAATTGAGCTATTTCCAAAATGTTTTTTGATCAGGTGAGATTTCCTAAAAAAAATTGCATTTGGCCATGTTGAAAGTATCTACTTAAATGAAAGTCCCAGGACCACTTAGTTTGTCAAAAGAACATGTGGAAGGGAACAGATGTCCTTAGGAAACAAAGTTCAGCAGATATATCATGCTTATATTTGGGCTGTACAAATGTGCTTGAGACCCTGAAGTCCACAGCCTAAAACTCAAGAGTCCTTCAAATACAATACAATTAGTAAAGACACCAACAACTTTAGGTCTTTATGCTAAACTTAGTGAGAAATACAGTGTATCAAAACTCCTGTTTTTAAGCATTTCGTGCTTTAGGAAATGATTCCATTACAATAACCCTGTGAGGTCTACTTTGCAAAAAAAAAAATGCTATTTTTTTAAACAAATGATGAAAGTGTGGAGAATTTAAGTGAGTAAGTTCACATAACTTATATCAACCTGGAAGAAGGTTTGGATTCAGGACTTGTGAATTGATTAGTAAATGAAAAAGTATCTATTAAGTGATTATTATATGACAAATGGTAAAGATACAAATCAAAAACTGAAGATATCTGACATCGGCTGCCATCACAGAGCTCACATTTCTCCCTTCCATCTCTGCCACCATTAAAAAAGACACTCATGTAACTAATAAGAATAGTCAGGCAAAAGTTGTTGCCATCAGTCGGGGAATGTCTTAAGACATTATGGTACATCAATGCAATGAAATATTGTTATTTCAAAACAAATAGCAGCAATATTTCCCTTCTAATGGATTGGAAAACACATTTAAGAAGTTGTGACTAAGGGAGTATATTTGCATTTGGAAAGGTAGGTAAATGAAATCATACTGCCTTTTAGGTAACAATGTCAGTGTTTTTTCTTTCATGGATAATCATATGAAAAGAATGTGAAGAACAATAACTCATGGGCCAAAGTGGGTGGTGAGAAGAAGGCTTGGTAGTAACAATAATCTTTGCTTGATCTGGCCTAATATAATGGGCCATGTGAGTAACTCATTATTCAGTATACCAGAAGGGCTCTTGCGACCTGAGAGTGGTAATCTTACCTCCAAGACTTGGTCTCAGTTCCTCTAAGCTAGGTTGCTGTTTAGCCTTGAGAAGAGAAAACTTAGGGCATAATAGCTGCATTCAAGATTTTGAAATGCTATCATATACAAGAAAGATTATATTTATTTTGTTTGCCCTCAGAGGATAGAACTAAGAGTCATGGATGACAGATCTGAAGAGTGGAATTCAGACTTCATGTTAAGGTGGAAACCATAAAATCTTCCAAAAAAATTAAAAATGTTATGATCCGCTTCAGGAAGTGGTGCATTTTGCCTTCCTTGTAGTCTTTAGACGTGAGATGATATTGTATTAGTTATATTTTAGGGGAATTTTGGAAGAGTACAGTTTGGATTAAATTGTTGCTTATATGGCTTCTAACTCAGAAATTCTGTGATATACTATAATATTTCAAGATAAAACATATTGTAATATTGTAAAAGCTACATTATTTGTGGCGATGGTAACAGTGGCCTCTAAATTTTCATAGCCAGAGTGCTACACCAAAATGAAAACTAGGGTATCAAGAATATACTTTAATAATATGCTTGTGGATGAAATTGAGAAAGATAAGCTAAATGATATTAGAGTTTCATAAATTCAGAATTGATTAAAAAGCTAAAGAATGATCATTAATGGACTGTTGCCTAATGGGAAGAAAGTACTAAACATAGCAACACCAAAAGTCATCACCAAATAATGAAATATAATATATTCTAACAGATCAAAAATAATTACTAATGTGCATGCTATTTTCTAAATCAGGTATCTGTGTGTAGTTGCATCCTTTTTTAGAGTAAAAATAAATAAAAGAGTTGGAAAGAAAAATAAATAAAGAAGGCTGCTTATAGGCATGTAACTATTACAACAGTTTGAACTTGAACTATTAAAAAAGCTGGTCATAAATAGAGGTACACATACACGTATCTACATATATAAGCATATAATACACATATGTATTATATACACGTGTGTTTATGTTATGTGTATTGTATGCATATGATACGTATATGTGTTTATTATATTCACACATATGCACATATATTATGTATGTATATATTTGTGTGTATATGTACATGTCCATATGATGATAGTTCACAAGAATATGCATATATATATATATGTCATTACTACAGAAGTAATATTGGAAATATAAACCAATCGCCCCCCAAAAAGTCAAATGATTCTCCAAATTTGGCTCAGTGAATAAAAGCGACATGAAAGCAAATATATAAACCATCTAGAATATTGACAATTTTGTGGGGAAATCATTATTCACTTCATATACCTTCAGACTTGTAGAAACTATACGAATTTGTAAAACATTTGGGGTAAGTCATAACTGAACCAAATTATTCTAAGAGCATGTTGACATGAAGCTTAAAAAAAACAAGTAAAGAGTTGATATGTAAAAATAATTTGTCAGAATTTTTATAAAAACAAAAGCAATTCGTACTAGCCATGACAGTGGAATCATATAATGTGGACCCATATCTCAATCCTGGATATGCCTCAGAGGAAGTAGAAATGGCATTAAAGAAGAAGACAAGACTGGTTGTTTTGTTTGGCACAGGGTTGGTGTGAATGAAGAGCAGACCAAATATGTACAAAAGATATCTGCATTGGAGGTGATAAAAATTTCAAAGAACTGAAGACTTAATCAGAAAGAGAAGAAAGCATTTAGAATGATAGATCCACCAGTTGGTAAATCAATTGACAGGTCTATAGGTGAGAAAAGACAAAAGTCTATAATAGATGTACCTATCCATAAATAGATAGTTTTTCTACCTTAAAATAAAGTAGTCTGACAGGCATCGATAATCATCAGCTCATAACTCTGTTCTGCAGAAAACAATTTGTGGTTTATCTGAGAACTCTTAATCTGGTTCTTCAGTGTCCAAGTGTTGCCAGACATTGTGCAGCTACATTTTATAGTTGTCTGGACTGATGACTGAATAGTTGTATGAAATACAATAAGGATGATACCATGTGAAAAATGAGAGTATTTTGCTCATGTAGGTATTGGGTCTATATTTCAGATGAGGAAGCTGATGTCCTTTGATTAGGTAGGTGACTTGGTCAAGGTCACACAGACAGAAGACATTGGGACCCAGAACATAATCCAATTTCTTTTTTGCTCTTAACTCCAAGTTCAGTTCATTTTCAACTATATTGTGCTGTCTCTCTAAGAATAAGAACTGGTATTTTAATAGCTTTCACGAGATATTGGGAGCATTTCTTTCCACCTGACAAGACATGAAGATCATTTTTTTAAACAATGCACTTTTGATTTTGAAAAACAAATTGCATTGCTGATAAGCTTACATCTCCTCTGTGTAAAAGATCAAGGAGGTGAAAGTAAAGACAACTGGAATACAAATTCTTCAATAAAAAGCTTTAAAAAAACAAGCTTGTGCACACAGTAGTAAAGCTGAGTTTAGCAATGGCACATTGAGGACAATAAGGATGGTGATAAAGATCAAAATGATTTCTTGGATAAGAATGACATATCTAGGTCAGTTCTTATGTACCTTCACTACTTTCGGCTGTTTCTTCAAATTCATACTCACAACTCAAGTGAGAGGACTCTTTGCCTACTGTAACCATTTTTCTGTTTTTGATAGGGGGTTGAATAAGTATTAATTCTTAGTATCAAGAAAACCTTGAAATGCAGTCAGAATCTGATTCATTTACCAGTCTCTTCTTTTAAAAAATCATAAGGCATTGGAGAACAAAATATGATTGTAGCTATCCTTCTTTTTCCTCTGCCTGCATTTTCTCAATTGTGTTTCAGTGCTACATGGTAAAATTTCTTCATTGTAAGCACTTACACCTTGGCTTCAAATAACACCTCTATGGCCCAAGATATGAGCTTCAATAGTTTTTGGATCACAACAACAAAGCTAAACAAAACACAGGAAAAAATCATTAATTACCTTATTATCTGTTTTTTGTTGAAGAGACTCTATTTTCTTAGGGAGGGTGGTTCTCATAGCCAACTGGCATAACATTTTAATACTAGGAGGTGGAGTACATTGATCAATTTCCTGAGCCTGAAGAATTCACTTAGATGCACTTCTAGTGCTTATGGCTGTTCTTAGAGTGAACCTACCAAATATTCAACTCCATCGTACCATGAAAAGGCATCCAAGTACAATCCAAGTACAAAGGTCCTTCATATCCAAAATATAAATAGTAATATTTGCACATGACTTATTTCACATATTTATATTAAAGAAAGCAATTTTAATATCAAATTTTAAGTTTCTCAAAAACAGTGATAATATCTTATGTAAATGTTGTGCCACTCCCAGGACTGTTTATGCATAATAGGCATTTAAAATGCACATTATATTTATTATTGTATCTGGCTATCTTCATGGAGTAGATGGCACTCTGAAACTATCTGCCTTCAAGCAGCTTGGAGAAAATAACTGATATGAATCAGTAAATCTATACCATAAGTTACAGCAAGCTAACAATTTATAATGGGCCTGGAACTTTCACTTGGAGAAGTAGTTCTCAAATCAAGGTCTATGGAACTCCCAATTGGTCCTTGAACAGGTTTCAGGAGCATCAGTGAACATAAAGGTAAATCTATCTATTATCTTATCTTGTATATCTATCTATCTATCTATCTATCTATCTATCTATCTATCTATCTATCTATCTATCTATCTATCTATCTATCCATCTATCTATCTACCTATCTGCCTATTTATCTTTGCATATGTGTATGTAAGTATTTACATGCACACATAAAGGTATATGCATATGCACATAAATACAGACACAGTCCTCCATCTATATCTTCTTTATTTTCTTTACCCTCTAATTGAAATTGTTCATTTCCTCCATCTATCGATATAGGAAACAAACCTTATTCTGAGAAAAGGTCCAAAAGCTTCATCAGATTGTCAAAGAGTCTCAAGATTTAAAAAAATAAGTTCAAAGACTACTGACTTACTGGTTTCTAGTATCTAGAATTAAGACAGGAATCACTTTCCTGGGCAGTCTTATCATGGTATCCAATCAACCCATCCTCATGAAAGTCTGATTTGAGCGTCAGAATATTCTGATTTATCCTTGAGCCTAGCCTAGAAACCCGGCTCAAGAAATCACTAAGAAAAACAATGAGAATATTTCCTACTATTCTTGAAAGAAACATTAATCTTTAATTCAATTTATTTCCCCAACAGAGCAAATGAAATTTTAGTGTCAAAATGATACTTAAAGATCATGTTATCTGACCTTTTCTTTGTAGAGGAGGAAACTGAGACACACACACAAAAAGCTGATTTGCCTAGGTAACATGGTAAATTAGTAATGGAGGTGAAATTCAAACTCAATTCTCCTGGCTCCCTAGTCTGATACTAAGGTTCTACATTAATGGGCTATTCAATGTCTTTGAATCCTATCAGATACATGGAGCTAAGTATTACTTGCCCCAGTGAGAATGTTTGAAAAGGAAGGTTCAGGCCATGTGCAGTGGCGCAAATCTGTAATCATTGCTGCTGGGGAGGCTGAGGAAGCGTGATCACTTGAAATTGAGGAGAGGAGAGGAAACAACAAAGCAGGAGAGAAGAAGAGAGGAGAAGAGAGGAGAAGAGAGGAGAAGAGAAGAGGAGAAGGGAAGGGAAGGGAAAAGAAAGGAAGGGAAGGGAAGGGAAGGGAAGGGAAGGGAAGGGAAGGGAAGGGAAAGGAAGGGAAGGGAAGGGAAGGGAAGGGAAGGGAAGGGAAGGGAAGGGAAGGGAAAGAAGGAAGGAGAGGAGAGGAGAGGAGGGGAAAGAAGAGAGAAGATTAATAAACCAGGGTGAGGGTAACTGACAGCCCTCACATCCATGAGTGAGTTAGGGGGGGATGTCTACCCCAAGCATATGAAGATTTCTTGTTTTGGAATGGGTGGATGAGACCAATTTGTTACAACAGCCATGAAGACAACTGAAGTAGACCATGTGGAGAACTTAGATCTTGGTCAGATATCAAAGACACCATGGTTATCCACCACATCCTGGGCCATCCCTGGTCATCTCAACTTTTGTCTTGCCACTGGAATTAGATTTGGAATTGGAAGATAGAATTAAGTCTGATGACTTTGTGCAACTCTGCTTTACTTAAATCCAATTCACAGACAAGTCAAGATATCACTTTGTGATGCCATTGGTCATCTTTGAAAATGAAAGATGAACAACAACTGATTTATAGGAGAGATGAAGACTTACAGGAGAGAAATGACTTAAAATGAGTAAGGATGGAAATCTGAACTCAAATCTTTTGACTGCAAGTTCAGTCTTGTATGCTTTATGATAGAGTGTTTTCAGTTTGATTTCTAAGGTCCATTTTAACTTTAAGTTTCTATGATTTGAAGGATTCCTCTCACTGCATTAAACACAGTAGGCACCTAAGAAATGGTTGTTGAATTTGTAGCCCAAAGTAACTAGAAGCAAAACCAAGGCTAGAATCCAGGTTCCCTGTTTCCCAGTCTGGTTCTCTTTTGTCTTCTGTTTTATATCATTTTATATTCTCTCATAGTGCTTTGCACTATGTTCTGTGAACAGTCAGTACTCTCTTGGGAAATGTTGACTGACTGCTGAGGCAAGGCTTAAATTTTCCCTTTGGCTACAGAAATAAACATGTCTGCTGCATCTAAACTCTGATAGCATATGCAATACATAGCTTTAAATTACTTGACATAAAATCACTTCTTTTCCGGAGGAACTCTATTGCTAAGTTGTATGGTACTTTCAGCACCATGAAACTTTATGAGTTCCCTTTCTCTTTACATAATGAAATGGCATGGTATAATTTGATTTACATCTGCTTTGTTTATTAATATTCCTAATCTCTACCACCTTTCAGTGTGCATAGGGCTCACTTTTAATAAGTACACAAACAGATCTCAATGTATAAAACCTAAATGCAACAGCCTCTATCTGTCAGAGTTTGAAATAGTTTTGTTATACTTGAGATCATCTTAGTTAATGAATTTGGAATTATGCCTGATTGATCACTAATTACACATGAATGGCCAATTTAGATTAGCACTGATGTTTCTTGGACAAAGGGAATAGGAAAACAAGGTTAGTTTCCTTACTACAAGCCAGTTAGCTACTACTTCCTTGGCTGTCTGCAATGTTATTTGCATTTTAATTACTCTAGTGGCTTTTTGCCACAAGTTATACAGCCTTGTCTTCTGTATCCCCATTGAATAAATATGTGTGTTTTTATCCTTGCATAAATATTGTAAGTATATAAATGTATATGTATATTTATGCATATATGTAGGTATACTATACAGAGATTTCCCAATTATAAATGTGCATGTATTATTTATGTAAACATGTGTGTATATATGTGTATGCACACAAAGAGAGGTTTAAAGTGATTATATGTAATATATACTTACATATGTTTGTATAGTATGTGTATGTGTATATATACACATACATACTGATTTGTGCCCGTATACATACCACATATATCTACATTAAAATATATACGTACGTTTATAATAGAAAGATAACTATATATACATAGACTTATGCATATATATATCAACAACCACAATGCACTACATATACACATGCATACTGTTTTGGTAAGCAAAATGGGATTTTAACACTCAGTTCAACTAAGTGCCCTTGAAGAGTTCTGCCTTTGTTTCCTTGATTAGATTGGGAGTCCTTGGTGACCTCCTTGCCTCAGGCAAGGGCTCAGTTTACACATGAGTTTGAGTGACATGTCTGGGACAGCAGAGGCTTTTAGACCACATGGGTTTAAGTTGCCTCTTTGTGACAATTCTAGGTCATGTGGATGAGTCACATGTGTGACTCACCCCTGACCCTGAAAAATATATAAAACTGTTGGCTTTCTCGTCTTTGGAGCTCTTACCCACAGCAGTGGTGGCACAAGTGACTCTGGGCCAGCCTTCATTATGAGCTCCTGGGCTGAACCTAGATGTTGGTAACTATGAATCTGTATTTGATCTGTCTGTCGATGTTCGTAATTTGTTTAGGGCTGTAACTCGTGGTGGTACTGATGCCAAGGCTCCAGGCAGCTGCAACTAAGAGCCCTCCAGCTTATAACCTGGATGCTGAGACTGTGTTAAACTCTGGTAACTATGCATTGGGATTTGAATCAGAAAAGGTCTGTCTGTTGATGTTTGTACTTTGTTTGTATTTTGCTCTGAAGTTCAGAACTAAGTGAATGACATTTGTATACTGACTTAAAGTAAGCTTGTCAACCCCTTAACGTTGCTTTCCTTACTAAAGCAGATCAAAAGAACCTGTGCTTTTGCAGCATGCTCGTACAGTTCTTGTTGTTTGGCTTGTATTGGTCTTTCACCCACACAACAGCTGCTAGCCCAATTGTTGAAACACATACATAAATGTGTATTGTGTATTTATAATGCAAAGCTAAAAAAAAACATATTTATTAAATGACAAGTTACTACAATATACACACATACCACTTCTAAAGAGCTTCAGTCTAGATGAATAAATATATGTGTTTATGTAATACAATATTACATATATACATATTTATACACGTAATATGCATATATAAACCTCTAAACCTCTCTCTTAAGACAAATATACCTCTGTATGCATATATGTGAATTTGTGTGTTTATGTATGTATTTGTCTTTCCTATAGCCCATCATCTTTCCTTTTATGGATTGGGAAAAGTGAAGAAATGGATGACAAACTTTGTTTTTTAATCTAAAACATAACTAAGGAATTATAGCATTTTAATAACTATAACAAAAATCAGTGTAGATTTAGATTAAAGGAAAAGAAATAAAAAAAGAAAATGAGAGAGAAAGGGGAGGGGGAAAAGAGACACACACACACACACACACAGAGAGAGAGAGAGAGAGAGAGAGAGAGAGAAACCTTTCAATGGTAAAAGTAACATTTTGACATATCAGCTGAACTTCTCAATTTACACTGAGAGGCCAAGAATTCCACCCGGGGAACATGATTTTAACTTGGATTTGATAATGTCTGTTCCACAAATGAGCAGCTGAATTTCCTTCTGTGTGTACCTGCAGGCTCTAGGACAGTTATTTTATCATGTCTTCCCTTGAATGGCCCAAAGAAAACACCTAGCCAGGGATCATCACACGACCAAATTATATTTACTTTCCAAGCTGACATATTTATCCAGAAAGTGTACTTTTCAGATGATTCCCAACAACGTAGTCAATTTTTTTTCAGTCATGTCTGAATCTTCATAATCCCATTTGGGGTTTTATTGGCAAAAGCATTGCAATGGTTTGCTATTTCCTTCTCCAGCTCATTTTATATATGTAAAAAGTAAACTAAATATGGTCAATGATTTTACCAGAGTCGCACAGTTAATAAGTGTCTGAGACCAGATTGGAACTCAAGAAAATGTCTTCCTTGCTCCTAGAAGGACACTCTATTCACTCTACCACCTACTTGCCTTGTAGTCAGTTTAGAACATTGTAAAATGAGATTAGGTCATTTTCCATTGGCAGCAAGGAGATAGCTGCATAAAAGTTGACCTTGATCAAATAAGGCAGAATGCATTTTAAAAAATCACATTGTGACTCTGACATTTTTATTTTTATTTATGTATTCATTCATTCCTTCACTCATCTTTTACAAGAAACAGAGGACATTTGGTCCAGTAGGTACAGGCTGCCTCTTTGGTAATTACATATGGATTGTTGAAAATCACTTCTGTAACTACTGACTACCAATTTTAGAGGCTCACAAATCAGGCAAGACTCATTTCCATATTGCTTTTCTCCCTGTTTATCTTTCATTAATAGAAATGTCCAGACAGGGCTGCATAGTCTGGGTGGGGGGAATAATTCATGCTTCCTTAGCTAGCATGACTTCTGTTGATGCCAAAAGTTGAGTTTTCCTTTTGGAAAAGAAAGCACTGTGTAATTTAATGTCAAGGAATATTCATTGTACCAAGGTGATGAATACAGAATAGAGGAAGGCACACATCTTGACATGATGCTCTAAGCTTGCATTCAGGTTGGCCCTGGCCACCTAAGACAAATGGGAGGAAATTGATTCTTTTGAAGTGTCCTTGCAGAGAACAGTCTCAAAGACAATAATGTGCTTAGAATGGCAAAAAAAAAACTTTAATAAGAGAAGTATATAAGGCTGGCTTTTTAATTTATTTACAGAGATCTACACATAGTAGGTACTTACCAAGTAGTTATGGAATAAATTATTTCATCCCATAAACTAGTTTATCAGGTTCTTAAAATCATACGCTATGTCATTGTTCATATTGCTATGCAATGCTGACACCAGTGCTTTGTCCAAAGTGTTTAGAAATGTTGTTTAAATTGATAAGCTCTAACAGGAAAGAGAATGGAAAAGAGGGATAAAAGTGGATAGAGTGCAAGGGCAGCAGAAGGTACTGGTCTGGTATACAAAAGCTCAATTAAGTGACAATTAGAAATTTCAGTATATGGAAATATTGTTTTCATTGTTTGGCTTGTATTTCCCTACTAATAATAGAGGTAAGATCCATTTAAAAAAGGAATCTAGAAATGCAGGCTAATTATTGTAACAAACTCCCCTACATTACTTGAAAATAGCTGTCATAACTACTGTGGGTCCTTTTGTCCAGGCTAAAAATGCCAGTTCCTTCAGTCAGTTCACATATAGTAAGGGGTCATATGACAGTCTTTTCACCATCATAGCCACAGTATATTGAAATATCTCTGATTTTGTCAATCGCCTTTCTAAAATGTATGGACCATCACTGAACAGTGTTACATAGGTGGGATTTGGTCAAGGCATAGTCCTAGACACAATCCTCGTCTTAGTGAAACTTAATGAGTTATTTTTTTTTCATTATTATCCAGTTGCATCACATCGTTGACATAAGATGAATTTAAATTTCCCCAGATATTTTTTTTTAATTTATTTTTGACATGTTTGGTTTTCAGCATTGATTTTCACAGGCGTTTGAATTACAAATTTTCTTCCCATTTCCTCCCCCCCCCACTCCAAGATGGCGTACATTCTGGTTGCC
>CM053625.1:299793255-299822643 GCA_028646595.1 Phalanger gymnotis
CCCCAGGGGCAAGTGGTCGGAACCGCAAACTCAGTCACACAGCTTTTCCCACTAACCTTCTCTGCTGTCTTTGCTCTTTGTGGGTTGAGAGGTCTGGTACATGCCACAGCTCGGTATTTCGGGATGCCAGGGCACTTTCCGCTCGTCTCCTGGTCTGGTAGGTCCGCGTCTGGTCTGTTCGCGCCTTGCGCGCTGTGCTCAGCTCCGCTCCCCTCGGCTGGGGGCTGGGAGGTCCGTGTGGGACAGACCTTACCCAGAGACCATCCAGGCTGTCCTGGGCTGGGGCCCTGCTTCCCTCTGCCACTTTGTGGGTTCTGCAGCTCTAAAATTGGTTCAGAGCCATTGTTTTATAGGTTTTTGGAGGAACTTGGTGTGGAGCTCACACCAGTCACTGCTTCCCAGCTGCCATCTTGGCTCTGCCCCCCTCTCCAGATATTTTTTAAGATGTATTGATGAGATGTCTCTCCATACCTCTTCTATTTTTGACTTCTCATATTAATTTCTGGACCCAAGTTAACATTTACATTTTCCCCTATTCTTAGTTGCAGTTCAAAATTCCAGCCAATCAATATCTGTTAGAATCTGCTATCTGCCAAACAAGGTATTATTAAATCATTCTTGATTTTCCACTCCAAATTTATTAACTTGAATATCTTTGCCTTTATCCAAATCATTGATTTAAAAAAAATAAATTAAATGGAATGAGATCAAGAGCAGATCCCAGTGGTACAGCATTAAATATTTTAATCATCTTGGGATAGCAGATTTAGATCTAAAAGGGGCTTGAAAGTACAAGTAGATCATTCTTTCATTTTACAGATGAGAAAATTGGAGTCAGATTCTTTAAATGACTTTCCCACGGTCACAGAGAGGCAGAATCCTATCCAAGTCTTATGACATCCAAACTATTAATTTTTCCCCTTACTGTACCACCATGTAACTTAACATCAAACCATCAAAGATTCATCTTTCATTCTAGTCATTTTAATTTCAAAACCATGCTACTATACAATTTTTTATTTAAATATCTTTTTGTCCTGAACAACAGCATAAGAGTTTCTCAAATGTTTCACAACAATCAAAATAAAGTATAGCCTCTACATATCTACATCATTCATAGAAGTAGCAATGCTGTCACAAAAAGAAATGAGGTGAGCCTGGCTGGAATGATCTGTTCTTAACAATTCCATCTTTGTGAATAGCTACTTTCTCTTTCCACAAGTTCACTCATTATCTTTTTAATAAATTATAGAATGCTTTAGCCATAGTGGCTTCTTCTCCCTTTCTTTGAACACACCATTCCACCTCTTGACTCCATAACTTTGCACTGAATTTTCTGCATTCCTGGAATGTTCTCCTTCCTTGCCTCCATCTGTTAGAATCCTTGGCTTACTTCAAGAATTAACTCAAGTAGGGGCTTCTTTGCAAGTCATTTGCTGATCTCCAGAGCTAATACTTTCTTTCTCATACAAGATGCCTTCCATCTACTCCATAAATCTCTATATAACCATGTATATGCATATTCTCACCCACATTTGAATGTAAGTACTTTGAGGGTAGGGACTGTTTTTTTTGTTTGTTTTTGTTTTTTTGTTCGTTTGTTTGTTTTTGCTTTCTTCATTGCATGCTTAACACAAGCCCAGAACCTGGCATATAATGAGTGCTTAACAAATAATTGTTAATTAATTGACTGGTTGATTTGGGTAAGAATTGGTAGACTATAATCTCTTACTTAAAAACAAAACAAGAAGATGGCTCACTTGAGCATTCCCCAAAATCCATCCAAACCCCAGCAAAACGTGACTCTAAACAAATTCTAGAAGTACAGAACCCATGAAATGACAGAGTGAAACCAGTCTCTAGTCCAAGATGGCCTGGATGGTAACCAGAAAGTGTTTGTCACATCATGCTGGGAGCAGAGTGCAGCATGGGCCAGCTTGGGCCAAGGCAGGACAGACCAGGTCCAAGCAGACCAGGCAGAGTAGTCCTCAGGGCACTGAATCACTGGTAGTTGTGATGGTTTCCACACTTCTCAACCCACAAATGCCAGACAACTTAGCAGGTCAGTGGGAAAACTGTGGACCTGGGTGAAAAAAGGGCATGGGCCAGTCCCAGGCCCAGGTGATGGAGGGGGCTACAGATGCAGTGGCAGCAGTAGCAACAACAGGAACAGCAGGTGCAGGTGCTTCTGGAGCTCCAGGCCCACAGACAGTGGAGAGAATCAAGTGGCTGATCAAAGCAGGAGTACAGGGATCTCTTTGCTGGCACTAAGGCAGGACTCTCTTACTTTGTCTTACTTGGATCAGGGACACAGTCCTGGTTGGCAGTCCTTGGGGGAGGAGGAGAGCTGGTGTGGCAGAGCTTGTGATGCCTGTGGAGTTGAAGTCCTGCTGGTAGTTACATGGCAAAAGGAGAGCTTGTACCCACAGAACAGAGAACAAGCTAGGAGAGGAATATCATGCAACCTCAGAATAGAAGTAGCTCTGAAAACAGCTGTGCAAAGCCCCTGAAGCTTGGGACAGAGCACTATCCACTCTGGAAGGAGTTGTACCCTAACACAGAGCTCAAAAGCCAAGTAATTGGCTGGGAAAATTAGCAGACAGCATAAAAGGACTCATATCATAGAATCATAATTTAGTGACAAAGAAAATCAAAACATATAGAAAGAAGAAGTCAACAAAGTCAAAGAGCCCACATCAAAAGCCTTCAAGAAAAATATGAATTTGTCTCAGGCCATTGAAGACCTCAAAAAGGATTTGAAATATCAAGTAAGAGAAGTAGAGGAAAAATTGGGGAGAGAAATGAATGATGCAAGGAAATCATGAAAAATGAGTCAATATCTTGCTAAAGGAGAGCCCAAAAAACACAAAAGAAAATAACTTAAAAATAGACTAATCCAGATGTTAAAAGAGGTCCAAAAAGCCAATGAGAAGAATGCTTTAAAAACAGAATTAGCCAATGGAAAAGGAGGTCCAAAAGATCACCAAATAAAACAATGCCTTAAAAATTAGAATGGAGCAAGTAGAAGCTAGTGACTTTATGAGAAATCAAGAAGTTATAAAACAGAAGCAAAAGAATGAAAAAAATGGAAAACAGTGGGAAATATCTCATTGGAAAAGCACTGACGTGGAGAATAGATCTAGAAGAGATAATTTAAGAATTATTGGGCTACCTGAAAGCCATGACCAAAAAAAGAGCTTAGACATCATCTTTCAAGAAATTATCAATGACAGATGCCCTCATATTCTAGAACCAGAAGTTAAAATAAAAATTGAAATGATCCACCAATCACGGCTTGAAGATGATGCCAAAAAGAAAACTCCTAGGAATATTGTAATCAAATTCCAGAGTTCCCAGGTCAAGGAGAAAAAAAATTGCAAGCAGCCAGAAAGAAACAGTTCTAGTATTGTGGAAACACAATCAAGATAACCCAACATCTAGCAGCAGCTTTGACATTAAGGGTTCAAAGGCATTGGAATACGATATCCTGAAGGTCAAAGGAGCTAGGATTAAAACCAAGAATCACCCACCCATCAAAACTGAATATAATCTTTCAGGATAAAAATGGATATTCAATAAAATGTAGGACTTTCAAGCATTCTCGATGAAGAGACCAGGACTAAATAGAAAATTCGACTTTCAAGTACAAAACTCAAGAGAAATATGAAAAAGTAAACAAGAAAGAGAAGTCATAAGGGATTTGTTAAAGTTGAGCTGTTTACATCCCTACATGGAAAGATGATATTTGCAACTCATGAAGTTGAAGAGAATATGCACATATATAGACAGAGGGCACAGGGTGAGTTGAATATGAAGGGTTGATTTCTAAAAAATAAAAATTAATGGATGAGAGAGGAATATGTTGGGAGAAGGAGAAATGAGAGATAGACACAAATTATCTCACATAATTTCTCACAAAATATCTCACATAATCTCACAAAATATCTCAAATAAATATCTTCACATAAAAGTGGCAAGAAAAAATTGTTATAATGGAAGGGAAGAAGGGATAGGTAAAAGAGATTGATTGAACGTTACTCCCATTGCTTTTGACTTAAGAGGGGAATAAAAAACACACTCAATTGGGTATTTTACCCTACAGGAATGTAAGGGGGAAGGGGATAAGAAGGTAGGGATGATAGAAGGGAGGGCAGAGTGGGGGAAGAGGTAGTCAAAAGCTAACATTTTTGAAAAGGGACAGGGCCAAGGAAGAAAATTGAATAAAGGGGGACAGGATGGAATGGAGGGAAATATAGTTAGTCTTTCACAACACAACTATTATGGAAGTGCTTTGCATAATGCTGCATGTATAACCTATATTGAATTGCTGGCCTTTTCAAGGAGGGTAAGTGGCAAGGAAAAACGGAGAGAATTTGGAATTCAAATTCTAAAAACAAATGTTCAAAAAATATTTTACATGCAACTGGGAAGTAAGATATACAAGCAATGGGATATAAAAAGTTAGTTTGCTCTACAAGAATTTTAGGAGAAAGGGATAAGTGGGGCAAAGTGGGTTGATAGAAAAGAGGGCAGACTGGGTAAATGAGCAATCAGAATACATGCTATCTTGGGCCGGGGGGAGGGTAGAGATGGGGTCAAAAATTTGTAACTCAAAATCTTGTGGAAATGAATGTTGAAAACTAAAAATAAATTTTAAAAAACAGAATAAAACGTTAAGATATTTGTCCTTTGCCTGCTTTGTGATACTTCCCTCAATTTTCATTGTCTTCCCAAGAATACTCAAAATGGCTTAGCATTTCTATTTGTGAGGCTTTAATAAGAAATCTGGGATTGAGCTCATCTGGGCCTAGGACGTGAACTCAATAGCAGCAACGAAATGATCTCTTAATATATCCCTATTTATTTTGTGTCTCAATTCTTATTGGCCATTTTCATCCTTTTTTCTTCAAACACAAGGATTGTTCTCTTCTGTAAAGAAAATAAAAGCAAAGTAAAACTTGAAGAGTTCCACTCATTTCCTTCCATCCACCATTAATATTGTTGCATCAACTCAAAAAGTACAGCAGAACTATACCTTTTCTGATTATCTTGCAACCCCATGCAACATAAAAAGAAACAAAGTAAGCAAGTGGGGAAAATACACATTTTTTTGCCATACCTTTCTTCATGAGCCTCATGTAATTTTTAATTTAGTATAACCCTGTAACCTTTCTTTGCTACCATTTTTATACATTTCTAAAACCTAAGTTGATTTGTATATCCTATTATCCATATTAGTCACCTAATATGTCTTCCATTTTTGTTTCTCATCAGAATCATTTCCTTGTGCCTTCAAAATTTCATTCATGAAAATTCCCCCCTTTGAGTTCTCTTCTTCCTTCCTTTCTTCACCTCCCTCTCTCTCCTGCAATGACTTCCTTATTTATTATTTTGAACATAGAACCCTACATATTGAATGCCTGAATCAACTTTTATGCATTTGCCCATTTTGCCAAGTCTGTTTTCCAGGGTGCAAGTCAGAATCTGCTCAGATTTCTTAGTTTTGATTTGCTTCCTGAATTGCCTTTCATTGGTATGTCTTCCTAAGTTACAAGGAAATACCCCCAACCTTGACCTGTACTATACCTCTTGAATAAGCTGTATCTAGGGGAGGAGTCAAAATGGTGACTTGAAAACAGGGACTCAATTAATCTTTCCCCCAAATCCCTACACACACTTGCAAAAATGATTCTAAGCAAATTCTAGTGCTACAGAACCCATGAAATATCAGAAGGAAAAAAGTCTCTAGCCCAAGATGGCCTAGATGGTCTCTGGGAAGGGTCTATCATGCCATGCTGGGAACAGAGCACAACCCATTATGGGCCATACCAGGACAGACAAGGTGTGGAGTAGACTGGGCTGACAGGCCTCAGGGCCCTGAAGTACTGAGCTGTGGCAGTTACCAGACTTCACAACCTACAAATGCCAAAGACAACTTAGCAAGTCAGTGGAAAACTTGTTGGACCTGGGTGAGAGAAGTACGGGCTCAGGCCTCTGCCCTGGGATGTTGGAGGGGACTGCAGCAGTGGTGGTGTCAGCTGCAGGGCTGCTTCCAGAGTTCCAGGCCCATGTATGGTGAGGGGAATCAAGCAGTTGATCAGAGCAGGAGTGCAGAGATCGCTTTGCTGCAACTGAGGCAAGTTTCTCTTGTTTTGCCCTGCTTGGATCTGAGTCAGAGTCCTGGTTTGTGGTTCTTGTGGGAGGAGGAGAGTTGGTGTGGCAGACTTTTGTGGTAGCTATGAAGATGGAGACCTCCTGGTGGTTACATGGCAGAAGGGAATTCCTGCACTCACAGGCCAGAGTACAGGCCAGGAGAGGAGCATCATACCACCTCAGAATAGAAGTAGCTCTGAAAACAGCAGTGCAAAACCCCCAAATCTTGGGACAAATCACTCTCCACTCTGACAGCAGTCATACCCTGGCAAAAAAAAAAAAGCTCAATAGTCAAGTAATTTGATGGGGAAATGAGCAAGCAGTGTAAAATGACTCGGATTATACAATCCTTCTCTGGTGACAAAGAAGATCAAAAAATGCAGCCAGAAGAAGTCAAAAAGTCAAAGATGGGGGGGGAATGGGGAGGAAAGATGGCCACATAAAAAGAGCATCTCAAAGGAGATCTCACAAATTCTGTCAGATACTTCTTAAAAAGTTAATCTGAGCAGATTTGAGAGAATTAGAAGCCAATAGTAGACGGAGTGGGGCAAATTTCCAAGCCAGGAGAGTTCTTTGGGTTGCAGAGGATGGATGTCTAGGCTGAGAGAGTGCCTGGCATGAGGAGCTGTACCAGACCACACCAAGGCTGAAGCAGTTGCAGAACTCTGCCAGCAATCCAGGCTGGGAGAAAGCTGGAAACATGAAACTAGTGGTAATCCCTAGCCCTCCCAACCCAGGATGAGAGTCTGTAAGAGCTACAGGAGGAAACAGCATAGCACCTGAGGCAGGGAGAACAACTACTCCTGAGGCTTGCAGCCAACAGCCTAAAGGTTCTCAATGCTCCTTCTTGAACTTCTGGGAGCCATAAAGGCCAGGTAAAATGGCTCTCATCCCTCCCTCCCTGACCCAAATATTACTCCCTTGGGAGAACTTTTGAAATAAAGGGGATGGAAGTGGGGCTTTAGTAACCTTTTTTCTTGAGAAGTTGGGTACAGGGCCCTTCTCATTGTGGAAGAAGGAGACTAGAGCAGGAAGAGAGGTGTCCCAACAGGCCCCACCTCAGCAGAACAGTGGGAGTTTCCAAGCCTCGGGGGGTGAGGGGCAGAGCCAGCAATTGTCAAGACAAGGACCCCAGATGTGGCTTGGCATCACTTGAGAAGTAGCAGACATCAGCGCAGAAAAAGGCTGTACCACAGCACTAAGGGAAGAGGAGACTTCCAGTGGACAGACCACTCCTCCCCCACACCTCATATAACCAGAGGCCATAACACACAAAGCCAAAACTATGCCTATAATTCCCAGAATAAGAAGCCTAGGATAGAGTCCCCTGATCCCCAGAAGCAGAAATCTACTTTCAACTCAGGAAATAGTTAACCAACATGAAGATGAACTCCAGAAAACCGAGGAATATTAATTCTTTTTTATGGAGACAGGGAAGATCGAAATACCGATTTGGAAGAGGATAGCATTGACACTATACCCACATCTGAAACCTCAAAAAGGAATGTAAACTGATCTGAAGCCCAAAAGACATTCCTGGAAGAACTCAAGGAGGATTTTAAAAACCAAATTAGAGAGGTAAAAAAAATGGAAAAAAAAATCACTGATGAGACCAAATCTTTAAAAACTAAAATTGGCAAAATGGCTATGGAAATTCAGAATCGAGTTAGAGAAAATGATGCCCAGAAAAGTAAAATTAACCAAATGGAAAAGGAGGCTCAGAAGTAAAATGAAGACAACAATTCATTAAAAATTAGAATTGCTCAAGTAGAAGCTATCAAGAGTCAGTCAAAAGAAATCTAAAGAATGAAAAAAAGTAGAAGAAAATATTAAATATCTGATTGGAAAAAACAAGTGACCTGGAAAATAGATCCAGGAGAGAAAATCTAAGAACTATCAGTCTACCAGAAAGTCATGATGAATAAAAAAGTCTAGACAGTATTTTCCAAGAAATTATCAAGGATCTCTGCCCCAATGTCTGAGAATCAGACATCAAAAGAGTAATTGAAATAATCCCTAATCACCCCCTGAAAGAGATCCCAAATTGAAAACTCCAAGAAATATTATAGACAAATTCCATAATTATTGGGTCAAGGAGAAAATACAGCAAGAAGCCAGAAAGAAACTGTGCAAATATTGTGGAATTAAATTAAGGATCATGCTAGATCTTGCAGCTTCTACATTAAAGAAGAGGAGAAATGGGAATATGATATCCCAAAAGGCAAAGGAGCTTGGACTACAACAAAGGATCAAATGCCTAGCAAAATTGAGAATAATTTTTCAGGCACAGAGATGGACATTCAATGAAATAAGCGAATTCCAGATCTTCCTGATCTTTCCTGAAGAAAAGGCCAGAGCTCAAGATTGTGTTGTTTTATATATACATACATACATACATATATGTGTATATATGTGTATGTATATATGTATATATATATGTATGTATATATATATATATATATCTCAAGAATAGTACAGTTATTATGACAATTGAAAGGAATATACATAGACTGAGGGGTGTCAGTATAAAATATCTGATATAAGGATAAAAAATATAATTAAGGGATGTAAAGAGATGGATCTGGGAGAAAAGATAGGGAGGTAGTAGAAAAAGGTAAATTGCATCACATGAAGAGTCATAGATATGTAGTATAGTAGAGGGAAAGAAGGGAGGGAGAAGAGCTATATTTGAGCTTTTCTCTCATTGGATGATTCAAGAAAGGAATAACGTACTCTGATTAGTATAGAATGTGTTCTACAGACAATGGTAGGGGAAAGAAGAAAGAGAAAGAGGGGTGGTCAGAAGGGAGGGAAGAAGTAGCAAGGGGACAAGGGTAAAATAAGGTAGGAGAATCAATAGGGAAGGTAAACTGAGGAAGGCAGTGGTCAAAAGCAAATTTCTTTTGAGGAATGGAAGGGAGAGGGGAGAAATAAAAGCATAAAGAGGATGGGACATAGGATGGAGAAAAAGATACAGATAGTAATCATAACTGTGAATATGAATTGGGTTGAATCTCCCATAAATGGAGGAAGATTTCAGAATGGATTAAAAACCATAATCCTACAATATTTTGTTTACAAGAAACACATTTGAAACAGAGAGATAGACATGGGGTAAATTTAAAGGGCTGGAGTAGATTATATTGTGCTTCAGCTACAGTAAAAACAAAAAATAAAACCAGGGGTAGCAGTCCTAATCTCAGACAAAGCAAAAGTAAAGATAGATCTAATTAAAAAACACAGGGAAGGACACTATATCCTGCTAAAAGACACCATAGACAATGGAGCAATGTTATTAATTAGCATATATGCACCAAAATGTATGCATGCAAATTCTTAGAGGAGAAGTTAAGAGAGTTACAGGAAGAAATAGACAGCAAAACTATAAAAGTGGGGGACTTCAACCTCCTGCACTCTAAACTTGATGGATCTAACCTCAAAATAAACAAGAAAGAAGTTAAGGAGATGAGTAGAATTTTAGAAAAGGGAGATAAGAGAGACCTCTGGAGAAAACCAAATGAGGATAAAAAGAAATACACTTTTTCTCCGCAGTACATGGCACATACTTAAAAATTGACCATGTACTAGGGCATAAAAACCTCACAATTCAATGGAGAAAGGCATAAATAGTCAACGTGTCCTTTTCAGAACATAATACAATTAAAATTATTTGTAATAAAGCACTATGTGAAGATAAACTAAAAATTAATTGGAAACTAAATAATGTAATCCTAAAGAATGAGTGGGCCAAAGAACAAATCATTCAAACAATAAATTCATTCAAGAGAATTACAATAATGAGACAACATACCAAAACTTATAAGATTCAGCAAAGGCTGTTCATAGGGGAAGATTTATGTCTCTGAATTCTTACATGAATAAAACAGATAAAAAGGAGATTTATGAATTGGGCAGGCAACTGAAAAAGTACAAAAAGAACAAATCTAATATCCCCAATTAAATAACAAATTAGAAATGCTGAAAACTAAAGAGAGATAAATTAAATTGAAATCAAGAAAATTGTTGAAATAATAAATACAACTAAGAGCTGATTTTATGAAAAAAAATAAAATTAACAAATATTTTGTCAATTTGATTTAAAAAAGAAGAAAATCAAATTACTAGTATCAAAAATGGAAAGTGTGAATTCACCTGCAATGAAGAGGAAATTACAGCAATAATTAGGAATTATTTTGCCCAATTGTGTGTCCATAAATTTGACAACCTTGGGGATATGGATGCATATCTACAAAAATATAAATTTCCCAGGATAACAGAAGAGGAAGTGAAATACCTAAATAACCTCATCTGAGGGAAAGAAATTGGCCAAGCCATCAATGAACTCCCTAGGAAAAAATTTCAAGGGCCAGATGATTTCACATGTAAATTCTATCAAACATTTAAAGAACAATTAATTCCCATACTTCATAGACTATTTGGGAAAATAGGTGAAGCAGGAGTCTTACCAAATTTTTTTATGACGCAAATATGGTACTAATCCCCAAACCAGGAAAAGTCAAAACAGGGAAAGAAAACTATAGACCAATTGCCCTAAGGAATACAAATGCCAAAAATTTAAATAAAATATTAGAAAAAAAGATTACAGCAACTTATGACATGAATAATACTCTATGACCAGGTAAGATTTATTCCAGGAATTCAAGACTCGTTCAATATTATGAAAACTATCAGCATAATTGATCATATCAATAACAAAACTTGCAGAAACCATGTGATTATCTCAATAGATGCAGAAAAAAGCTTTTGACAAAATACAACATCCATTCCTAATTAAAAAAAAACACTAGAAAGCATAGGAATAAATGGAGTCTTCCTTAAAATTATTAGTAGAGTCCACCTAAAACCATCAGCAAGCATTATTTCTAACGGGGATAGGCTAGATCCATTCCCAATAAGACCAGGATTTAAACAAGGATGTCCGTTATCACCCCTATTATTGAATTTGGTATTAAAAATGTTAGCTTTAGCAACAAGAGAAGAAAAAGAAATTGAAGAAATTAGAAGAGGCAAAGAAGAAACTATCTTATCAGTCTTTGAAGATGATAGAATTTCATCTGGAAGAACAAAAGGTACAGAATATCAAGGGAATTAATGAAAGAAATGCTTGGGAAGGTGGCCTAGCTATATGTTAAATTGAAGTTTACTATAAAGCAGCAGTCATCAAAACTACTAATGGATCAGTGGAATAGGTTAAGTACACAAGATGCAGTAGTCAATGACTATAGCGATCTACTCCTAGATAATCCCAAAGAATCCAGCTTCTGAGCTTAGAATTCACTATTTCACAAAAACTGCATGGTAGAAACTGGGCACATATAAAGTCAAAATGGGTTCCCAATTTAGGAATAAAGGCTGACACTATAAGCTATTTGGGAGAGCAAGGAATAGTTTACCTGTCAGATTTGTGGGAAAAGGAAGAATTCATGACCTAACAAGACATAGAGAGCATTACAAAATACAAAATGGATAATTTAGATTATGTTAAATTGAAAAGTTTTTAGGGGCAGCTAGGTGACGCAGTGACTAGAGCACCAGCCTTTAAGTCAGGAGCACCTGAGTTTAAATCAGGCCTCAGACACTTGACACACTTACTAGCTGTGTGACCTTGGGCAAGTCACAACCCCAATTGCCCTACCTTCCCACTCCAAAAATTAAAATAAAATAAAGTCCAAAAGAAGTTTTTTTTTGTACAAACAATGCTAATGAAACAAAGGTTAGGAGGGAAGCAGAAAATAGGGAGAAAGTCTTTACAAGTAGTGTCTCTGATAAAGGCCCCATTTCTAAAACATATAGGGAACTGAGCTAAATTTATGGGAATATAAGTCATTCCCCAATTGAGAAATGGGCAAAGGATATGAACAGGCAGTTTTAAGAGGAAGAAATTAAAGATATCTGTAAGCATATGAAAAAAATGCTCTACAGCATTATTGAATAGAGAAATGCAAATCAAAACAACTCTTGGGTACCACATGTCTCCTGTCAGATTGGCTAACATGACAAAACAGGAAAATGATAAATTCTGGAGAGAATATGGGAAAATTGGAGTATTGTTACATTGTTGGTGGAGTTGTGAACACATCCAGCCATTTTGGAGAGCAATTTGGAACTATGGCCAAAGGGCTACAAAAATGTGTATAAACTTTGATCAACAATACCATTACAGTTCTGTATCCAAAAACCATCATAGACAGGGGAAAAGGACCCACGTGTACAAAAATATTTAGAGCAGTTTTTTTTTTTTTTTGTGGTGGCAAAGAATTGGAAACCAAGGCGATGCCCATCAATTGGGAAATGCCTAAGCAAGTTGTGGTATATGAATGTAATTGAATATTGTTTTGCTATAAGAAATGGAGAGGATACAAACTTCATAATAACCTGTAAAGAACTACATGATGTAAGGCTGAGTGAGAGGAGTAGAACCAGGAGAACATTGTACACAACCAGAGTCATATTGATTCTGTGATGACTAATTTTGATAGACTTGGCTCTAATCAGCAATACAAGGCTTAATGACAGCTCCAAAGGAATCATGATGGAAAGAGTTATCTACCTCCAGAGAAATAACCATGGAGTCTGAATGCTAATTGAGGCAAATTTATCTACTCTCTTTTTTTCTGTTTTTTTTTTTTCTCTCTCATATTTTTTGGTTTTGTTTCTTCTTTCTCATGATTCACTCCATTGATCTTGGTTCTTCTTTATTACTTAATTAGCATGTAAATATGTTTAATGCAAAGGTATATGTAGAATATATATTGGATTCCAGGCCACCTTTGGGGGAAGGGGGAGGAGAGAGAAGGGAAGAAAATGTGGACCTCAAAAACTTGTGGAACTGAGTGTTGTAATATAAAAATAAAAAAAATCTTTAAAAAACACAAAATCAAAGACCTTACATCAAAAGCCTCCCAAAAAAAAAATCCAAATTTCTCTCAGGCCATGGAAGAGCTCCAAAAGGATTTGGAAAATCAAGTAAGAGGAGTAGAGGAAAAACTGGAAAGCTAAATGAGAGTGATGCAACAAAATCATATAAAACAAGTCAATGACTTGCGAAAGGAGACATAAAAAAAACTGAAGAAAATAACCACTTAAAAATAGACTAACCCAAATAACAGAAACCAATAAGAAAAATGCCTTAAAAGGCAGAATTAGTCAAATGGAAAAGAGGGTCCAAAACACCATTGAATCAAACACTGCTTTAAAAAAATTACTACAGAGCAAGTGGAAGGTAGTGAGTTTATGAGAAATCAAGAAATTATAAAACAGAACCAAAATAATGAAGAAATGGAAGACAATGTGAAATAGCTCATTGGCAAAACCACTGACCTGGAGAACAGATCCACAGGAGATAGTTTAAAAATTATTGGACTACCTGAAAGCCATGATCAAAAAAAGAACTTAGACATCGTCTGTCAAGAAATTACCAAAGAAAACTGACCTGATATTACAGAACCATAAGCTAAAATAGAAATTGAAAGAATCCACCAATCACGTCTTAAAAATGATGACCAAAAATAAAACCTCCTGGGAATATTGTCACCAAATTACAGAGTTCCCAGGTCAAGGAGAAAAATATTACAAGCAGTCAGAAAGAAATAATTCAAGTATTGTGGAAACACAATTAGGATAACACAAGATCTAGCAGCTTCTACCATAAGGGATAGAAGGGCTTGGAATATGATATTCTGAAGGCCAAAGGAGCTAGGATTGAAATCAAGAATCACCTACCCAGCGAAACGGATAATACTCCAGGCAAAATATGGATTTTCAATAAAATAGAGTACTTTCAAGATTTCTCAATGAGAAGACCAGAGCTGAATAGAAAATTTGACTTTCAAATACAAGAATCGAGAGAAGCATGAAAAGGTAAACAAGAAAGAGAAATCATAAGGGACTTATTAAAGTTGAAGCATTCTCTTTATATTCCTACATGGAAAGACGATATTTTTCATTCATAAGACCTTTCTCAGTATTAGGGTAGGTGAAGGGAATATACATACATACATACATACATACGTATGTATACACAAACACACACACATATATATGTATATATACACGTATATATACATATATATGTGTGTATATATATATATATATGTATACATATGGAATATATTGGGAGGAGAAAGGCAGAGATAGAAGGGGGTAAATTATCTCAAATAAAAGTGGCAAGAAAAAGTAGTTATAACGGAAGGGATGAGTGGACTGGTGAGAAAGAATGAGTGAATCTTTCTCTTATTGGATTTCAGTTAATGATGGAATAAAATACAAACTCATTTGGGTATCTCACCCTAAAGGAAAGTAGGGGAGAAGGGGATAAGAGGGGGCATGATAGAAGGGAGAGCAGATTTGGGGAGGAAGTAATCAAAAGCAGTGATTCATGTGTGGCCTATGTTGAATTGCTTGCCTCCTCAAGTATCATGGATGGGGAGGGACGAAGGGAGAGAATTTGGAACTCAAAGTTCTAAAAAATAAATGATGAGAAAAAAAGTTGTTTTTACATGCAACTGGGAAATAAGATATAGAGGCAATGGGGTATAGAAATCTAACTTGCCCTACAAGAAAGTAAGGGGAAAGGGGATAAGGGGAGTGGGAGGGGGGTGATGTGAGGGAAGGTAGACTGGGGAAAGGGGCAACCAGAATTTATGCCATCTCAGAGTTGGGGGGAGGGTAGAAATGGGGGGAAAATTCGTAACTCAAAATCTTCTGGAAATCAATGTTAAAAACTAAAAATATTTAAAAAATAAATAAATAAACAAAAAAGTTAAAAAAAAATAAGCTGGTGATCAAATATACTCTGTTATTTTAGGATCTTTGCATTGACTTTTCATAGTGCAAGTCCAAAATCCATTTGTATGGGACTCTCCTCCTATTGGTTGAGATCAATGTTCTACACTAAATTATGGTTAAAGCCAAGCTCAAGAGAGTATGAGAACTAAAGAATCCTTGAGTCTTCTTCAAGTTTCTCTTTTGTGTCTTCCTAGATTCTTTTCCTTTAGCAACCCTAAGTGTCATTGGCCCCATCTATCTTTCTTTTTGAAGCTAGGACTCAGAAGTAACCTAAGTGACAGGAGGCCTCAAAATGACTTGAAACTTGGAGAGAAGGGAAAGAAAACTCAAGAAGGTTTAAACTCTCCTGTTCTTACTAACTCTTGTTGTTCAGTTGGTTCAACTATGTCTGACTCTTTGTTTCCCCATTTGAGGTTTTGTTGGCAAGGATACTGGAGTGGTTTGCCAATTGCTTTTCTAGCTCATTTTATACATTAGAATTACAAGTAAAACAGAACTAAGCGACTTACCCTGGGTCACATAGCTAGTAGGGGATTGAAGTCAAGTTTGAACTCAGGAATTCCTGACTGTATGCCTCATGCTCTATCCACTGCACCACCTAACTTCCGCTTATTTATTCTATTTCACCTTTTACACCAGGCAGAATGTTAATCACCATCATAATGGAAAGAGTCTCATAACAATGGACTTTGTTACTGGGATTTCATTTGAATCCATGTTGTGGATAGACATAAAGGTATTAAGTTTTTTTTGTTTGTTTTTTCCCTCCTGTCAACCTTCATCCTTCTAAACTACTATAATTTCTCCTGAATTGTAGCTTCTACCTCATACTAACTTGTTCAAAATATAATATTGAGGGGGCTTTCATTTTTCTCTCTAGATTTACAATTTAATTTTTTTTTCCTATTGAATTGCAAGACCCCCAGAAATGACATGTAGATCACCTCTTGTGAGGTACACTCCATCCCTGGCCATGAGCGTGTCATTTCTTGATTTTAAGCTTTGATCAGAATCTGAACCTCAATATTGTTCTTCTTTTCTTCCTTTTACCAGAACTAGATGATATCTCAGCTGACAGCATGTAGCGGCAAGTAAAGTGGGACTTTTGTTGTCTTTTGTTTTGGAATGCTTCTCAGCATTAAGGCAATCAAACGAGTCTTGAATTTATTTGAGTCTTTGATTGAATTGGGAGTCTTTGATGACATGCTTATATCACAAGAAGGCTTAGGTCACATGGGTTTGAGTCACATGGTTGTGGTGCCCTCTGACCCTGAAGAAGTATGTACATACTCTGAGGTTAGCATTTTGCTTGGGGCTCACTCAGTGGAAGAGTGTCCTGTGATTTAACCAGATAAGACTCTGGGTAGCTGTTAAGGAGCCCTCTGGCTTTGAAAACACAGATGTTGGTGCTTCTCTCTCCAATAACTATGTATGTATAGCCTTGGCCAGACAACTAGAAGCCTATCTGTTGATTTGTGTTATTTTGCTCTGTGTGTATAATTTCTGTTTGCAATTTCTGTTTGTTTTTTTCTGAAGTTCAGGGTACTGCCTTTTCCCCCTCAACTAAGTGAATGATATCTGTATATTTAATTAAAGTAAGATTTTAAAACCTAAAAGTTGCTTTCCTTAGAAAAGCAGATCAAAGAACCTGTGCTAGTAGCCGTCCTGTTTGCTGGTGTTATTGGCCTTACACAGTCACAGTAGTGGCAAGTAGCAATGTCGTTGCTCAGCACTATTGGACCCAAATTATCATCTTTTACAGCACACGTTACTAGCTACGTTCTTTATTAAATGATATAATTCCATCCTCTTCTTAAAGAACTTCTTGTCTCTTACTTATCTTCAAATAGTTATTGGTAATTCTTCCTCTTTGTATTTCTTGGTTTGATGATTGTCTACCCTTCCAACTCTTGTCCTAGCTCAGGATTCCTCTCTTTTTCTATATATTTTTAATCTTTTTGTTCTTTTAAAACCTTCTTCACTCTTTTAAAGAGATCTTTCATTCTCCCTGATAACCTGAAGATGAGAAAATCATTCTTCAAATCCCCTTTTTCAGGAAATCTACTGAGGACATTGAGCACAGATATCACTTACTTGGCTATGAAATAAGTGTAGACATGGTGAGCTTTGGGAATATTAATGAAAAAAATATTCTCAACCTTTTAAACTTACTGGTATCAAAACCTCAAGTCCTTTGTTTGCTTCACTGGCAACCTATCTAGACAAATCTTCTGGTGCATTCTGCTCATGAAATCAAAATTTAAATAATAACTAATAACTGCTATTTACTTACATAAAGCTTTAAATTTCACTAAGTTCTTTATCCACATACAGGCACATATAGATATCTATATATCTGTGTCTATTGATCTCTCAAAATAGGCATATATGCATAGTGTGCATACATGCACACACACATATATACATACACACACATATATATATATATATATATATATATACACATATATGTGCTTATCCAGCTACCTGATTTAAGTTTCATAATAATCTTTTGACAAAGATTCTATAGGTATTCTTATCCCCATTTTTCAGATTGGTCATTGAGGCTCAGAGACGTTATATGTTTTGTCTCTGGTCACATCACAGTAGTTATCTCAGTCACGGTTTGAAATCTGGTCTCCCTGAATGTAGTGGAGTATTCTGTCTCTATTCCATTTTTTTCTTAATTTCATTCACTTTTCTTTCTTTGATAGTTCAATTATAGTCATACTTTGCTCCTATTTCCTTCTCTGACTAAATTTATTCCTCTAATCCTCTTACACCTTCTGTTTCCTTTTCATTTCTTTTCATGCTTCTATTTAAAACTTTCAACTTCCTTTGGCTTTCACCTACTCTCTCAACTCAAGTCTTTTTCAGTTCACATCATCCCCCCCCCCCATTCTTTAGTTTTGTTGGTAAGTATGCCTACTATATTAAGAGCTGGGCAACTAATACAAAATTGAAAAGACAGTCTCTGGTCTCAAAGAGCTTACAGTGGAGTAGTAGATTAACACAGCACACAAAAATGAAGACGAAAATGGAAAGAGATAATGAAATACAGGATCATGATGGAATCTAGTCCAAAGGTATGATGGGAAATGATTAGATGGCTGACATGTGAGCCCTCTTTGAATAGAGATGTTGGAAGTTTCTTGTTTTACTCTCTAGTCCTCTAATTAAAGGACCAGAGTGTACTGATGAGTTGTGAGTAGCAATAATAATGCAGTCTTGAAGGATGATATATTTCCTGGTGTTGAGCTTCCCTGGGGGTAGGGCCAGGATGGAATTCAATCCAGAGGGTGCAACTGGTGGGAAATTATAAGAAACTTCTTAATAAATCCTAATATTTCTAAATCTACTTATTCATTATTCCTTCTCCTTTTCTTTCTAATTTCTTGACTTAAATCAAACAAAATTCAGATGTGTTCAGCTAGTCAAGAAAGAAAATAAATTCTTGTCAATAGTCACATTGGGATAATAATGAAGTCATGTTGTAGCTATGATAAATAGGGTCATTTATTAATATATATGTGTATATATATATATCATATGACTTTATATCAGAATGAACAACTACTCTTAGAGCTCTAATTAGTGTCTGTTTAAAATTGGAAGCTGACCTTGATCAAAAAATGGAATAAAAATATAGGTCTAATACAACATGAATAAATATTAAAGCAAGATTTAGGTCAGTTGAATTATTTGTGTAAAAATAGGAATAACGAGTATTAATGCTACAAATAGGGATCAGAATAAACATTGGCACAGGTGAGATTAAAATTTGGAGTGATTATTTTATTAATATTTTTACAGTATCAGAAAGTGATTGAAATAAGTTATGAGCAATTCTTATATGTCTTAGAAAAAATTAAGTTGCATGCAAATTCTAGTCTCTGTCACATTCTGTCACTTCTCCCAAAAGCTTAGTTTCATTGACACTCAGTTTCCTCCTCTATAACACGACAGAGTTGAATACAATGACCTCAAAGGTCTCTTCCCACTCTGAAGTTATTGTTCATAATAACTCAGAGATATGATAATGGGAAGTCACATCAACTCTCTGATCCTGTCCTTCATCTATGAAATAGCAATAATAACAGTACTCTTACACATAACCTTATAGCCTGGAGAAGCTTGGTATTGACCTTATATATACCTAATAAACGCAAGAATTTGAAACAAAAATTGAGATTGAGCTTGATGGGTAATCTCTTGAAGTGGCTACAGCTGGGATTCTTTTTCTTGTGCCTTTTGTCCTCTTCTTCACGTGCATAGAATACTAAAAATCCTTCGAGGCTACGGAAACTAAGAATAGGGGTGTGGTGTGGTTCAGATTCAGATGACCTTTATCATTTATTAGAAGCATAGTCCCTGAAATGTTTTTAAGTGGCATATTTTGTCAATTAGATATTCAATGTGAGTTAAAAACATGCTTTAACCCTTAGTCCAAAGATAAAAGTTTAGACTTTTCCTTTGGAATTAAGAAGAAAAGTTTAAAAAAAGAATTAATGTCGTGTGCTACAAATTAATTGGTTGACTCTTCTGTGTTTGAAAAGAAACTGCATACCTGGATACAATGTTTTCCTCTTGGAAAGGGAAAATTTATTACAGTCAGATTTCTGAGAAATGACAAACTCTTCTATGGGTAGGAAAGCAGCTAAAAGTTTTCTGGAGTCTGACACAGGTCATCTGAGCATCCTGCCTTAGTAAAAGAAGTAAAGAATACTCCCTTGGGCCTTAAACTGAAAGATGATCATAGTTCTGGATCTGAAAGGAATCTCATCCTTTTTCTCTTTAGGGGAAAAAGAGTTACCTCAGATGAAGACTTCTGAAAACAGAAGCAAGGGGTAGAGAAAAAAGATCCACTACCTCCATCCCCAGATAAGTCACATTTGGCAGTAACCAGAAATGAATGATGTATCAGGACAGCATCATCAAGAAGGAGTCCTGGAAGTTGAGGAGGAAGAATCAGTTGGCAGAATACAGACCATGTGTATATGACTGCTAGGCACAGCACATCATGGTAGATTTTCAGAAAGCAGAAGGATAAAACAATAGACGGTGTTAGCAATCTTGCAATGTTTGAGAAGTGAGTTGTCCTTACATATGTGTGCCTTGACTCTATCTGCTTGCTGTATTGTGCCATTATGCATATGGCAGTATAAGTTTTTACAGGTGTACTCTTTCACTCATGATCATTACACGTGCTAACTCACCTCCTTAATAGTGTGTATATACATATGTGTATGTATAAGTATGCATGTATATATTTGTATATTGATGCACATGTGTATATATGCTTATGTATATGTTTTATATACATATAATTATACATATTGTACAAGTGCTTTGTAGATAGAGATTGATAGAAGATAGAATGAGAGAGAAAGAGAGAGAGAGAGAGAAAGAGAGAGAGAGAGAGAGAGAGAGAGAGAGAGAGAGAGAGAGAGAGAGAGAGAGAGAATAGATAGGAAGAGTGTATAGGGTATGGGGGAAATGGAAACGGGGAAATGATATGGTTTTGTCCTTCTATTATGCTATTTCAATGAATTGCCTTTGCTTTGAATAAAATGTGTCCTGTTCTTGGCTAGAAGAAGTATATGCATTAGTGGTGCTTATATTTTGTGTTATATTTTGTGGTTTAGAAGCTACATTTTTTTAAAAAATATTTCTATTTATTTTTTATTATTTTTTAAAAACCTGGAAGGATTTATTTTTTGTCCTGTGAAGGTTTCATTTATGATTTCTTGAAATATAGGCCTGGAAAAAAACACTTTTAAGAAGCCCATTTTACTTTATATGGATCAACTTGACTAAGTGTTAAACCTAAAACACTCTGGCTTTCATTTAATAACTAATAGTAGCAAGGATTTATCACATAACTTCACATTATATATTATGAGGACTGGTATTTATTTCAAATAGAAAGCATTTTGATATAAAGAAAGCATCAAATGACAAATAGCATAAATCCAGAAAACATTATTTCTATTTCATGCCACTACCCGTTGAAAACCCAACCTTCAATATTTGGTAATTATAGTTCTTAATTCTGGGATTCTGGTACAAATTTCAAGAGACACTCTCACCCTGTCAAAATTAGAGTAGTTTGATAAGGCTTACCAAAAATGATGACTTGATAACCTGGCCAGTGTTGGCCTTTACCACTCAATGTTTGAACTCTCTGCTTGCTATCCTCTGCTAATGTGGACCATATGAAGGCCAATGCTTTGAACACCAACAAAGCTATTAATTCTTCAGTTGTGGTATTGGCAAGAACGTGAAAAGCTCCAATGACTTGCCAAAATTCTGTGGCATTACACCTGAATTCTGGTATTGACAGCAATGGGGAAATGTCAGATTATTAAGACAATTTAATTCAATATTTCAATTTAATAATCATTCAAGCACCTACTTTTTAGCAGGCACTGTGCTAGGTGTTTGGTATACAAATAAGAAAACGTAAAGACTTTCTCTTCCCTAAAGGTACTTACGATCAAATGGGGGAAGACAACACACACACACACACACACACACACACACACACACACACACACACACACGATGGGACAAATGGTGGAGGCAGATGCACAACATTCCTCCAGATCTGGAGGAATCATGTTCCATGAAGTTCAAACAAAGCCGAGGTGCAGATATGAAATGGAGAGTAAACAAAACACCTTGGAAGGATGGAACATGGGTGACAGGACATCCCTGCTGTAGTGGTCACTTGGGCTAGATAGTTTTTGAAGTCTTGCCAAGTTCTGGCTTTTTGATTCTATGATCATTTACCTAACCCCTGCCCCACTTCCCTCTTTTTTTTAAATTATAATTTCACTTTGATCTTCCTTGCTGTTGCATGACACAAGTTAATGACAGACCAGTTAGCTAATTGGCAACAGCCACAACAGCCACAAATTGCATTGATTTAGTACTATAAGGTTTGAAAATCATTTTAAGTATATGGTATCTTTTGATCCTTTCATCAGTCCTGCGAGGGAGATGCTAGTAATTATCTCTATTTGACAAATAAGAAAACCGAAGTTCCAAGAAGTAAGTGACTTGCAAGTGTTACATTGAAAAGAGAGTACAGACTCTCTTTCCCAGCAGGTCAGGAACATTTAAACGCAAATCCGCCTTGGACACATTCCAACTTTGTGATGCCAGGCACATCACTTAGCTCCTTTCAGATTCATTTTTATATTTGTAAAATTGGGATAATAATAGCATTTACCACATAGGATTTTTGTAAGAATCAAATATAATAAAAGTAAAATGTGAGCACATGTGAGAACTAAGTCTGGGCTAGAGGCATATATGGCTCCTGGAAAGTGCAGTTTAGTAAACTTTATAGAGCCATATCCATTAAGAAACTCTCTTTATGTGCATTGTCTCATTGGACCCTCTATAAAGGTTCATAGTTCAAATCCACAGTACAAATGGGAGCAATAAGGCTATGAAGGATGTTAGAAATATATCAGATGCTACAGAGGGGATTCTGATTCAGGTATGGATTGAACTAGATGATCTCTGTGCTCCTTTGGACAAATATGAAATTCTATGATCTGCTATATTATACACATTGCCCAGTCAGAAAGTGAGGAGTTAACAAAGGGAGTTAATTGAATTGCTAAAGGTTATAAGGATATTGAATGTCAAGAATCTGGTTCAAATTCAGGTCTTTTGCCTCCCAAGCCAAACGCTCTTTCCTCTACACTGCAATATCCTGAGTCTCAAGTCCTTTGCACTACTAAATAGAGTTCCAAATTAGCTTTCCTATTCTAGGCTAAAAGTTAATGAATATTTTCTTCCTTTCCTACCATGGCATCACAGAAATATTGCAGCATATTGAGTTACATGACCCATATTTGAAATCCTGACTTTCAAGATTTCTCCACCATATTTCAGTTGCTTCCTCAACCTGGAAATTTCCCCAATGCTGAAAAGAGAATAAAATTAAAAACTAAAACAGTAACAAAATACTTAACACAGTATCTGGAACATAGCAGGTGCTTGATAAATAGTTATTCCCTTCCCCACTTGGAACTTCCCTAATCTGCAGCCCTCTTCTCCACTCTCTGACTTTCATTCAGTTCATGGGCCCAGGCCAGCCATCCTTCATTTCTATCTGGGCTGTAGCTCTGTGAATTTTCAGAATTTGCCCCCATATCCATTCATTCAGGGGTACCTTTTCATTCTAGACATTTTCAGCCTTATTAAGTTAGGAACCCCACCCCATTATAATTCAAACTCCTTAAGGCCAAGGATTCACTTTCTTTTTGTTTATGTTTCTGTCCCAGCAACTCGCACTATGTCTGCCGCATAGTAACTGCTCAATAAATATTTTTTTTTGCCAATCTGCTTTGCCAGTTTCATTTCTCGCATTCAAATCTCTCTCCTCTTTGTAAAATGACAATAATCATTAGAGACCTACCTCCTCTATAGATTTGTTATTAAAATTAATTGATTTAATGTTGGGAAAGCACCATATAAACCTCATAGAGTTGAATTCAAAGATTTTCTGCTAGCCTTTTGAAACTCAATACTCCTCCTCTTCCAATAAAGGAAATTACAACCCAATACAAGAACTTCAGGCCTTGCTCAGTATATACATGGAAAAACAAACAAACAAAGAAAAAAAAACCTCCCTTTCCTTTGTTTCCTCCATTCACATTTTGCTGTGATCAAAGATGTACCTCCGTACCAAAGAGTGCCATTAAAATCTGCAGTTGTTGTTCATATAAGATGTGCCTGGAGATTTAAGTTCTATCTTGGCCACCATTCCCAAGCTGTACCACTCTAAGAATGTTTACTCCTTTTCTTTATATAATGAAAATTATTCTCCTAATGATAGTGATTAGATGTCTTAAATTACTGAAATTAAAAAAGAAAATCCGTTAGTATTGGGCACATAGAAAAATCCTTCCGTTATTCATTCGTCAGTATATGTTTATAATGGTGCTAAATAAATATAAAGTAGCATCTGTTGAGCAATTTAAAATTTGCCTCTTCATGTAGATCATCTATATTACAAACAGAGTGTGTTATTTAAAATATTAGTTATATTCATGGATTTGAATCTTCACTTTTAAATAGCTGGTTCAAAATGATTTCATAGTTAAGATAGTCATTGACCAGTCTGAATATAACTATCTCCCTCAGTTTCTTCAACTGTTAAATGTGGATCACGATAGCATATACCTCTCTGGGTTTTTGTAAGGATCCAATGAGCTAATATTTTTGAAGCATCCAGCACAGTCTCCGGAGTATAGTTAGTTCTTAATAAATTTTGCTTTCTTTTCCTACTAATGGCCATGGTACTTTTTACCAGAATAGTTGGGTTTGGGTCCCATCTCTGTCACCTACTATCTGCCTATTTGGAGTCAAGTCAAACAATGATAATATCAATAAGATTTCAGTGATCTGAGTTCAACCAGTATGAGTATACCTTCCTTGCAGGGAGAAAGTAAATCGAATACCTTAGCATATGGATCTTAATGAGCTATTGTTCTTTTAGTTGTATCTGACTCTTTGTGACCCCATTTGGGGTTTCCTTAGCAAGATACCAGAGTGGCTTGCCATTTCCCTTTCCAGTGGATCCATTTTGTCAGGCAATCAGAGTTCAAGTGACTTGCTCAGAGTCACACAGCTAGGAAGTCCCTGGGGCTAGATTTGAATTCTGGTGTTCCTGATTCCCAGTCCAGTGTTCTCTCCAGTGAGGCCACTGGCTACCCCTTAATGAGCTACTGCTGCTAAAATAACTCATAACCTTATATTCATTTTTTGGTGGTTGGTTTAAAAGCAATGATTCACATTTATGTAGTTCTTCACAAATTCAGTCTCCTAACTATGGAAAAGAAATGTTATAACTACAATTTCTTTGGGTATTAGACACTATCATCATTCTCTTTTTGTCAATGAAGAAACTAAACTTTAGAAGTTGAGTGACCTACCTTTGGCTATTTGTCCACTGGATGAATAGGTGGTAGTCTCCTGACTATAAGACCAGTACAATGGCCAATCTACCATATAGATTTGTACTTCAGTTGACTCATCTGTAAGGTGAGAATAATTATCCTTCTACTACTATCCTCATGGTGATGTTCAGAGGATCATATAAAGTAGTAGATATCAAAGAGCTTTGTAATTTAAAATTCCTATCTAAATCAAGCAAAGATGCATCACCTAGCATCTGTCAAATATTTGACTATGTGCCAATCACAGTTCTAAGCTCTAGGGGAAAGAAGTTTGAATTACATTTGAACAAAAGAAACATGTTTATAAATCAATGTATGCAGTATAAATATAGGGTAGATCAGAAATTCTTTAGATATTATATGTCATAGACCCCTTTGGCATTCAAGTGAAGCTCATGGATTTTGAATAATGATTCTTGGTAATATTCATAATTTAATTTAATTCTAAATTTCATTTAGAGGTTAATGAAAATTAAGATATGGCTTCTCTCCCTTCTAATATCATGGAGGTTTTGAAATTTATCCTATATATCTTCTGAGTGTATGGATCCCAGGTTTAGAATGTCTGGATTATATGGAAGGTTACTTTCGAAAAGAAAGAATGGATAGTCATATAGAGCAGGAAAGAGGTCATGGAGAATATGATATTTGAACTATGTTGTGAAGGAAGTCAAGGAATATAAGATCCAAGATCTTGCTACATCTGATATAGAGTTGCCTGAGAGTACTGAGAATGTAAAGGATGTTCCCAAGGTCACAATCCAGTGTCAAAGGGAGAACTTGAACCAATGTCTTTATGAATCTGAGACCAACTAAATGACCTGCAAGATTACTTTAAACATATGACTGAGAGATATTGGAGCCCAGTACTCCTTGCATTAAAGTAGATAGCAGCATAAAACAGGATTTTCAGCCCTTCCTTGGAATCTGCACTTTTTTCTTCTGTTTCCTCAATTTATGTTTTTCTAAGTGATCAAAGATGTATCGCCACTACACCATAGAGTCCCACTAAACTATGGAATTGTCACATAATAAAACTTTCAAAGAAATATTCATATATGATATGTCTGGATATTCATGTTTTAGATTGGCTTCCATGCCAGAGCTACACCACTTTAGGAATAATTCTTCCTTTCTGCCATTTAATGAATGAATCCTTATAATCTGTGTGTGTGTGTGTGTGTGTGTTTTGCACATACTATTTTATTTGATCCTCAAGATTGGGTTGTAAAGTGGGGCCAACAGGTATTATTATATATGTTTTATAGGTAGGGAAACTGAGACAAGAAAAAATTTTTACACGACCTGTGAATCCATTGTCACATAGTTTTTGTCAGAGGCTGGATTCTGATCCAGGTCTCTGCTAACTCCCCACCACTATCCAATCTTTCCCCTATACCACTAAGCTGCCTCCTAGTAATTTTTTTCATATTCATGGACTTTAAATGTTCTCTGTATCAGTCAAACTGCCTTTGTAGTTGTTCTCCATACGTGATATACCGTTTCCTGCCTTCATGCCTTACCATAAGGGTACCTTATGTCTGGAATGCCCTCTCCTTACCTGTGCTACATAGAATCTCTGCCTGCTTTCAAAGCACAATTCAGATGCCACATCCTACTTAAAGTCTTTATTCAAATTATTTTGCATATTAATTAATTTATTTTTAGTTTTCAACATTCACTTCTATAATATTTTGAGTTCCAAATTTTCTCCGGATCTGTCCTCTCTCCCCACCCCAAACCGCATGCATTATGATTACCCCTTTTCCCAATCTGCCCTCCCTTCTATCACCCTCCTCCCTTCTCTTATCCCTTTCCTTTAAGTTTTCCTGTAGGCAAGATAGATTTCTTTATCCCATTGCCTGTATATCTTATTTCCCAGTTGCATGGAAAAAAATTTTAACATTTCTTTTTAAAGCTTTGAGTTCCAAATTCTTCCCCTTATTCCCTCCCCACCCACCCTCATTGAGACAGCAAGCAAGTCAATCTAGGTAATATATGTGTAGTCATGCAAAACATTTCCATGCTAGTCATGTTGTGAAAGACAACCTGTATTTCCCTCCATCACATCCCTCCCACTATTTATTCTATTCTCTCCTTTGACCCAGTCTCTCCTCAAAAATGTTTGCTTCTTATTACGCCTTCCCCAATTTGTTCTACCTTCCAACATCCATCACACTTATCTCCTTCCCCACTATTTACCTGTAGGATAAGATAGATTTCCACACCCAGTTGAGTGCGTAGGTTATTTCCTCCTTAAACCAAATCTGATGAGAGTAAAGTTCACTCATTTCTTCTCACCTCACCTTTCTCCTCATCTAGTATAAAAGCTTTTACTTGCCTCTTTTATGTGAGAAAATTTATCCCATTCTACCTCTCCCCTCTCCTTGCTCATTAATTAATTTTATATTTTAGATATCATCCCTTCATATTCAACTCACCCTTTGCCCTCTATCTATACATATATTCGCTCCAGCTACTGTAATATTGAGAAAAGTCTCATGAGTTACAAATACAACTTTCCATGCAGGAATGTAAACAGTTCAACTATTAAAGCCCCAAATGATTGCTCTTTCCTGTTTACTTTTTCATGCTTCTCTTGGGTCTTGTGTTCGAAAGTCAAATTTTCTATTTAGCTCTGGTCTCTTTATCAAGAATGCTTGAAAGTTCTCTATTTTATTGAATATCCATTATTTCCCCTGAAGGATTATACTCAGTTTTGCTGGGTAGGTGATTCTAGGTCTTAATCCAAGCTCATTTGACCTCTGGAATATTATATTCCAAGTCCTTTGATCCCTTAATGTAGAAGCTGCTAGAGCTTGTGTTATCCTGATTGTGTTTGCACAATACTAGAATTGTTTCTTTCTGGCTGCTTGCGATATTTCTCCTTGACCTGGGAACTTGGGAATTTGGCTACAATCTTCCTAGGAGTTTTCCTTTTGGAATCTCTTTCAGGAGATAGTTGGTGAATTCTTTCAATCTCTATTTTACCTTCCGGATCTAGAATATCAGGGCAGTTTTCCTTAATATTTTCATGAAAACTGATGTCTATTCTCTTTTTTTGATTATGGCTTTCAGGTAGTCCAATAATTTTAAATTATTTCTTCTGGATCTATTTTCCAGGTCAGTTGTTTTTCCAATAAGATATTTCACATTGTCTTGTACTTTTTCATTCTTTTGGTTTTGTTTTATAATTCTTGAGTTCTCGTAGAGTCATTAGATTCCATTTGCTCCATTATATTATTTTTGCAGGGAGGAAGGCAGGGCAATTGAGGTTAAATGACTTGCCCAAGGTCACATAGCTAGTAAGTGTGTCAAATGTATGAGGCCAGATGTGAACTCAGGTCCTTCTGACTTCAGGGCTGGTGCTCTACTCACTATGCTAATGTGCTGTTCCAATTCATTACAATTTTTAAGGAATTATTTTCTTCAATGAGCTTTTGGACCTCCTTTTCCATTTGGCCAATTCTGGTTTTTAAGTATCTCTTCTCTGCATTGACATTTTGGACCTCTTTTACCATTTGGGTTAGTCTATTTCTTAAGGTGTTATTTTCTTTGGCATATTTTGGGTCTCCTTTAGCAAGCTGTTGACTAGTTTTTCATGATTTTCCTGCAATGCTCTCATTTGTCTTCCAAATTTTCCCTCTACTTCTCTTACTTGATTTTCAAAATCCTTTTTGAGCTTTTCTATGACCTGAGATCAATTCACATTTTTCTTGGAGGCTTTGGATGTAGGAGCTTTGACTTTGTTGTCTTCTTCTAGTTATATGCTTTCATCTTCCTTGTCACCAAAGTAAGAATCTATAGTCTGAATTTTTTCTATAGTTTAGTCATGTTCCTAGCCAATTACTTTAGTTTTTAACTCTTTGTTGAGATAGGACTCTGCTTCCAGCGTGGAAGGCGTACTGTCCCAAACCTCAGGGGTTTTCTTCAGCTTTTTTCAGAGATACTACTAGGGGCCTATAAATTTTCAGTTCTTCTGAGGTGTTATGATCCAAGGAGAAGTGTTTACTCGTCTTCTGGCTTGTGCTCTGGTCTGTGAGTGAACACAAACACTATTTTCTGCCTCGGAATTGTGATAAGTATTCCCTCTCTACCACTGCCACAAGCTCCGCCATGCCAACACTCTTCCTCACCCCAGGACTGCCATCCAGGACTGCAACTGAGATCCAAGCATGGGCAATGCAAGAGAATCCTGCCTCAGTGCCAGCAGAGATCCTTGCAATCCTCCTCTGATGAGCTGCTTGATTTGCCAACCTGTGGGCTAAGAGCTTGTGTTGTTAAGCAAAATTGTCTCATTAGCATGGCTTTTGTTTCTTTTGAGTGGAAGTACTTTCAGCTGTTGAGTGCTAAGCCCCAGGCCCAGGGCCCTGTCAGGTGTGAAACCTGTGTGTGTGCGTGTGGATTGGTGACTTAGGAGGGGCCAGCTGGGGAACCAATGGTCTCTGGT
>CM053625.1:299823143-299867289 GCA_028646595.1 Phalanger gymnotis
TTTTGCTGCGGTGGGGCCTAAATAAATTTCTTGTTGTTTTCTCCTTAGAGAATCTCTCATACCTTGCGATTTCGGACCATTCAAACATATACATGATTATATTTGAGATCATAAATTCGGCCTTCCTACTACAGAGCTCCAGAAGCAGCTGCTGCTGACTACCACTTTGCTGCTGCCCTAGGGCTGGACAGCACTCCTCTATCACCCAGGTCTGACAAACCTTTCCTACTGACGTTCTAAGTTAGCTTTGGGATTTTTGAGTTGAGAAGTCTGGAAACTTCAACAGCTGCCGGTGATTCAGTCCCCTGATACTTGCTCCTGGTTTGCTTGGAGGCCTAGTCTGTGCTGGTGCTGGGAGAGTTGGTCTGCCCTCCTTTCCCAGCCAATTCAATAGACCTTTCCTGTCAAACTTCCAGGTTGACTGGACTGGAAATTTGTTTCACTCTGTCATTTTGTGGATTCTGCTGCTCTAGAATTTGTTTAGAGTCATTTTTTTATAGGTCATAGGAGGTGTTTGTGGGAGATTCCAAGTGAATCCCTGCTTCCTTCTCTGCCATCTTGGCATTGCCCCACCCCCCTTATACATTTAATGATGGTGATTAGATTTGTTATTGATTTTATATATATATGTAGATAGATAGATATATACATATATAGAGAGAGAGTATATATGTATATATATGTGTGTATATGTGAATTATATATATGTACACATATACAGATATGTATGCATGCATACACATATTTTTTCAATAGTCAGTTTTATAAGATTTTGAGTTCTAAATTTTCTTCCACTCTCTCCTCCCCCACCAAGACAGCATGCAGTATGATACATGCTATACGTGTGCCGTCATATTTAACATATTTCCACATTAGTAAGAACAAAAGGGAAAAACACAAGAAAGAAGAAAAGAGAACAAGAAAAAAATAATATGTTTTGATCTACATTCAGACTTCATAGTTCTTTCTCTAGATGTAGATAGCAATTTCCATCTTTAGTCTTTTGGAATTAAGATCATTGAATTTCTGAGAAGAGCTAAGTCTATCAAGATCAGTCATCACAAAATGCTCCTGTTAGTGTGTACAATGTTCTCCTGGTACTCTCACTTCACTCAGCATCAGTTCGTGCAAATTTTTCCAGGTTTTTCTTGAATCTACCTGCTCATCATTTCTTATGGAATAATAGTATTCCATTACATTTGTATACCACAACTTGTTCATCCATTTCCCAACTGATGGGCCTCCCCTCAATTTCCATTTCTTGGCCAACACAAAAAAAGAGTTGCTCTAAATATTTTTGTACATGTGGGTCCTTTTTTCCTTTCTATGATGGCTTTGGGATACAGATCTGGTAATGATAATGCTGACTGAAGGTTATGCACAGCTTTATAGCCCTTTGGGCATAGTAACAAATTGCTCTCCGGAATTGTTGGATCAGTTCACAACTACACCAACAATGTATTAGTGTTCCAGTTTTCCCACATCATATCCAACATTTATTATTTTCCTATTTTGTCATATTGGTCAAACTGATAGATGTGATGTGAAACCTCAGACTTGCATTTGTCTAATCACTAGTGAGTTAGAGCATTTTTTTCCTATGACTATAGATACCTTTAATTTCTTCATCTAAAAATTTCTTCTCAAATCCATTGAACATATCTCAATAGAAGAATGAGTCGTATTCTTAATAAATTTGCTTCTGTTCTCTATATGTTTTGAAAATGAGGCCTTTATGAAAGACACTAGCCGTGAAAATTGTTTTCCAGCTTTCTGCTTCCCTTCTAATCCTTGTTGCACTGGCTTTGTTTGTACAAAAAAAAAATAGTGTAATCAAAATTATTTATTTTGCATTTCATAATGTTATCTAGAACTTATTTGGTGACAGAATCTTCTTTTCTCCATAGATCTGACAAGTAAAGTATTCCTTGCCCTCCTGATTTGCTTATAGTGCTACCCTTTATGTCTACCACATGTACCCATTTTGACTTTACCTTGGCACATGGTGTAAGATTTTGTCTATGCCCAGCCTCTGCCATACAATTTTCCAGTTTTCTCAGCAGTTTTTGTCAAATAGGGAGTTTTTATCCCAGAAACTGGAGCCCTTGGGTTTATCAAAGAGCAGGTTACTATAGTCATTGACTGTTTTATCCTGTGTACTCACACTTTTCCACTGATCCATCACTCTATATTTTAGCCAGTACCAAATAGTTCTGATGATTGATGCTTTATAATATCTGGTAGAGCAAGGCCACCTTCCTTTGCATTTCTATTCATTAATCCTCTTTATATTTTGGACCTTTCATTTTTCCAGATGAATTTTGTTATCATTTTTTTCTAGTTCTATAAAATGTTTTTTGATAATTTCATTGCTATGGCATTGCATAAGTAAATTAAGTTAGGTAGAATTGTCATTTTTATTATATTTTCTTATGCTGCCATTTAGCAACTGATATTTTCCCAACTATTTAGATCTAAATTTAGTTGTGTGAAAAGTGTTTTGTACTTGTGTTCATGTGGTTCCTGGGTTTGTCTTGGTAAATAGACTCCCAAATATTTCATATTGTCTACAATTACTTTAAATTAAATTTATTTTTCTCTCTCTTCCTGCTGGGCACTGTTGGTAATATATAGAAATGCTGATTATTTATGTGGGTTTATTTTATATCCTGCAACTCTCTAAAGTTCTTAATCATTTTAAGAAGTTTTTCAGTTGATTCTCTAGGATTCTCTAAGTATACGTACTATCATATTATCTGCAAAGAGTGATAGCCTTTTTTTCCTTTGCCTATTCAAAGTTCATCTAAGTATACCACTTATGATATGTTCTTTTTTGCATTTTTTTCCTCATGATGTTTGCCTATTCCCTGGCTTTTAAAGTTGAGCTATGTTTTGGGGGTATAGGGGGCACTGTCCCAAGCTTCTTATGCTAGGGAATAGGGCCCTATTCACTGGTTTTGTGTGATAGGGCCTCAGATGCTGGCAGCTAGAGGTTGTAGGTGTCTGGCAGCTTATCCTACTGTAGAGCTGGGGTGCTCTTGTGTGTGCTGGGGCCAGGTGGGTTTTTTTCTACATTCCCCTGAAGCTACACTGAAGCACATGGAGGCCTAGCCACAAGAGCATGCTTGCCTTTCTGGGGCTGGGCTGGTGCACATGATAGTTCTCTGAGCTGGAGTCTGCCAGTTCTTTTGGCTATGCTAAGGCTTGTGAGGGTCCTGGGGTTGGCGTTTGACTTACACACCACCTTGGGGCTCAGAAACTTTTGCTGACTTGCTACGGTGGAGCTTGTTGTTTTGCTGGATTGCTTCTTGTCCTGAAATGTGCTTCCCTTTTACCAAAGTGACATTGACTTTTCTGGCTGATCTTCCAAGTTCCCTGGGCTAAAAGATTGCTCCACTTTATTTTTCGACTATCTCTGCTATTCCAGGATTTTTCTTGGGTCACTATTTTCTGTTTTTAATTCGTTTCTTTGTTTGTTTTCAGAGATCAACGAGGGAAAATGACAAAGATTTACTGCTTACTTCATCTTGGCTCCTGGAAGTGTGCATACACACATTAAATAATATGTAGATATCTATATCTGTATGTCTATGCCATGTATCATGCTAAGCACTTTACAAATATTTACTTCTTTGATCTTCACAACATTCCCGTGAAGTTGTCCCTCTTATGACATCATGATCCATATTGTACAAGACAAAAAACTGAGGCAAGCATTTATATTCATATAGTTCACTTGAAAACTTAAATATGAAGTATTTATGCACCAACCATTTAAAAAATTTAAAAATGAGTATCCATAAATATTAATATTTTCAATAACATGTTCTGTTTTTAATATAGTCCACATAAGGAGGTAAATATTAAACTGTTGAATAAATGCTATTTTATCAAGCAATATACCCATACACATATATATGTATATATGTGTGTGTTTATAGGTACATGAATGTGTTTACGTTGCTTATATATGCACCCATCCATATGTACAAAAAATGTCATTGTATTACCTATCCCATAGGGCTATTGTGAAGAAGGAGGTTTGCAGACTATAGAGATCAACATTTTCTTAATCACAATTTCTCACAATAAAGCTTCATTAATGCAATATGGAAAATTCAAAGGCCTGGGGACTAGAAATAATTGCCGAAGTCAACATCAGTAGAATAAAACAAGTTTCAAAAGGATTGCAAAAACTGGTCAAACAGAAGGAATAGGACAAAAATTCAGTTGGGAGGGGTCTCTTCCTGAGAGATATAGAAATGGGAAGAGGATCTGAGCATTAATACAACTAGTAAATATCCATGGAAAACTGTTAGTGTACATCCTCTTTGCATATTCATTCATTCAATTGTTCATTCATTCATTTATTTTGGTGAGGCAGTTGGGGTTAAATGAATTGCCCAGGATCATACAGTTAGTAAGTATCAAGTATTTGAGGTCACATTTGAACTTAAATCCTCTTGACACCAGGTCCAGTGTTCTATCTACTGTGCCACATAACTACTCCTCTTGTTGTATATTTAAGTGATCCAGGTAGCATTTGTGGTGGGTGTAAGAAGAATGGCTCAGAAAAAAAAGGTTCAAGCTTCCAAGCATATAGATTTATTAAGCAATGCATGCCAATTGCATAACAAATTGGAACTAGACCTCCTGAGCTTAGGCCTGGACCCTGAAGACAGACAGAATTTTTTATGCATTAAAGTACCTGCTAATCAAATAAATCCAATTAATTAAAAGAAAACAATTGACCAGAACACAAAATTTGGTAATCTAGTTTCTAATTGGAGGACTTTTCAAGTAAGGAGGGGGAGAACAAACTCTTCTGAAATCAGAAGTTATGCTACTCCCTCCAAGTATCTGTAAACAATCAAAGGTACATGGGAACAATAACTCTTCAATATAGAGCCAGTTTTTGAATGAGACACACGTAGACTGCTTGAGGTGTGTAACTGTGAGAAAACTCCTTGTTATCAGTCCTTCGATATGACTGGATTTCTTGTCAGCATAACCTAGGTCCTTATTTAAGGGTCTCTAAGAAGCAGGTCTAGCCTCCCAGTCATGCAAGTTTAGGTTCAAAAAATTCAACAAAGTCCTCTCACAATTCCCACAGCTGAATAAAGTTTCCTCAAAAGACAGAAATTGGACTAGATCTATAATTGTTTAGAAAGAGAACTGAGGTAGATAACACAATCGAGTCAATGTAGTTCATTTAATTTCCACTCCCATTTGCTGCTCTAATCCCTTCAGCTCCTTCATAGTCCAATGCTACCATCTACATATGGCCTTTTTTCATCCCTCCTATACATAACCAAGTTGGGGTTGATCTCCCCCGTTGTATAATTTATTTAAATTCTGTATTGATGTATTTGTATATATGGGTTATTTTTTTCACATATTGAATGTAATTTTTGTTGTATTTTTTTGGTGGCAGGGCAATTGCGGTGAAGTGACTTGCCCAAGGTCACACAGCTAGTATGTATGTCAAGTGTCTGAGGCCAAATTTGAACTCAGGTCCTCCTGACTCCAAGGCTGGTGCTCTACTCACTGAACCACCTAGATGCCCCTTGCATGTAATTTTTAATTTTGTTTTTCATGCCAAGCAACTAGCAGAGTGTTTGTCAAATAGTAGGTGCTTATATATCACTGCTGAATGAAGGAGATTAGTCTGCATGGTATTCTGGAAATTGCAAGGCATTTTATTGTGTTACTCAAGCTGTTAGATGCCTCAAATGCCTATCACTTTAATGCCAGTATTCTTCCAATGTTATGCTATCTCTGCAAATCACAGAACAACATGATCTCAAAATAATGACATTTACAAGTAAGCTGAAGGGGAATGGAAAGATGTACAGTGCACATAAGCAAGCTGGAACATATGGCCAATGATGGTTATATGTGAGAAGTAGAACAAAATGCATCTTCAAGGACAAGTTCAGGAAGAAAAAGGAGATAGACAGGTCATATAATCAGATGGAGAGACAGAAGCAGCTTTGCCTAAGTGCTATGCCAGTACCCTTCGATTATAAAAAGATGCAAAGGAAGGCCTTCACACATTGGAATGCACAAATCATTATGAAAGATTTAAGTATAAAAGTAGGATGTATACTGAAGAAACTAAAAATGTCTTAAAGAATGAAAACAAAAGTATCATTATCATTCTTATTCTTAGTCCATGAAACAAGGTGATGACTATAGAGACTCAGATAAATGCATTATATACTATATATTGTGTTTCCACACCACTCCAATTAATGCAACCATAAAAGGCCCAAACAGATTGAAGGAATCAATCAGTCAAAGGGGTAAACTAGGGGAAAGTTAATGTTTTATCAATTTGGGAAGAGTTCAGTGCTTTAATCAGTGATGCTACATAGGAAATGCCTTGTAAGCGGTTGAAAGAATTAGGCATATCTCTTGGCCTATTATGATACAATGAACTAGTTGGAAAGTAGGCATTTAAAATAGCAGGCCAATCTAATGACTGAGGAACTCCAAGGCCCTGAGAAGGAATTGCCTGTGTATGTAGATTTGGGTGGAGGAAAAGCTAGGGGCTGAGGTAGTTTAGGTGAGTCTGGAAGATTCCTATTATTCATCAAAAATTTCATTGATCCAGGTCCTATTGATACATTTGTGGGCAGGCATCAGTAGAAGGGACCTTCAGAGGGGTAGAAAGGTCTCTGTGAGCTTGTTGGAAATGTCTGAATTTAAGATTAAATTGTCTAGAGAAGAAAAAATTAAGGGAATGTGAGTACTGCCTTCACAAATTTAAAAGGCTCTCATGTGTGAAAGCAATTAGATTTGTTCTATTTGAATGCAAAGTTTGAAACTAAGAACAATGAGTGGAAGCTGGAGGAAGGGAGATGTATATTTGGAGTGACAACATTAATAACAAAACCTGCATAAAGTTTGAACCACTCAAAAGTGAAATGGTTTAATATTCTCCCTTTATAGGCCAAGGGTTCCCCCAGGCCCCTGACCCTCACTCTCACTAGGTATCTTCATTGGCAATTTGAATGACCACTTCGTAGTTTAGATTAAATGGTCTTTTATTCTTTTAACTCTGAGATTATCTGATCCTATTATTCTGTGATTTTAGCAATTGGTGTACATCACCATGTAGCATCAGTACGTGTGGCAATCTCATCTCTCATCAAGCCTTCTCATTATGTGGAATTCTTGTACTTTTCTTTCCACAAATACTCCACTGAGTTCTAAAGGCCTTCAGTTGTTTCTGATACATTTCAGTTACCAGCAAAGGATTCAGGCTGTCTATTTTTCTTTTCAAATTCTAGCCTTCATGATAAACTCACGTAGTTTTTCCAGATATGCACATTATAAATTATGTCTTTTATAAGAAATCTTATGTGTAAAGTTTAGCAACTTGTCTATACCCCAGTATGTGCCTTTCTGCTGTATTTTGGGGTAAAAAGAAATAATGATTAATGTGACAATTTGGTATTCCATGATCTATACCTATTTATCAGCAAAGTTAAAAAGATAGTGTTTAACAGATGTACTTTTCTGCAGCAAGATGCTATCTGCCTCTTCTTTGCCAACAAACAAATACACCTTGCAGTTTAATCTGTAAATAATTTGTATATATGTGTATATGTGTAAAATATTATTTACATATATGTATATATGAAATACATTTGAAGTCTACAATGGTATATATAGTATATACTTAATGTGTTTAGTATATAAATATAGTATATTCATATATGCCTAGTATATTTATTATATGATAAAGTACATGTATGTAAGTAAATATAAACACAATTATATAAAGTGCATATACAATATATAGTACATATATAGATAGTTATGTATAGCTACATAGATGTTCATATATAAATTAATGGATATATGCATGCATATACATACATGCGTATGTATATATAAATACACCTATATGTATGCACATATAAGCATGCATGTGCATGCACACACATCATATATATGTATATATATGCACATATATACATATATATGTATATATTACGTGTGTGTACACATCCATGCATTACATACATATGCTCATATATACATATGGATGTGCATACACATACACATATGTGTACCCACCAACTATATACATGTACACACATTCACATATACATACACATGTGTATGCATACATACACAGGGGCGGAGGTGGGGGGGTACATGGGTGTGTTTGTGTAAATAATCTCCAGCTGTCCAGGTCTGTAACTTTCAGAAAAGACAAATTTGTTCTTGCATAAGTTGTGATGCCAGTAGAATTACAGGTCTAATCCCTATCACTATACTTGTATTTACCTACATATGTAGATATCATCTCCTGTGATAGCAGGTAAGCTTATTGAGGGGAGGGATTCTGTTTCTTAGGCTTAAATGCTCACATTGAAAATGTAACAATTTTCTCTTCTACACCAGAGCCAGTATATCCTTTCTTAGACCTGCCCTGCATTCTTACTTATACAAATGCCTGTGCTATTTCCATATTAGAACTCTGAATATGCATACACATATGGCTCAAACATGTTCACCATCAGTGGCTCCTTATTACCTTCAGGATGAAATATCAACTATTCCATTTGGCAATTAAGGCTTCTTATAAGCTTATTTCTTTTTACCTTTCCAAAATTCTTCCTTCTTAGCCCCCACCATATAGCCTTCTGGTTGTATGGGTCTACTTGCCCTTCCTCAAACCTAGCTTTCTACCTCTAGGCTTAATGGCTTTGCACTGGCTGCCCTCCAGGTCTGGATTACTCTGATCCCTCACATGTTACTTAATTCCCCTGTTTTATTTAAAGATTCTACTCAAACCCTACCTTCTACAGGAGTCCTCCCATTTCACTCTCGCGATATCCAACTTTACCTTTTAATACTTTCTGCTTAAACAATACTTTAACCAATAGTGAGCATGTATGTATGTATGTATGTATGCATGTATAAACACATATAAATACATGTATATGTACATATATGTGTGTAGTTGTACATATATACATAGATGTGTACACATACTAAAACATGTTCTTGAACAATTGCATGTTGTCCCCCCATTAACGTGAACACTCCTTGTCTTCCTCTTAGTTCCTCACAGGGCACATGTTGCAGCCTATTCAAATCCCTGATGTACTTTACCATTTTCCTTTGGATGATATTCATTGTTAATTTTCCAGTGACTGTTGTATTATATACCTTGGTACATTGTATCACATTACTTGTAGAATGTTGGTATTAAGAAGACAGGGATTTGCTTTCATAGGAATGCGAGGGTTATTAAAGGAGCTTCATAGTTTTCTGAAGACCATCTGGCCCACTTTCCTCACGTTCAATTCTCATCTCAACTCATTGTCCATTTAGATGCTTTTTCTAGAATTACATACCAACAAACATATCAATCTATGTTGTAACCTGATCAATCAAAAATCTTATCCATGTGGTCTTTCCTATGTCCATGGTCAGACATACAAACTCTTGAGTACTTAACAAAATTCTCCAAGCAGCATCTGCAATGTTCCAGGATTCAATATTCTATAGTGTAAGAGAAAAAATTTGGAGGATCATGTGGAAAAAAATATTAGTTTAATGAGATAATAGTAATTCTCATCTTAAGGTTTAAAAAAGATCCATCAGCAAGGCAAGCAGCCTTGTCTACATGGTACAGATTTTAAAAAAAAAGAGGGTTGAAGACATAAAATGATTTCCCTGAGAAAATGTTCAATAATAAGGATTATAATAACTATAATTTATATACTTTATGGTTAACAAAGTTTGTTTTTTTTAGTAAAAAATCATAAGAAAATAGACTTAAAACTGTAAGGGGCCTTAGATGACATCAATGTAGCCTCCATTTTATAGATAAGCAAAGGAAGTAGAGAGAAATTATCTGCCCATGGTCACATAGCAAGTAAATATTTAAAAGAGGATTTGAAAGAAGCCATACTAAACTTAAAGGTCAAAGCCTCTGTAGTAGGAAGGCCGAATTTATGATCTCAAAAAGGATCATATAAATATCTGAATGGTTCAAAATCGTTGGGTATACAGAATTCTCCAAGCAGAAGGCATCAAAAAATTTATTCAGGGCCCAGAACAACAAATTAACGAACCGACCTCCCCATTCCAGTATTGTGAACACAAGCCTCCAGGCCCAGTAGGCCCGCCTCACAAGAGTAGCCAGGAGGCCACAGAAAAATAAGATGGCATAAATCATATTCACTGGCCTCCAGACCTCGCTCGAACTCCTGGGTCCACACGGGTCGGCTCTGCTTCGGATTTTTTTCCAGCTGTAGTTTCTCGCCTCTCCTCACAGCCAAGCCTCTGGCGTTCTCAAGCCCCTCCTCAACGACTAGAGACCAGAGTCCAGAGATCCCTTGGTTCCCAAGTTGGCCCCTCTTAAATCATTGATCTATGCCCACACAGGTTTCACACCTGATAGGGCTTTGGGCCTGGGGCTTAGCATTTAACAGGTGAAAGTACTTTCACTGTAAACAAAAGCCAAACTCCTCAAGGGCACCCGTTAAAATAAGCCCATTTTGCCTTACTGGCACAGCCTCATCCATCATTCTAGAATCTCTTGATTTTATCTGTATTGTCATATATTTTCTCTTTTTAGCATAATATCAACACTGAAGTAGATACTATGACTATTTCAACCCAGTTTTAAGGATGATCAAACTGAGGCTCAGAGAAGGTGTTATTTGCCCTAGTCACACAGCTAGAAGTGTCAGAGAAAGGATTTGAATACAGTTCTTCACAACTCCAAGAACATTTTATTAATTACACCTTGATGACTTTGTGGATTCCTGAGCTCAGTATTATGGGTAAGGTAAAGGGAGGCTAGGAAGGTTAAATTAAGGTAGAACAAAATGAGTTCTTTCACTACCGGAGAACTATTTTTTTTTTTACAGTTTTACGATGTACAATGTTGCTTCTCCTGTTCTTTGGAGGGGAATACTGCACCATTGGCAGTGGCTTTCTTCTGTTGTCCTAACCAGCTAGTCCTATGAGGATACAAAGGAGTATATGGTCACCATCACCTATATAACTGACAAAAATCACAAGGCGGCAAATGTTGTTGGTAACTTTATCTCCTTCCCTTTGTAACTGCCTGATTTTTTTCTGTTTTGTAGGCCTTTCCTGGATCTTCATTTTTGTTACTTGCTCTTTTTTTGGCATTTGTTTTGGACTATTTCTGTCTTTGCCTCCTACTATTTGCCCAGTTTCTGAACTTCCTAGATTTCCACATAAGGTATAGTCTTACTCTGTCCAGTCCCAGGTTTCACTTTCCAATTGCCACAAATTGTCAGAATTCCAAACCTCTGACACAAGTATTCCAGTGAGAATACAGATGTTGTCTAAATGTGTTGTCAAGAATACAGTTGTCATAGTACTTGTTATATATTAATCAGTGCCTGATTCTTTGCTATAAACTATGCCTTAAAACCTCTAGCAACTCAAAAGTCTAGTCTACTCTACAAAGACTCTCTTTTCAGGGACATTGGTAATGAAAGAGGGGAAAGCAGAAACAGACACCCAAGAAAAGTCACTAGTTAATCAAATTGTCCATGACTGCACTGTTCTGCCATCCAGCTTTGTGCCTACTCCTTCTGAAAACTTCTGATTTGAAGTGTTAAAGCCACCTTAGAAATAATGGTTAAAGAGCCAGAAAGAACTCTGTTTTTTTAAGCTGGTTAGAGCCTCAGAGGAGAAAGGCAGGTGCCTAACAAGGTTACTAGTAAAAACTGTTGCCTTCCTCATCTACCTACCAATTGTCATTCTTCCATCCTAGTTGTGATAATACATGGTGCCCTGCTTCTGCAATTGGCCATTAACCCTTTGCATACCTATACCGGAAGCAGCTTTCTATGTAGTGAATATTGTTCGAACATTAAAGAGATGAGATCAAGTCAGGAGCTTTTCTTTTTTTGGCCAGAGAAACTAACTTTGATTTTAGGTACTACCTTCCATCCATTTGATGTAGGTGTTAAAACAAGTAGGATCTGACAGAAATGGAAATGGTTTTCCTGCTATTTGTTAGCTATATTGATACATATCATGCCTGAATGCTAGTAAAATGAATTTTCAGCTGAAGCAGACATGACTGCAAAATGCTATCTGCAGACTAGGGAACAAAACAAATGTTCCCAGTGGACAAGCATATGGTAGCCAACAATCTTGATCCATATTTAATTACTAGAATAAAGCAAAGTTTCCATATCTAAAAAAATCCTAACAAAACTATCTCAACCTATTCCAGCCTGTCCTGTCATATGGTGTACCCTCTGACTTTCAGATGTGTCTATGAAAATACAAAGCACAATGGATCCAAATTTTACCCCAAAGTGTTGAAAATACTATGCCTCAGAAGGAACACAGGCTAGGATCCTCCTAATAACATTTATTGTTTTCTGTAACTCATTCCCACTCTTTTTTTTCCTAGCCTTATTTCCCTTGATTCAATGACATATGTCCTACATTCTGACCAAATTGATTGAACTAACATTTATTTTCAGAGAGATCCTATTTGTTCCTCCATTTTATAAGTGTGTGCGTGCATGTGTGTGTGTGAGTGAGTGTAGGATAAATATCATAGAATGGAGGGAAATAAGGCTAAAGAATAGAGTGGGGTTGGTTATAGAATTTTTTTAAATGTGACTAGAAGGGCCCAGTCTATGTTCCCTATAAAGCAGAATGCTTTCAATGCTTTGATGTAATATTTGAATCTATTATGCTTTGAATTTTCAGAGAAACATCTGAGAGTCAGACTATGAACTATATGATAGTGCAGGCTAAAGTAAGTTGAGGCAATGTTTGTTGGGGTTGTGTGTAGATATAAAAACATAAATGAGAAGAGGGATTTTCACAGCTGGCCATGACTATCGTAAAGGGATAGAACCAGTATGTGGCAGAAGGAACAAATTGATGTCTAAGATAACATTAGCTCTTATGATGGAGCCTGATGCCTTTGCTGCCCTTTGTGAATCAGGTATCTGACTTACATGTAAAAAAAGCAAAAACAAAAACAAAACAGGTAAGGCTCACAGTATAATGGGGCAGAGTGAAAGGTCTAAGTTCATACCAATTCTACTCAAGGGACTGTTGTTAAAACATATGAATGGCTCATGATAATGCCCCTAGTTTTCTGAGAGAAAATGAAAGAGGAGAGGAGAGGAGAGGAGAGGAGAGAGAGAGAGAGAGAGAGAGAGAGAGAGAGAGAGAGAGAGAGAGAGGGAGGGAGGGAGAGAGAGAGATTTGTTTGCGTTGGATTCCTAGTCTTGAGCTATGGAAAATTGTCTTTATCATTTTTTTTGACAGCTACAGCTGTCTGTAAACCCTTATCCTGCAAATCAATGGATCCAAGGAAATGGCCACTCCTTTATTAGCCACAGGAATATATGATGAATAATTTTAGTTCCATTAAACAAAGTTTATAACAAAATAATGGAACATGCTTAGAAAGAAGTAAAAGGTACAGCCACCCAAGAGATGGGAAATAGGAATGGTTCAGCTTCTAATCAGCCAGCATTCATCAAAACAAACTATATCCTTTTGTCCATACCCTTCTGATACTGCCTTCCTTTCCTTATGATCTAGGAAGAAGAAAAAATTTCTCACCTCTGCTGTTCAAACATCATTGATGCATGTTCTACTTGGCCCTAGCCCTCAGCCCTGCTCTATACTTTCTACAATCTCTGCCATATTATTACACACTCTTGGCTGATGGAAGAACAACTCCAGGTTGTATTCTGTAGTATAATTTATTCTCCTCTAGTATGTTCTTCGCTCCCAGTCTCATCGCCAAACCCAAAAGATTAGATATGTCTTTGCTTTTGGACTTAAATGAAAACTCCACATCCCTACAATATGTAGCTCTAGGTCTTTCTGACACCATTGTAGAGGAAGAAGTATACTTCTTACTCCAAATTTAGGGTTTTTTTTATTAAATTGTATTATTCTACTATGTTTATTGCATAACATGTTGATGAAATAAGAGAAGAGGACTTCAATCTCTTTCTAGTTAAGGACTTAAACATAGCCATAAAAGTGTCTGGCTTGAGAGTCTGCTGTTGCTGCCAGAATGTCAGTATACCTTTGGTCTAAACTGAGTCTGAAACAACTCAGGAACATTTAAGAAAGAATCAGCAGTGCATAGGATCATCATATAATGCATTTATACCTGAGGGCTGGGATACGGGTGGGGGAGGGAGGGGAGAAACCTCCTATCCTTTTCCAATCTCCTTTTCCAATCTCCTCCTTTTAAAGATGTGGATCTGAAGACCAGAGACATTGATTGACTTGCCCATGTCACACAACTAGCGAAACAGGATTTGAATCAAAGTACCTCAAATCTAGAGCCAGTCTTCTCATTATTCTGTGAACGATGCTTCTGTTAAGGTGCTGTATCAAACTTTATAGAAGTGTATTATGAATACTCTGAGACAGAAGACTTAGGTTCAGCTAGGGATGCTGGAGTATACCTGTAACCCATGATACTGAGAGAAGCTGGGGCAAGTAGCTTGAGAGCAGCAGCAGATTAAATCAGTTGTATGTTTAGACTATATCCAGCATCAAAATGATAATTCCCCAGGAATGGAGACCCCCATGCTGCCTAAGGAAGGCAGAACTGATCAAGTTCAGAAATGGAGTAAGTCAAAGTATAGTGTTCTGATCAGTAGTAGGTTTGGGCCAATAACTACCTATTGCTCTTCTAGCTTATGCAAGATAGACTCAATCAAATTAAAAATAAAAATAAAATCTAAATTTTGTTCCTACTTCTGACTCTTACTAGTTTTGTGACTTTGAGTAATCACATTAACTTCTCTGAGTCTCAACTTAACTTTCTCATTTATTAACTGGAAAAATTAATATATGTACAATTTGACTTATAGCTTTGTTTTGAGTTAAATGCTTCATATACCTTAAATAATCCAATGAATGTTAGCTATCAGTAGAGAAGGGTGGGATTTTATTAGCAGTTTTGTTACAGCATTATATAGTTGGATTTAAAAGGCAGCATGAAGAATATCAAGTCAAAATCACTCATCTGGCAGATGAAGAAGTGTAACCAGACAGGGTAGATTAATTATCCAAAGTCCCAATGGCAGAAAGATAAAGAGAAGGGAAGCAGTGCTAGACTTTTACCCCCCTGCCATAGTATTCTTTCCATTACACCTTGATGACTGGGTCATTTTTTTCCTCCCTATTTTTACTCCCATAAAGCAAAAGTACCCTGAGGTTAGCTTTTGAAGATCAAGATAATATATGTTCAATAATGATGGGCCAGTCACCTGACTTCTCCATGTTCAAAGAGAAGTCTGGAAATTCTCTAAATGGTAATAGAGAGAACATCTGTGCATCTGAATAGGCAGTGGGAATAAAGCTTAGGATATTGCCCAGATAAATATTACAAGTCCAGTTCTCCACATATTATATAGGTGTAACATAAATGCTATTAACTTTATGAACTAATACATGAATGAATAAAATGGATATTTGAAGATGAACACATAGCAAGGATTTCCCTCTGCCATGACCTGCTTTGTTCTTGCAGTTCTTGAAAAAAGACAGAAAAAGAGATTTCTCAAGTTCCTAGATAAGGGATTGTATATCTTTGAAATCTTGTTTTTATCACTATAGTATCTTTGCTTTTTTTCTTTGAATATGGCAGTATACACTTAAAGTAACCTTGGTAACCAGTTTTTTGTAAAAATTTTGTAAGATTAATACTAGATAGGTTAGAGTTTAGGGGTGTGTGTGTGTGTGTGTGTGTGTGTGTGTGTGTGTGTGTGTGTGTGTTTTACTAAGATGAATAAGTTCAAGGAATTCGATAACCTTAGCCTCATAGACCTGGAAAAGATAAAGAACATAGTACGCTGAAATGGGTGCAAGAATCAAAAGGTGACAAAAGGAAGAGGAAATTGGGGAAATAAATCCAAAACCTTCTAGATGGGTTCATATATATTATTTTAATCAAACAGTGCTGTGGAAAGAGCACTAAATTTGAAAGAAATTTTATAAACCTTATCTTACATTAGAAATCTGTTATTTTTTAATATGTAACCTTGGGTAAATTATGATTCCTTACTAAGCCAAGTTTATTCATTAGTCATTATGATAAAGACCTGTGATTTCTTTGGGGTGTGAGATCTATCTTCACCCGATATAACCTATTTTAACTCATTTCTAGTCTTCAAAATTTGCTTGAGGTTCATAGAGGTTAAAATTTTGTCATTGATTGAATAGCTGTGAGTATCAATGGAAGCATTTAAACCCTGGTCTTCCTTACATCAAATTGAGATTTGCTATGCTAAATTGACATCTGTAAATTTGGGTTGTTTTTTTTAAAAATTTATTTATAAATAAATAATTATAATAATATATACAGTTATATAAAATTATAATAATATTTGTAACCTCACTACACTACTTCGAGATTTCTTTATTTTGTTATTCCCCAGGAATTTTATCATTGGGAAACACCATCATCTTTCAAGATCAAATCACACTTAATCTCATCACCACCTTTTGCCCCTCTAATTGGAGAGAGGAGTTATGACAACTAAAGTTTTCATTGAAGTAGGGGTCTCAGGAAAAAAAAAAAAACTTTCCTCATTCCCCACCTGAATGCAGCACTCTAGGATTTCTCTGATGTAACCACCATGCCCCACTTCCAGAATTGGGCATGTCATCCCTATACCCCTTCACCTTCATTTTGTGAGTAGGAACTATTTTGCCTTTTCCTATTTCTTTTTTTTTATTTCAAGTACCTTTTTCACATTACCAGTGACTGATAATGTTTCATACACTCAAAATAGATACATATCCTGCCTCTCCTTACTTGTTGTTTCACTCTGGGTCAAGTCGTTTAACTTCTGATCTTCATTTTCCTCATTGACAAAATGAGACTAATGAAACACCTAATACCTAACTTATAATGTTATTTTAAGAATTCAACAAGATAAATGTACTTCAAGTTCCCCAGAATCATTGGTATTAACAAATTACACTGATTACCATTTTCATTTTTTATCTCATTTTGTCAAATTAAATAACATGTATAATGTTACATAAGTGCTGATCATATTATTTTGTTATCAATTTTTATCATATTAATACACCCATTGAGATGATTTTTTTATAATCAAGCTGATGTTGTTGGAAGAAAATTGACCTGTGATTCAGAATTCCTAGTTTCAAATCCTGACACCATTACATAGTTATTTGTAACCTTAGCCAAATTGCTTCTCCAATGAGTCTCAATTTTCACATTCTTAAACCTATAACAATAATACTTGCATAACCAAATATCAATTCAAAGGTTATCTAAACATTAGTTGAAACATCAGTCTAAACATCAGTTGAAAGCCTTTTGCATTTCTCACATTTCTACCCATTTACCAAGAGGAGTACTATCCTATGACGCATTAATAAATTCATCTATTATTCTCAGTGCCTGGAGTTATAAATGCTTTTTTTTCCCTTTTAGATAACATTTGCAAATAAGTTATCATGGCTGAAACTGTACATGTATTCTGGAACTCTTTATATGTCTCCATTAAGATGATTCTCATTTAGAATTGCAACACTCTGCTTCACTCAAGGGAAGATTTTTTTAGCTTGCTTTTCTTTTGGTTACTTTCTTTAAGCAAGCCATTCTATCGTCTCAACTGAGAAATAAAATTCATATAGTACCAACTTGGGGAAGCATATAGTGTCAGTGAGATTTATCCTGGCTTATTTTAATATCTGAAATAGAGAGTTAATTAAGCAGTTTCCTTTTTTTTTCCAAAAAGTCTGTAATAAAAAAGGCAGAAAAATAGGATAGAATATACATAATTGTTGCCAATCTGGGATTGCAATCTAGAGAGCCATAGGTAAGGCCATTAGAACAGGGAGATGGATTTCAGATATGATGGTGTCCAGCTTAATACACATGAGCTCAATGTATTATGGAGATTGCTTTATTTTTGGTCTCCTCGTTGATGGAGTATACCAAAATTTCAAATGGTGAATAACGCCTCCTTGTCGTCTTTGCTCATTTACAAAAAAAAAAAAAGATACCTTTACTTATTCCAGTGTGTACAGCAAAAAATGGATTCCTTTCAACACATGGTGTACATATACATATATATACCTGTACGCACATATAATATTGTATATTTATTAGAAAGGAGTTCATCTGTTAACTTTGTTCTGCATCGATCTATTTTGCAAGGAACAAAATCGAAGTGAGATAATTCCTTTTGACCTGGCATTTGAACTTTGCTTTGGAGAGCCAGTAGCGTAGAATGACTTGGACTGAGAAGATGTTAGTTCTTTTCTTGGCTTTGTTGGTCTGTGACCATGAGCAATTTACCAGACGTTTCGAACCTCAGTTTCCACATCTGTAAAAAAAAGATTGTTACTATTCACAGTTCTCACCTCACAGAGTTGTGCTGAAAACAAAACTATTTTAGTGTTTTAAAACATTAAAATATTAAAATAATGTGACTTATTAAAAAGTTCTGTTTCTGCTGTGCGACTATAGATAAGTCATTTCCCCTATTGGGGCTTCGATTTTTCTCAACAATAAATTGAGAGGATTAGATTCAAGAATCATCAAGGCCCATTATATCATAAAAATTAAATTTATGCCTATTTTTGGCACATGTAACTCTCAAAATTCTTATAATTTAATCGTCTAAATGCAAGTTAGAGAACTCTAACCTAACATTCTGTGCCTATGAATTTTGAGCAAGTGATAGTGCTAGAATTCAAGATAATTGATTTTAATGAGCAACATGAAAATACATTAAGCTCCTAAAGGAGTATTTTATTATTGAATTTTTTTTCCTAATTCAACTAATGTGTATTCTTTTTAACAAAGCAAGCTATGATTTAATCTTGCAGACATTCCTAGGATAGCATAAGAATAGCCAACATTTATATAGTGTTTACTATGTGTCAGGCATTGTGCTAAGCCCTTCACAATTGTTATCCCATTTGATCCTCACAACAACCTTATGAGGAAAGTGCTATTTTTAATCTTTCTGTTACATATGAGGAAATTGAGGCAGAAGTTATGTGACCCTCCCAGAATCACAAAACTAGTAAGTGTCTGAGGTTGCATTTGAGCTTCGGTCTTCCTGACTCCAGGGATGTAAGTCTATATACTGTGCCACCTAGCTAAATCACTGATAGCCAGTCTTTGGAAATAGATACATAAATGTATATCAAGATTTCACATGATACATGCTTTCATTGGTATAGGTGAAGGAAGTGCAGTTTACCAATCTCTCTACAGATTTGCAGAAAATCCTCAGGATTTATAATACTGATGATCGGTCTTCTGCTGATGAGTCACTTTGTTTTGGTCAAGTTGTTCTACTAGTAGTAGACAACTAGTCTGATTCTGGGTCCCTTCTTGAAGCATTTCTACCTTATTAAGACCTGCCAGAGCTTACGTCTCTCCTGGAACAGTTTTTCAAGTATTGAGAATCACATGAAGGTTTTTTTTTGGAAGGGGAGGTGCTATGGACTTTTGGTATCATGGTAGTAAATTCATGGTTTTTCATTTATTTGTTTATTTTCTTTTGTTTTAAGAAACACATTATTATCATTAAATTATAGTTATTGGTAATTGATGAAATGCTTAACTGAGGTTTCAACCGGAAGGAATTGCTATTTTAATAAGGATTCCCTTCCTCTGCTGAACAGTCCTAATGACAATTCATTATTTTCTTAAAGGATATTTCAAATTCCTCAAAAATCTAGCACCACCCAACCTATCCAGCCTCACTTCTGATTATTTCCCATGTTTCCCATGCTAAAGCCAAATTGAATTACACTCTGCCCTTATTCATGGCTTACGCTCTTTCACTTTGTGCAATTGCTTTCACTCTTCCCTATACTTGGAATTTTCTCTCAACATATATCTACATATAAACATATATCTAATTAAAATGTCTTCTCAATCATGAAGCTTTCCCTAATACCCTCTCCCAAACCCAGCGATAATAATCTTCCTCCTCAGATATTTAGTTTGTAACCTTATAATGTATTCCTTATGTAATATGTGTTTCTATCATACCTAACAGTGTTTTTTTCTCATTCTCCAGAATTATAACTCAATTTGGCAAAATATTTATTAAGATTTTACTATGTGCCAGGCACTATGCCAGATGCTGATCATACAAAGCCTTAGACAAAAATAGCGCCCGTTTTCAAGGAGCATATATTCTAATCTGTAATCCCCCTATTAATGCATTCTACTGGATCTTACATAAATTTTATATCCTAGGACAGAGGTCTGAATACAACAGAAAAATACATGATGCTTGTTGAATAGCATTTAGTTACTATGGGCATTTTTCCCCTGAGGCATGAAGGCACATAAAAGTATGTGGTTTAAATTTTAAGAATTCAAGTGATACATGTTTTCATTAGTTTAGGTGGGGCAAGTATCAACTGACTAACCCTTCCATAAAATTGTGAGAAGTCTAGCAGATTGAGTATTTATGATCTAATGATCAAAAGTTTCCCTTTCCAAAGATAAGTAAATCAAACCAGAGATAATCAAAGAGTAAAAGACAAAGTAAATTTTAATTGGATGGAATTATCCTGACTTCTCCTACAAGGTGATGTATAAAGCATATTTCCCATTCATTAATTTTCATGCCTATTATAATTGTGACAAGATGGTGAAAAACTCTCCTGTGGGGTGGTGGGGTTGATAGTTAAACCAGATAAGCAAAACTCCTTGTGCTCATAGCATTGTGAAAATAATTAATCAATCAATTCCATTTTATATCAGGATTAATACTTGCTTTGTGTACTGGGCATTGCTATTCTATAAAAATCACATAATATAACAGAAGTGTTTGCTGAAGGCAACTGGGAAACAGAAGTTACCCAATCAGACTTCCCCTATTTTTGTTCCTCAGAAGCCACAATCTTTTTAGGGGCAGCTAGGGGGAACGTTGGGTAGAATGCTGAGCCTGAAGTCAAGAAGATTCATCTTTATGAGTGCAAATCTTGCTTTAGACACTTACTAGCTGTGTGACTCTGGGCAAGTCACTTAACCCTGTTTGTCTCAGTTTCCTTTTCCATAAAATAAACTGGAGAAGTAATGGAAAATCACTCCAGTATCTTTGCCAAGAAAATCCGGAATGTGTTCTTGAAGGGTCAGACATTACTGAACAACAGCAAAACCACTTTTTTGGAAACTCCGTGTTTCTATTTGATGCTGCCAGTTAACTTTTGATGCAAAATCTCCCACTAATCAATAGCTATACCTCAGCAAATCACCATGAATATTTATTTACTCCTTAAGAACTGTACCAGTTTTCCAATTTCTTTTTTCAAGTGTTCCTATTCAGTCTCCTTGTATGACACAGAATTTTATGATGTCAATTATCACACTTGTCATATCTTTTGTAATGCTATAACCAATCAGATGGAAGTGTTTGCAGTTTGATGATTGACAGACCCCTGACATATCCAGCAGCTCAGTATTACAAAGTGACCTGCTTCCCTATTTCTGTTACAGTTCTCTATTCTTTAAATCCTATTGATGTGGATACAAATGGTGCCCTAAAGGTTGGGATAAGGGTCACTTTTCGATGCCCCCTGAGGGAATTTGAGGCTCATTCTGTACCCCATCCTGTAACTTGAGGGTGTCTTATTGCCCTTATCTTGAAATGTCACACAACTTGTACCAAATGAGTTGCTTTTGCCCCCTCATCCTATGTTCCATATTCTGTCATTCATCTCCCTTATCCTGTGTCATGATAATTTTTCCTTTCTTGAAAGCAACCACCTTCAACACCTTGTTTGTACTTATCCTGTCCCTAAATCTCCAACCTCCATGAGAAACCCTAAAATTACATCATCATCCTATAGGCTATATAACTTTCTATCTATATTTCTGTGTTTTTTTTTTCCTACAGCAGAACCTTTGTTTAGCTCCTTGCTAAATCTCAGGCACATGGGATTTTATGTCAATAAGGTTCCCATTGGCTAAAGAGAAGTTCTAAGTGAATTCTTTCAAATCTGAACCACTTCTCCCTACTGACACCTCAACATTATGAACATACATCAATATTGTGAACATGTATTAATTTCATGAATATGTACTTTCACTAATTCTTTCTATATTATAAGAAAGTTCTTTATTCTGTCATGAATTGCTTGGCTTCTGAGGAAACTTAGATCCTATATATTGGCAATTGATAGCCTGGCTAATAAATTAGTCATGCTCAGAACTCTGTTTCTCCTTATTGAAGATTTTTATTGAAACAGAATTAGTCCACGCATTGCTCACATAAGTTTATATAGGCAGTGAGATAAGATGTCCAAAAACGTTGGAATCAAATGATTTAGATTTTACTACTGGCTCTGGCACATTTTGACTGTGGAACTTAGGGGAAGATACTGATGTTCTTGAACTTTACCATTCATGGAATGATTTTTCTTTGTAGAATTGTGATTTAATCACTTCTTTTTATATTTTTTTATTTATTCAATATATTTGGTTTTCAGCATTAATTTTCATGAGAGTATGAATTATGAATTTTCTTCCCACTTCTACCCTCCCACCCACCCCAAGATGGCATATGTTCTGGTTGCCCCATCCCCCAATCAGCCCTCCCTTCTGTCACCCCACTCTCCTAGCATCCCCATTTCCCTTACTTTCTTGTAGGGCAGGACAAATTTCTATACCCCATTGCCTGTATATCTTATTTCCTAGTTGCATGCGAAAACTTTTTTTTGAACATTTGTTTTTAAAACTTTGACTTCCAAATTCTCTCCCCTCTTCCCTCCCCACACACCCTCCCTAAGAAGGCAAGCTACTCAACATAGGCCACATGCGTATCATCATGTAAAACCCTTCCACAATACTCATCTTGTGAAAGACTAACTACATTTTGCTCCTTCCTAACCTATCCCACTTTATTGAATTTTCTCCCTTGACCCTGTCCCTTTTTGAAAGTGTTTGTTTTTGATTACCTCTTCCCCCTATCTGCCCTCCCTTCTATCATCCCCCATTTTTATCTTCTTCCTCCTTCTTTCATGTGGGGTAAGATACCCAATTGAGTATGTATGGTATTCCCTCCTCAGGTCAAATCCCATGAGAGCAAGATTCACTCATTCCCCCTCACCTTCCCCCTCTTCCTTTCCTACAGAACTGCTTTTTATTGCCACTTTTATGTGAGGCAATTTACCCCATTCTATCTCTCCCTTTCTCCCTCTCTCAATATATTCCTCTCTCATCCCTTAATTTGATTTTTTTAGATATCATTCCTTCATATTCAACTCACCCTGTGCCCTCCATCCATATATGGGTGTATACACACACACACACACACACACACACACACACACACATACACATATATTCCCTTTAGCTACCCTAATACTGAGATCTCATGAATCATGAACATCATCTTTCCATGTAGGAATGTAAACAAAACGGTTCAACTTTAGTAAGTTCCTTGTGATTTCTTTTTCTTGTTTACTTTCTCATGCTTCTCTTGATTCTTGTGGTTGAAAGTCAAATTTTGTATTCAGCTATGATATTTTCAATGAGAAAGCTTGAAAGTCCTCTATTTTACTGAAATTCCATATTTTGCCTTGGAGCATGATACTCTGTTTTGCTGGGTAGGTGATTCTTGGTTTTAATCCCAGCTCCATTGACCTCCAGATTTTTGTATTCCAAGCCCTTCAATCCCTTAATGTAGTAGCTGCTAGATCTTGGGTTATTCTGATTGTGTTTCCACAATACACAAATTGTTTCCTTATGGCTACTTGCAGTATTTTCTCCTTGATCTGGGAGCTCTGGAATTTGACAAAAATGCTCCTAGGAGTTTGTTTTTCGGGATCTTTTTGACAAGGCGATCGGTGGATTCTTTCAATTTTTATTTTACCCTCTGGCTCTAGAATATCAGGGCAGTTCTCCTTCATAATTTCTTGGAAGATGCTATGTAGGCTTTTTATCCAATCATGGCTTTCAGGTAGTCCAATAATTTTTAAATTATCTCTCCTGGAACTATTCTCCATGTCAGTGGTTTTCCCAATGAGATATTACACACCGTCTTCCACTTTTTCATTCCTTTGGTTCTGTTTTATAATATCTTGATTTCTCATAAAGCCACTAGCTTCCATTTGCTCCAATCTAATTTTTAAGGTAGTGTGTTCTTCAGTGGTTTTTTGGACCTCCTTTTCCATTTGGCTAATTCTGCCTTTCAAGTTATTCTTCTCCTTCTTGGCTTATTGGAGCTCTTTTGCCATTTGAGTTAGTCTATTTTATAAGGTGTTGTTTTCTTCAGTATTTTTGGGTCTCCTTTAGCAAGTCATTGACTTGTTTTTCATGGTTTTCTTGCATCACTCTCATTTCTCTTCCCAATTTTTCCTCTACTTCTCTAACTTGCTTTTCCACATCCTTTTTGAGCTGTTTCATGTCCTGAGACCAGTTCATATTCTTCTTGGAGGCTTTTGATGTAGGCTCCTTGACTTTGTTGACTTCTTCTGGCTATATGTTTTGGTCTTCTTTGTTACCAAAGAAAGATTCCAAAGTCTGGGTCTGAATCTGAGTCCATTTTTGCTGCCTGGCCATGTTCCCAGCCAACTACTTAGCCCTTGAGTTTTTCAGTGGGGAATGACTGCTTGTAGAGTAGACAGTACTTTGTTCTAAGCTTGAGTGGATACACTCTTATTTTCATACCTATTTCTATTTACCCAGCTCTGCCACACCAGCACTCCTCCTCCTCCAAGAACCACCAACCTGGACTGGACTCAGATGTTAAGCAGGCTCTGCACTGCTGCTCTGATCCAATACTTAATTCCTCCCATCAGGTGGGCCTGGGGCTAGGAAGCAAGTGCAGCTGTAGTTTTGTAGCCCCATCTCCCCCACTGGCCCAAGGCAGTGGCCAATGGAGAACTCCTTCACTCTGTCCTCACAGCCCTTCCCATTAACCTTTTCTATTGTCTTTGGTTTTTGTGGGTTGAGAAGTCTGGTAACTGTCACAGCTCCCTGATGCGGTGCACCAGGGCCCGCTCTGCTGGGACCCCACTCTGGCTGTCCCGGCTAAGCCCATGCTGGGCTCTATTCTCCTAATAGACCTTACCCAGTGACCATCCAGGCTGTCTTAGGCTTCCTTGCTTTCTTCTGCTATTTCACGGGTTCTGCTGTTTTCTGTTGTCTTTGGTATTTGTGGGTCAAGAAGTCTGGTAACTGCCACAGAACACTGAATCATGATGCTAGGGTCCGTTCTGCTCTGCTCCTGGTCTGGTTGGTCCATGCATGGCTCATGCTGGGCTCTGCTCCACTCTGCTCCCAGGTCCTTGAGTGTTAGACCTTACCCAGCGACCATCCAAGCTGTCCTGGGCTGGATCCCTGCTTTCCTCTGCTATTTTGTGGGTTCTGCAGTTCTAGATTTTGTTCAGAGCCATTTTTATAGGTTTTTGGAGAGATGTGGGTGGGGAGTTCATGCAAGTCCCTGCTTTCCAGCCACCATCTTGGCTCCACCCCCCAACACTTCCTCTTAAAAGGCTGATTAAACAAAAATTGGTTCCATTTTTCACCTTAGAATTATCCTCAGACTTACTGAATCTTAGGACCATAGAGACCAACTCCTCATTGTATAGATGAGGAAACTGAAGTCTTCTATTTAAAAATCCAATGCCTTTCCTAATATTCCTCATTTCATGGAGAGGTAAACTGATAAGGTCTTAAGGTCTCTTCTGTCTTCCAGAGTAGACATAGAATAACAGTTCCAGAAGGACAGTTCCAGAAGCCAAGTACCTTTGTATAAGGCCATTTTAAATTTCTATTTCTGTTTTATAATGCAAATGCTTCACTAACACTTTACATTAAACTGAATGTTTCTATTCTCCCAAAAAGTCCTACTGTCATTTTAAGTATGGCATTTAAAACCCTTCCCAATCTGGCTCACAAGTAGCATGCATTTGAATTTGATTCAAAAAGCATGAAATATTTTTTTTGTAATTCCAACAAAGGCAATCCAATTCACTTTTCTCCTTTAGTTGAATTTGAGGCTCAACTGATGCTCTATTTGCATCATTTTACCAAAACTTATGCACAGATAGACAAGCTCGCTAGATTGTCCTTCTAAATGCATACAATAATCTGGAAAATAGGGATCTTTTGTCCACTCCTTATCACTTATCCTCTACCTTCATAGATATTTAGATCAGACTCCTTTGAACATAAAAGATGGAAGGATATTGTTCACATAATATTATAATTGGGTGTGCATAGGTAAACTGTTTTAGATTCAAAGAGTGATCATTAATGATTCAATATCAGTGTTGGTGGAAATTTCCAGGTGAGTCCTGGGTACTTGTTCTTGGCTCTGTGCAATTAAACATTGTTTAATGACTTGGCTAAAGGCATGTTGTTAGATAACAATCAGAAGGAATAGCTAACACACTGGATAACAGAGTCAGGATCCCAAAAAATCTTGACACAGTTTAACAACACGTTGGATGTAGTAAGAAAAATGTAATATTATGATTTTTAGGCCTCTGACCCATCTCCCATTATTCTGCTATCATCACTGTAAAAATACAAAAGGTATACACAGGATTTTGGGCAATTTTACATTTTTCTTTTTTCATGTGTTTCTATAGCCAAAGAATTCATTGCCAAGTGTCCAAAGTCTGTGAACATTTTATCTCACTGCTTATATAAGTGTATGTGAGCAATGTGTGCGCAATTCTATCGCAATAAAAATGTGCAATAAGGAGAAACTGAGAAACAGAGTTCTAAGCATGACTAACTTATTAGCACTTGGTAATGGCTTTCTCTATACTTAATTCATGGACGGCTAAGTGCCATAGTAATTAGGGTGGGACATTTTTATTGCTCTCTCTTTTGGAATGTTGAGGCAATGAGTTTTGCCTTTCAAATGTAATGAGAAGCAAAGTAGACTTTTTGTTGTCTTTGTTTTGGAGTGCTTCTCAGGACTAAGGGATCTTTGGTTGAATAGGGAGTCTTTGATGACCTTCTTACATCAAGGGAAGGCTTAGTTCACATGCGTTTGAGTTGCATGGTTGTGATGCCCTTTGACCACAAATAAGCATTTAAGTCAAAAGAAGGTCTAAGTCACGTGGGTTTGAGTAGCATGGTTGTGATGACCTTTGACTCTGAAGAAGTGCACATAAACTCAGAGGTTGGCGTTTTGCCTTTGCGAGGCTCACTTATTGGAAGACTGTTTGTGTGGATACTCTGGATGGCCATTGAGGAGTCCCACCAGAGATTGGTGCTTCTCTCTCAGGTATGTGTATGTGTTGCTATGGTCAGACAGTCAGAAGCCTGTCTGTTGATTTGTGTTGTTTTGTTCTGTTTATATAATTCTTGCTTGTAATTTCTGTTTGTGTTTTCTCTGAAGTTCAGGTGCTGGCTTTTCACCCTGAACTAAGTGAATTATATACAAATGTTTAATTAAAGTAATATTGTTGACCCCTTAAAGTTACTTTCTTTAGAGAAGCAAATCAAAGAACCTGTGCTAGCAGCCTTCCTGTGTTCTGTGTTATTGGCCTTATATAGCCATAGTAGTGGAAAGTAGCATTGTTGTTACACTAGGTTGTGCAGTGGCTAGATTGTCAGGCCTGGAGTCAGGAAGACTCATCTTCCTGAGTTCAAATCTGGCCTCAGGCACTAGATGTGTGACCATGGGCAAGCCATTTATCCTTTCTGGCCTCAGTTTCCTCCTCTATAAATGCTGGAGAATATAATGGCAAATGACCCAAGTATCTTTGCCACACACAAAACATGGCATAACAAAGGCTCAGACACAACTGAAATAACTGAAAAACAACAAAATTCTTACTTTTCTTTGTGCTCAGAAAGAAGACAGTATTTTTCTCTGGCTCTTCCTCAAAACATCTAACAGACCCTATCAGGGCTCGCAGTCCACTGCCAAGGCCTTCACAACCAAAGGGATACATCTACATAAAAAGACAGCATCAGGATAGGGTTTTGGGGAACAAATATAGATAAATAGAAAACTAAGAAGACTAAAGAAGAAAACACCATGTCAGCTTCCCCTGCTCTACCTGACCATCTCTTCCTGCCCAACAGCAGCCTTCATAAATGGATATTTCAGGGGCTCTGTTGCTTCAATGTGAGGCAGTCCTCCACTCTGAGCTGTTCTATCCAGGTGTAGTTTATTTTTGCCAAGTATAAAGATTCACATCTACTGCTCTAAGAGAAAAAGATTCTCCCATTTTTGTTCTTTGGATTCCTAGCACCTAGTTTAATTGCTTGCACATAGTAGTCCCTTAAATAACTGTTCGCCACATTGAATATCTGAATTAATTTTCATGAAAACAACTATCAGTGGGTTTAAAGGACGACAAGGACGTATTAAAGACTGTCCAAGAAGCCTAATGAGTGATATAAAACTGACCAACATGGTTTTGTGGGGACCAGGTGCTAATAGCTTTTCTAGATTTTTAACAGTCCTTTTTAGAGAGAGGGAGGGATGGGAAGGAAGGAAGGAAGGAAGAACGAAAGGAAGGAAGGGAGGAAGGAAGGAAGGAAGGAAGGAAGGAAGGAAGGAAGGAAGGAAGGAAGGAAGAAAGAAAGGAAGAAGCAAGTATTTGTTAAGTGTCTGCTCTGGGCCAGGAAAGATAATAACCATTGGGAATATAAATATAATGAATGAAACAATACCTAGTCATAGGTAGCTTACATTCTTATGGAAAGACAAGCAAATATTTGTTTTTACAAACATTTGTTTGTGTCTATTTGTTTATACAAAGAGGGTGGGTGAGAGAACAAGAATAAATAAAAAAAAATCTATATAAATAAATGCAAACTAATTCAATATCGAGTAACTGGGGATGGAAGGAACTCATGGGAAGGAGGGTAGATGTAGAATGGCTTTGTGTAAAAGGTAATACTTGACCTGAATCTTAAAGAGTGAAATGGATTCTATGAGGTAATGGTAAGGAGGGGATGCATTAGAGAGATGGCCATTACAAAGGCAGGCGAATGGTAGATTTTGGATAAGGGCAGTTTGACTAAATCATGCTATATGGGAAGGGCATTCAAATCTATTGAGGCCACGAAGATAATTTGGGGTTGGTTGTGCAGGGTATTAAAGAAGAGTTGATATTTGATGCCAGAGGTAACAATGGAGCCCTGGAACTGATTGAGTAGGAGAGTGGTATGATCAAATTTACATTTAATGAAAATGACTTCAGGAACATTAGTTAGGATTCTTTGGAGTGGTGAGAAATGACATAAGAAAATTCATTGGGAGGCTTGAAAGAAAGGAAGGAAGGAAGGAAGGAAGGAAGGAAGGAAGGAAGGAAGGAAGGAAGGAAGGAAGGAAGGAAGAAAAATTGAGAGACTAAGAATAAATATCACAATATCATAGTGAAGATAGAACTGAAGATCAAAGGCATAATACGATCTCTGTTCTGAACAGTTCTTTTCTTTCCCCTTAAAATGATAGAAAGGAAGCTTGTAGATGAAGTATGAAGCAGTATTCAGGGTAAAATACGTTGTTCTATTTTTGGCTCATGTAAATGCTGCCCACTGTCACATTCAATAACTGATGCATACTAGTCAACAAAAATTTTTGATGTCTGGTATCTGTTAATGTAACATTTTAATTTTTGTACCAGGTATAACACACATGTACACACAAACACCTACAACAGCAAAAAAGCAAATTTTTCCACCTTCTATTGTAGACATTTGATTAAAGAAGTGCATCCTGCGATGCTGATTATTGGGCTAGTCATACTAGCTATAAAGTCTTGAGATTCTCCAATTGATTAAACAGGGCAAAAAAAAATATGGGCTCAAAACAGATACTACTTTAAAGGAGAATGCACAAATAAATCATTGTGACCTTTATTCTTTCTTCCTCTATTTTTTTTTTGTGTCTTAACTCAGCCATGTTTTCTTTTTTTAGCCATATTTTCTTCTTAAGATAATGTTGTGTTTCACTGGCTCGACTCATTCAACTAGTGGTAAAATCTATTTTTCTTTGCATGTTGAAGCTGGACTTGACTGGCATTAACCAAGGTTTCTTCCAATAATTCTCCTCACTGGGTAGAGAACAGAGGAGGTCAAAGCAGAACAATTACAATATGAAACCCCATATCAACAACATTATCAGTCATATTTAATTAGCACTTTAAGGTAACCAAGGTATTTTTCTGGCAACAACCTTGTATGAGAGCAAGTGCACATTTTTTTTTCATGATTTTATAGATGAAAATAACTGAGATTGAAAGAAGTTAAATAAGATTATAGATGTAAAATAAGAAGGAAACTCAGAGGATATCTAAAACAAGCCCCTCATTTTACATAGGAGGAATCTGAGAATCAGGGAAATTAAGTCATTTGCCCAAGGTCACAGAGGATAGTTTTAAAGTTAAGATTTGAGTTCAGGTCCTCTAGATTTAGAGGAAGGGATTTTTCTTCTCTAGCACACAGATGTGAGATGAATTGAGGGATATTTGGGGGATTTTCTGTGTTGTCTACCTCTCCATGTAGCCATGTCTATAACTACAGAAACCTTTTTTGGCTACCTGAAAACCTTTCCACACTGACAGAGGAAAGGTAACAATTTGAGCTATGATAGTCTTTCACTGCCTGAGGGGGTGTGAATAAATGTGCAGGCAGTAGAATTCACTTCATTTTTTGTAATAAAGACCACTGCATTTTTACTCATACATGTTTACACAGTTACTACCTGGGCCTAATAATTTGAATGCCTCAGATTCCAAATCCTAAGCGCCTTATGCTACACCATGCTGCCTATATTTTAGGTGACTAGAATAGTGAGATAGTGGCATACTTTCTTTTTGGAAAACTCAGAAAATTATGAGAGGAAGGAAAGGAGGGAGGGCAGAGGGAAGGAGGAGGGAAAGAGGAAGGGAGGAATAAAGAAAGAAGGAGAGGAGGAAAGGAAAGAAAGATGGAATAAAGGCACAAAGAGATGGAGAAGGGAAGAGGGAGAGAAGGGAAGGAAGGAAAGGGGAAAGGAAAAGACAAAAGAAGGAAAGAAAGGAGGAAAAACAGAAGAGAAGAAAGGAACAAAGGGAAAAAGGGGAGGTAAGAGAGAGAAAAGAGGAAGGAAAGGAAGAGAGAGATTGAGAGGAGAAATTAAAATTCTACTTAGCATCTACTACATTGTGGCAGGTGTTGGGCCAAGACTTTGTTCTGTGAAGTTCAGATTCAGTCAAAGAGCTACATCTGAGGACCGAGAGGGCTACATGCGGCCTCAAAGTCACAGGTTCCTCACCCCTGTAACCTCTTCATAAATACTATGTCATTTGATCCTGCCAACCAGCCTGAGAGAGTAGGTACCTTATGACTCTCAATTTACAATTGTAAAACCTGAGAGAAAGTGAGATTAAGTTAAATGATTTGCCCAAGGTCACACAGCTGATCAGTGTCTAAGGCCACATTTGAATTCATTTTCCTGACTCCAGGTCCAACGATCTACTCATCACTCTACGTAATAGTTAGCCACATAGAAGCAAAAGTAGTAAGAGAAAGGTCCCGGAAGATCAGGCTTATTCTTGGCTCCTTACTTCCATTAATTCCATCTCTTAAAAACTTCTTCTTTTGAGCTGAGTCCATGCATTATTATCATTCAGTCGAATTTAATCATCTACCGTCTCAGTCTCAGTAATCTACAAACTTCCAAGGCGTTCTCCCTTTTCATTGAAGAATTCACTGACTTTCAGTGGGTCATCTCCACCCCAAGTTGTACCTCTCTGCTTAGGGATGTTATTCTACTCATCGGTACTCCCTTTAATACTCTGCCCTACTAGTTAATCACTCACCCCAAACCCCATTTCCTCCATATGCACTAATGCCATGCGACCACAGAAATGAGTATATCCTTAATCTCACAATCACTAACAATTGTGCTACCTCCATGTTTCTGAATTATGAAGTTCCTCTCTTGTATAAACAACTTCCTCTTCAAATTTCCTTTTAATTCATTTCTTCTAAATAAAGTTTTCATCCTTACTGTGGTTTCAGTTTTTATACCCTTTACATTATTTACCCAATGGAGTTTTTCTCCTTTAGACAGGCATAACTGGCCAAACCCCAAATCTAGATTGTGCCCACCATCTGCCCTTACACATGCGCTGCTGATCTCTCTGAGAAAAAGTCACCCATTGTGCCATCTAGGTTAGTTACAAATATATGTTATCTTATATCAACTCAGACCTCATTATCCATGACAAATGAGGCAATGTAGAGAAAGTAGCAAACAGGGACCATTGCCAAGTGTATGGCGCAATAGAAAAAGATGAGGTCAAATAAGGTAAAGTATGAGACAATGAGATAGTATGGTGCTTTGACTAGGCCTATTTTAAAAGTAATATCCAAATTGTCTGTCAGAAGAATGATATGGTCTGAGATGGGAGGACAGGATTATGTATAACCTCAAATTAGAAGGCACCATCCTAATGGTATCTGTCTCTACTAGGGCAGAAGCTTTTTCTTCCTCTGCCCATCTGCTGGTCTGACTTAGGAAGAAGCACCATATCCATAGAGGCAAAAGGGCTTCGGGGTGATTTATAACTTCTTCTCCTTCATATAGAGTACATCAGATCTGAAAGGAGCTATTGAGTGGAGAATTTTAGAACATAATTTCTTAGAGCTATATAAGAAATTCTAGAACCCTGAACTTATAGACTAGAAGAAAACTGAGTGACCATTTGTTTCGAACTCCTAAATTCAAGAGTGACCTAAAGCTAAGCCAGAAGACATGATTTGCCCAAAACCATACTTCTTTTTGGTGAAAGAAACTAAGCTCCTGTTCTCTTGACTTTCAAGCTATCATGATCCCAAAACAGCACAGTGCGCAATGTCATTACTTTCACAACTATCTCCTAGAATGAGGGTTGCAAGAATCAACAGCTGGATATTCATCAGAGACCTTGGAATATGTCATTTTTAGATTGAAATCCTATCAGGAGAATGCTATCAAATGAGTTTTTTTTCTTCTGTTCCAAGTCACATGTACATAGCTCTAAGTGAAATTGGGGTTGAAAAATTTGTTTACTTTGATCGGTGTGGGCAGGAAAATTGCATTTGGGGGGCCTGACTTATTTAGATAAGCTGTTTCTCCATCTCAGCTGATCAAATTAACCACATAAGTGACAGACCTCTCCTTTGCTCCTGGAAAGCAGCGAGATTCCTGAATATTCTGTGTCAGTCACACAGGACTACATGATGAATACCAATATGTAAGCAATTTTAAATCAGTTGTGTAATCATTTACATCTATTGCAGAGACTACTGATGTAGTTGGGACCTCTATATTGTTAACCAATCTGTGTTAGTATGGATGACCTAAATGCTTTCAAAGGAATCCAAATTTTTAGGTTTTGAAGGGGTCTTAGAAGGGGTATTAGAACTCTTAGATCATAAAGATCATAGAACCTCTGAGTTGTTGGGCCACTATGCCCACTTGAGCCACCTTTGAGTATATGTGTTGTAGGACCATAATATTTTGGAACTAGAAAGATCTTAGAGAAAAACTACATTAAAGTCTTATTCAACTACTGTACAGATGAGGCCCAGAAAGAGGAAGGAACTTTAGCCCAAGGCAATTAAGAAGTAGGGTTGTGATTCAAATCCAGAACTTAGTATTCTAATAAGAAGGCTCATGGCAAAAGTATATTCAGTGAAGCATAGAGTAGCAAGTCAGAATCAGATTGGGCTTCAGTGGAAAGAATGACTCATGTAAAGATTACGGAAAGCAATGCAGATCCATATTCTAGTGAGTACTATGAGTGAGATTTTGGAGAAGTTATTTAACCTCTCTAGGCCTCTGTATCCTCATTTACAGCATGAGGTCTAAATTCTATTGATCATATTGAAAGTCATAGAAATTCTCTGCTTTAAAGAGTAGCTTCTTTTTTTTTCAAATAACAGAATGTCAAAGGACTGCTTCTCAGTTTTTGTCTGGAGTCAAAAAATGTTCAAAGGCATTAAATATCAGCAACTTTTAAATGCTATTAGAAACACTTAAATAGCTTTCAAATCAATGCTTACATTCCTCATACTACTTGGTGAGGCATCATAATGTAGGGAAAAGAGGACTGACTTTGGGGTCTGAAGATCAGAGTTTAAAACTCGCCTGATTTTAATTTTAATTGGTTAACCTTAAGAAAGCCACTTAACTTCTTTGCTTCTCAGTTTCTCGCTCTGTCAAATGGAAGGAGCTGAACTAGATGAGTCCCAAAGCCCATTTCAGCTTAAAATCCTAAGAGCTATTTGGTAACAATTTATTTTAAAAATTCAGCACATCGATGCCATGTATTTGAAGCTCAGCCACTGGAGAGAGGAAACTATTCTTTAAAGTAAAACATAATTGATGCAAAGTCATATACCAGTAATTTCATCTGAAATAAGGCAGTTGGGAATCAGTAATAGGAAGAGGAATTGATAGCAGATCCAAACTAAGACCTTTGATTGTAGCGAAGACAGAAACCACCTGACCTGGGAGTGCAAATCAGTAACTCAAATCATAAAATAAATAATTGATAACCCATTTTGGGGGAAATAATATATGTACTTCCTCAGATAAACTGGATGGAAACCTGATTAAATCAGGTGAAATAAGGAAGATGTAAGAAAAGTAGATTTAAATCAAAAGCCATTTACTAGAAACATAGATAAAATAAATATGAACAGCCATGCCTAGAACTCAGACTCTCCTGTCTTTTATTCTCATTCCTGGGAGAAGGGGCTAGGGAGCACTTGACAAGTATAGGTAATATCTGGGGCTAGTCTGTGTATTCTCTGACTCTGGGTGTAGCCATAACTATGATTCCATCCTTATTTGGGTGTCTGAAATACTTCCCACATTGAGAGATGAGGGACAAAGTTTTGAATTGGTATGTTCCTTCACAGGCTGTGGGGTGTATTCCAGAGAAGTAGATTTTGTTTCATTTTTCAAATCTTCTCTCTAATACGTATTATTTGATGAAGTCTCAGCATGAACCCAGCTCTAACATATATTAGCTAGGTTGTCTTAGACACATCCCTGGCCTCTTTCTACCTACTTGTTCTCATCAGTAAAATGACAGGGTTGCGTTAAATGATCTCTAAGATACCTTCCAATTCTAAAACTATGATATAATCTTGTAGTTTCAGTGAAGAGCAAACGATCTTCCCACATCTTTTGTGGTTGTAGATGACATTCTATATGTATTAGACTTCAGTTGGCATTGCCATTTTGACTCATTAAACGAAAAAAAAAGAATTAAATGAAAATTCCTAAATGATCAGTAAATCAGCCACCATTTATTGAATGTTTACTATATGCCAGTTACTGCACTAAGGATTGAGGATACAAAGAGAGGCAAAAACATAGTCCTTACCATCAAAGAACTTAGATTTTGTTAAGACAACATGCATATATAGGTAAACTATTTACTCCTCTGATTCTACAATCTAGTGATACTGATCTACTTGCAGGTCCTTGCACAAGTTGCCCCATTTCTAAACTCCATGTATTTTCATTGGATGTCCACATCCCTCAAATTCTCTGCCTCCTCATCTTTGCCTCCTGGATTCCATGGTTTTCTTTAAGTCTTAGTTAAATTCCATCTTATGCAAGATGTCTTTCATGATTCACCTTAATTCAAGTGCCTTTCACCTGAAATTATTTCCAATTTATTTTGTATATATTCTGTTAGTATACAGTTGTCTGCATGTTGTCTCCTCCATCAGACCGGGATCTCCAAAGACATTTTTTTTGCATTTCTTTGTGTCTCCAGTCCTTATTTAGTGAGCTACCTGGCATACAGTCAGCACTTAATACAAGCTTGTTTACTTGCTTTGAGATAAATACTACATACATACAGAGTATGGGGGGATAGGATTTAGAAAAGAAGGTACTAGAACCTTGGGGGACAAGGAAAGGCCTTCTAAATATGGTAATGTTTGAACAGAGATTTCCAAGACTAGAATAAACTGCCTCAGGATATTATGAGTTCTCTCCCTTGAGGACTTTAGGCAGAAGATAAGTGAGTATCAGTATAATGTAGGGTAATATAACTTAGAGATACAAAGAATTTTGGAGTTCACCCAGGACTGCTTATTCCTTTAATGGATCAGAATGACCTTCATATATTTGAGGGGTTGTCAGGGGAAATATGGATTTGATGATGGATAGTATGTCTGTGGTCTGAGGACTAGCCTAGTTAATTTTAGAAAGTCTCAGGCTCATTGCCAAGTTGGCTGCGGGGGGATAAATTGTGTAGCCATAGAAACTCTGTATGACCATCCACTATGTTATAGAGCCATTCCAATCTGTGTTAATAAGGAAATACCCACACTGATTGAACTATAGATCCATGAAATACTAATTATATCAGAAGAAAGAAGAATTAGGCTGAGTCTTTCTGGTCCCAGTAGTCATAACCAGGTGTAGTAGCAGGTAACATAACATGGCGAAAAGATCAATGACTTTGGGGTTAGAGGATAAGGCTTAATCACAAATTTTAACACCCTTGTGTGACCTATGGTGAGTTAATTAACCGCTCTGGGCCTCAGTGTCTTCGCCTTTAAAATGAGAGCATTGGACTCTAAGGTTCAATCTAACTATGATTCCTGTTAGTAACCAGGAGGCAGATATTAGCACAGCATAAGGAAAAACTTCCTTATAATTTCATCTATTTACAAATGGAATGGGTTACTGTTAGAAGTAGTAGTTTACCACCAAGTGTAGTGTCCAGTTGGATATCTCTGTCTCTATCTCTATCTCTATCTCTATCTCTATCTCTACCCATATCCATATCCATATCCATGCTCATACCTATATCTATATCTATATCTATATCTATATCTATATCTATATCTATATCTATATCTATATCTATATCTATATCTATCTACCTCTATCTATATCTATATACTTACTTATATTGAGAGAGAGAGAGAGAGAGAGAGAGAGAATTGATATTACTGGTGTAGTGGGGATTCTTGCTGACACTATTTGAACTAGTTGACCTCTGAACCTTCAAAATTATAAAATTCTCTGATGTCCTGTTGTCATGAATGGGTTGAGGTTTGAGTCATTAGCGATATATGGCTTAGAGCTCTAATGATTAGGAAGTAGGGAGGTCTGAAGTAGGAATCAGTTGGGACAGAATGAGAACAGAAGTGGAAATATTGTGGTAAAATTGAGTAAATTCCAGAGAAGGTCAGTAAGATTAAAAAAAATGGATATTAGAAGTAGAGAGAACCTCAGCAGCTCTCTAGGACAAGCCAAACAAATTGATATGTGTCATTTTTCCTTCTCTCTTTTGGTAGAGTAACTTTTTTTATTATAGTGCTACTTAGTCATTTTTCATTGATTCACTCCACAAATCCTTATTGCATGCTCTCTTAGTGCTAAGCATTTCAATAATTTGAAAGGGGAGGGGAAGAAAAGAGGCCAGAGAATGATATAGTTTGAAAAGCCTAAGGAACAGAGAACTTAAGATTATAGGACTAAAACCAGGTAGAAGTGAACTGAGAATACAGAATTTTAGAAGGCAGAACGTTGACTATAGAGGGAAACTCAGAACCTAGAATGTATGAATATATTCATAATAAAAAATAAATAATTTCATAAGAACCCTATGTGTGCAAGATACTGGAGTTACTGTGAAGGGAATTAAAAGCAGTCCCTCTATTATTTGTGTTAATCTGTTGCCATCTTTGTGTATATCATTTTCCTACTTTTGCATTCCTAACTTTATATTATTGCATATAATTATTTTTCCAGTGGGTGCTATGATGAAGAATAGTTCTCCAAAGGGAGGTATTAGTTAGATCAATGGTTCGAAAACATTCAAGAAGGAATATTTTGGCTCTCTTCAATGAAGAGCTGGACTACAAGTCAGGAGGCGTAAGAGACTTGTTGCTCAGTAGCATCCAAATCATCATCACACAGTATGCAGTTTTCTTGGCATAGATAATGGAGTGGTTTGCCATTTCCTTTTCCAGTATGTTAGGCAAACAGAGGTTAAATGGCTTAACCAGGGTAACACAGGAGCGAGTGTCTGAGGTCCAATTTGACTCCTGACCTAAAGCCCAGGGCCCCATCCATTGAGCTATCTAGTCACCTCCATGGCAAACAGAGGTTAAATGACTTGCACAGTATGCAGCTAGTAAGTGTCTGTGGTCAAATTTGAACTCAGATCTTCCTGGTTCCAGACCTAGCAATCTATCCACTGAGCCATCTAGCTTCCTGAAGAGTAGACTGTGAAATGTAAATAGGACATACAACAAGAAGCAGGTTTTAATTCAGCAGGTTTATGGAGTATAATTTGTGGAGGGCTAGCACCACAGGTGTCAGAGTTTGCTGAACCATTTTCAGGGCTGTGAATATTGTTTTGTGTCCAGTTTCATCCAACTCTTACCTGCGACTCCAAGAAGCTATACCATGCCCAGAGGTCAAAATTTGGTAAAAACAATCTAAGACTGGCTATACCAGGTTGACAGTAACTGACAAGTCCCAGACCCATTGGTAAATGAAGGGTTTGTCTACCTTATGCATGTGAAGACTTCCCTCCCTGGAAGCGGTGGATGAGAACTATTTGTTCCAATGGTGATCAAGGACCTGAAGTGGACACTGTGCAGCACTTAGAGCGTGGTCCGACATCCAAAAGAAATGCAAATTAAAACAATTCTATCTATAAAACCATTCTATATGTTAGATTGGCTAATGGTACAGAAAAGGTAAATGCCATGTTGGAGGGGGTTGTCAAAAATGAGACATTAATGCACTGTTGGCAGAGTTGTGAAATGATTCAACCACTTTGTAGAGCAACTTGGAAATATGCCCAAATAGCTGTAAAACCATGTATACCCTTTACCCTAGCAATACCACTACTAAGTCTGTATCTCAAAAGAGATTTAAAAAAAAAAAAAACGTAAAAGACCCATACAAAAATATTTATAGCATCTCTTTTCTGGGGGTAAAGAATTAGAAATGGAGGAGATGCCCATGAATTGGGGAATTGCTGAACAAGTTATGGTATGTTATTATGATGGAATGCTATTGTAATTTATACAGTGAGGAGCAAGATGTTCTCAGAAAAACCTGGAAAGAATTGCACGGATTCTATTGTATGTAAAGTAGCAGCAATATTGTACGATGATCAGCTGTGATTGACTTAGCTATTCTCAATTACACAATGATCCAAGACAATTCTGAATGACTTATGATAAAAAAAAATGCTACCAATCCCCAGAGAAAGAACTGATAGTGTCTTGTAATATTAATGAGATATGAAGATCTTCCCTGCCCATTAATAGGCCTCACATGGAGCCCATTAAGGGAAGCGTGGTTAGGAGAAGCTTGCTTTTAGGAAGGCTTCCACACCTTTTGGTAGTAAGTTGATTAGGCACTGAATCAGGAGAGTCATGATGCCTTTGGCTCTGAGAAGTGTATATGTACTCTGAGTTGGTATTTTGCTTTGGAGGCTTAAGAGAAGGATCTTTTGATTCCCTGGTGGAGACTCTGAGTAGCCATATGTTCTGAGCTCCCTGACTGCTCAAATGTGAAAGCTCTCTCTATCCAATGGTGTATGTAAAGTGTATAGCAATATTGCTTTGGTTCAGGCGGTTACAAGCCCTGTCTGTTGGTCTTTGTGCTAATTTCTCTGCTTGTATTTTTCTCTTCTTGTATTTTCCCTGGCATTCAGTGTGCTGACCCTTCCCCTCAACTAGTGATTGTAATTAAAGAAGATCGGTGACCCCTTAAAAAGCTATCTTTCTTAGTAAAGCAGATCAAAGAACCTACACTAGCAGGCTATCCTGGGTATGCTAGGGTGCTTGCTGTGTCACATATCTGAAAACAGACTGAAACATACTTTTATAAAAACTTTACTTTTCTTGAGGTTTTTCATTTGTTTTCTTTTCTTTTTTTTGTCTATGATCTCTTTTACAACATGACTATTATAGGTATGTTTTGCATGATTACACATGTATAACCTATATGGAATTACCTTCCCAATTAAGGGTGAGTGGCTGGGGAGGGGGAAATAGAGAGAATTTGGAACTCAAAGTTTTAAAAATGAATGTTAAAAATAGCTTTTAAATGCATCTGGAGAAAATAAAACACTAAATAAAAGCTAAAAAAAAATAAAGTTTCTCATTCTTATAGAAGGTGAAGGCTTAGAACCCTTGTTATAATAAAAAAAGACCCAAACTGGAAAAAAAAAGACATTGCCCGTATCATGATGTCAGCTGTCCTCTTCAAACGCAAAGAATGAGAATGGGCCAAGCAGGATGCTAAGTACTGGGAATACTAATATAAGCAGAATGTTCCTCCTTGCCCTCAAGGAGCTTATATTCTACTTTGAGATATCAACCCAGAAGCAATCAGAAGAATGTCTCCCGGTGAGGTTATGGTAGAGGAAGTCTGGAAAGTTTAGATTGCAGCCTGGAAAGGAATGAAGAGATAGTTGGCTTTGTTAGCCTTCTTAAAATGGAGTTTTGGGAAGAACTATCCAACTGTAGAAAAAGGCCACAGGAGCAAAGTTTGCTTCCTGCATTAGAAGACTATAGATTCATGTCTATTGTTCTACTGTTGGCCATAAATTCTGCTTAAATTTTGTTTAACCCTTTTTTAGAGTTCCTGGAGGGTCATTAGTGTACTAATAGTAGCCTACAATTCTAAAGTAGTTTCAGGCTAAAAAAAATGTTTCCCATAACGTGTGAAGGATAAAATGTTACTAATTCTTTTATTATTGAGGAAACTAAAGACATTAAGTGACCCCTATAAGATTGTATAGTTAAAAAGTGTCTGAAAAGAAATTTAAATTTACATTTCTTGACTCCTAATCCAGTCTACTCTCTGTTGCCATACAATGCCTTTACAAGTACCAGAGTAGAAATTTCTTTTTAAGATGGCACTACAAAATGTTATATATAACCCCACTGCTTTAAGGTTATGTAGCCAAATATTTTAAAAGACAACAAATGAACATTAAAACCAAATGAAGCATAAGTCAACACCTCTTTCCAGTCTAGGAGTGCACAAAAAGAGGGACAGGAACTTGTGGTATCTCAGCAGGGACACTGGAGGTTATTGTCTTGCAAGACCATGATCTCTAGTAAATAGGGCCTAAAGTCAGCAAGTGTGGAAGGAAGAAAGGAAGGAAAGAAGGAAGACAGAAGGGAGGGAAGGATTTAAGTACCTATTATGTTTGAGACATGGCTAAGTGCTTTGCAGTTATTATATCATTTGGTCCTATAAGAATTCTAGGAGGTAGGTATGATTATTAATATTATTCCCATTTTACAGTTGAGAAGGAAGACAAAGGTTAAGTGACTTGCCCTGAGTCACACAGCTTGTAAGTGTTTTAAAGTCAAATTTGAACTCAGGTTTTCCTGAGTCCAACCCCAGTGCTCTATCCACTATATCACCTTGCTTCCAGTTGCAAGAGGCCAAACTAGTTTACAAGAGGACTTCACAGGGAAATTGAGAATTGAACAACTAGGCAGTGCATCATTAAAGAGAAAGAGACTACATAGCGTTGCTGCCTTCTAAGAGGCCTGAAGCTAAGATGATCTCAGGACATTTACTAGGAACAAAGGCAACCACCAATCAAGTCAATTAGATAGGTGTTTACTGTTTGCCTGGAACTAGGCTTGCCTCTGGAAATATAAACTGTCCTCCAGGAATTTATATTCTCCCAGGGAAAGACAACATTGAAAAGGAAACCTAAAAGGTAGTGGGGTGGGAAGAAAGTATGCAAACAGAGGTATGACAGAAAGTCTGGGGATTCAAAAGAGAAACTGGAAAGCAAAGAAAACATGCATGGCCTAATGGCTTTCCTTAAAATTAAAATACTAGAAAGAACCAACCAATCAGAGAAAACACTATCTGGTCTGTGTCTATTTCCAGTGAGAGAAAGCCAGGGGCAGGCCAAACCACCAGGGTAACTAGGTCAAAGGGACACAGGCCACTTGGTAAATGTATTAAACTATTGATGAGAGGGATGAGAATGTGGCTGGCACCTTTATTTGGCCACCAGTTAATGGTGTTGGAAACAAAGGTGGTTGGGGAGGTGGAGGGTCTTAGGTGTTGAGGGCTGTTGAGGGAGATGAGGTCCAGGAACCCCAAGACTAGAGTTCTCAGGCAGTGTCATTGCGGGGGAGTACACCACAAGGACTGGAGTACTGGAGAGGGCCGGGCCATCTGGAATGAATTCATGGTCTCAAGTATTCTTAAAGTAAAGGTGGTAAAGATTTATTACACTTTACAGCAAGTAAGATTTCTTAGGGAAACTTCAAGCTTACAGGAGTGCAGGAAAAGTTTTTATAGGAAATTCTGGGGTGAAACATATCAATTAGTGTTTCCGGGAGGGATTAGAGAGTAGTTAAGGGGTGGTCTGTTCTTAAAGGAACATGCACTTTTTGTATCTACTGTGTAGGTGTCTTACCCAGAGTTCACTGGGAAATAGCCCAAGGTCAGGGAGGTGACACAGAGGTATGGTTTTGACCATGAAAAGTCACTGAGTCAACTAACAGTCAGAGGTGACTGGAAATATTCAGGTGGCTCTGATCAAATGTCTTGTTAGACAAGATTAATGTAAGGGAGTATACATATGTCTGGGTCTAGCATGCACATGATAGGCCAGTGAGTAGTGAATATCTTTATGACCCAGTACATGGCCAGTTCAGCACATACACAAGGAGTCAGATCAATAAATTCTATAGCTACAGCTGACCACGGTATCATGAGGAGAGATAAGTGTTTTGCTAAGGCATGCTGCCCTACTTTGCTAGAGAGAAACTGCTAGGGATAGTGTTTTGAAGCTAGGGAGAAATGTGATTTTAGAACTGGATGTGGTTTTGGAATTGGGGTCCAGATACAGGCACCAAAGCAGAGGGTAAGGAGAAATGTGATGTTAGAATTAGGGACCAAGTACAAGCACCCAAGTACCCCACCACTAGGAGTAGTCATATAAGCTAGTAATTGTGTAAGAAGAATTAGACCAAAGATATGCAAGACGGCTTGAAACCATTCTATCCAGAATTGTGGGTTAAATGTTATATACATTTGAAAACTGGCAAAAATAAGCATTTAAAAAATTCAGAAATTCTTCATTGTGTATGTACATTTGGCAAATCTTGAGTGACTGCTCTTACAAAGGGGATAAATACTCTTTGCTAAAATTGCTAGAATGAATATTCCTTCCAATCTTGGGAACAGAAGAAATCATAGAACCCGGACTGGAGGAAAGAGTTTTTTTTTTTTTCCCTATTGCAGCAAAAATCTATTAAAATTAAAAATAATTATTTAAATAGGGAATATACAGGAAGGAAGGGGAAAGTGGATCTTACTCACAGCCACGTGGGGAATCAGAAGGGGAAAAGAAGGGGGCGGAGCCAAGATGGTGACTGGAAAGCAGTAACTGGCATGAGCTCCCCACCAAGTCCCTCCAAAAACCTATAAAAAATGGCTCTGAACCAATTCTAGAACTGCAGAACCCACAAAGTGGCAGAGGGAAGCAGGGCTCCAGCCCAGGACAGTCTGGATGGTCTTGGGGTAAGGTCTGTCCTAAACAGAACTCCCAGCCCCCAGCTGAGGGGAGCGGAGCTGAGCCAAGCAGAGCCCAGCGTGCGGCGCGGCAGACCACGGACTTACGAGACCAGGAATGGAGCGGAGAATGCCCTAGCATGCTGAATTACTGAGCTGTGGCATGTACCAGACCTCACAACCCAAAAACAGCAAAGACAACACTTAGAAGGTTAGTGGGAAAAGCTGCAAGACAGGATGGAGTTTGCAGTTCGACTACCACCCCTGAGGCAACGGACGCCTGCAGTTGCTTCTGGCCCCAGGCCCACCTGGTGGGAGGAATTAAGTGGCTGATCAGAGCAGGAGTGCAAAGAAGATTTAAGCCCAGTCCGGGTAGGGGTTTTTTGGGGAAGGAGGAGTGCTGGTGAGGCAGCGCATCCACCCAAGCGTGGAACATAGAACTCTTTAGTCACACCCCGTTGAAAAACTCAAGGGTTAAGTAAGTTGTCTGGGAACATGGCCAGACAGCAAAAACACACCCAGATTCAGTCTCAGACTCTGGAGTCCTTCTTTGGTGACAAAGAAGACCAAAACATACAGTCAGAAGAAGTTAAAGTCATAGAGCCTACAACAAAAAC
>CM053625.1:299867789-299894594 GCA_028646595.1 Phalanger gymnotis
ATGAAGATAATCAAAAACAAACACTTTCGAAAAGGGACAGGGTCAAGGGAGAAATTTCAATAAAGGGGGATAGGTTAGGAAGAAGCAAAACACAGTTAGTTTTCCACAACATGAGTATTGCAGAAGGGTCATACATAATGATATGCATGTGGCTCATGTTGAATTGCTTGACTTCTTAGGTAGGGTGGATAGGAAGGGAAGAGGGGAGTGAATTTGGAATTCAAGGTTTTAAAAAAATAGATGTTCAAAAGTAAAAAATTTTTTTTTTCATGCAACTAGAAAATAAGATGCACAGGCAATGGGGCATAGAGATTTATCTTGCCCTACAAGAAAGTAAGGGAAAGGGGGATGGGAGGGGAATGGGCGGACGGAGGGGAGGGCAGACTGGGGAACAGGGCAACCAGAGTGTACGCCATCTTGGAGTAGGGGGGGTGGAAATGGGAAGAAAATCTGTAATTCAAACGCATGTGAAAATCAATGCTGAAAACTAAACATATTAAAAATAAATTAAAATAAAAAAAAAAGAAGGGGAAAAGAAGCAGCAGTCACGATGACATTCCTCTTCACGTTTCTAAAAACCACAGCTCTGGGGAGATTGGTGAAGTTCCAACCAAATAGTGAAAGTAGCAATTCTTTGCTTGACTTGTTTGGTTTTGTTTTGTTTTGAACTGTATGCTCTTGCTCTGATAGCTGGATCAATGTAGGGCGGGGGGGGGGGGGGCGTGGCTAAAGACCCAGAAGACGTATTTGGGCTGGGGAACCTGTAGTGTTGAAGCCCCATGTGGCCCTTTAGGTCCTCAAGTCCTGCCCTTTGATTGAATCCAAATTTTACAGAACAAATCCCTTAATAAAACCTAGTCTAGGTTATGCTTTATTTCACTTAGGGACAACCAGCACCTGTTTCTAAGTATGCTGCATTATTTTGTTGAAGACTGGATCTAATTGATCTCATCTTATTTCCCATAAACACCTGTTGTCCATCTTTCCTTCCCATTTTCATGTGTTTCTTTTGGAGCATGAGAGTACAAGATGGCCCTGACATTTGCAAGGAGAAAGTAACCTTATCTTGAACAGACCTGGGATTCCAACCCTCCAACTCATTGTTAAAGGGTTTTCTTCTCTACCTGAGAAATCAACAAGAGATATTCCTCCATCAGCTGTACTTCCAAGGTTAAAAATAGTATGATTTGCGAAATTTATGCCTTTTCCTTCTAACCCTAGCCAAAACCTGCTCTAGTTCTTGCTGTTATGATTTGAACACATTAAGTCTTCAAGAAGAGCCTTGAAGACCATATTTTCAAGACCTCAGGATCCTTTATCCTGAGGATTAGACTGATGTCCTCTAATGTCTTTGCTACCTCCAAGTTTCTAATTATTCTCGGGGGTACCAATACAACACTCAGATTTTCATTCTATTGGCTCTGATTCTCACTTTTATTATTCCAAATCCCTTTTCATTTCATATATGTTATTGAAGGAATCTTTTACAGTATTATGCTCTTTGCACATGTCTTTGTTGGCAATATATTGCAGCCTATGTATAATCCTCCTGAATCTTTCCATTGATTTTTGAGAAACCTAATACATTAATGTGCATTTATGTATTCAGGGTTATATATTATGCATAGGTGTATTTATACACCTATAATCTTTTCTTTATGCAATATGCTTTTAAATCATGGAGAGCCTGGATGTTACATGGATAGTTGAAAATATTGAAAGAATCTTTGAAAGTTGTATTTTACTATATGGAATGAGAGGGCTATATCTAATTCATTGCCATGATATCTACAGGGTATTTGCATTTTAAACTTGGAGATTTCTCAAAGACAATTTATATAGTTATAGAGACTTTGAGCTCTAGGAGAATAAAGAGAAACCTGGTTTACAAAATTATTGTCAACTGGAGAAAACTGCTTTTATAGATATGACTCCATCCTTCCCAGGATGAATGTATGGTAAAATTTAAAAATCCAGAGACTGGGTATTATCTCCAACTCCTAGACATTGCTGGATTGCACAGAGAAAAGTCACTTGTATCCATTCCTTTTTTAGGACTTTAGGAATTTTTTAGGAATTCTTATTTTCATTTTGAAAATGACCTCATTTCTCTTCGCAGCTATATAACTATCATCTTCTAAGAATGACAAGGAAGTCCCCAGTGGTTGATGGGGCAGACAGGTGTTTTTTGAGGCCTATAGGTGTGTTTGAGGCAGATGGAGAAAACAGGATTCAAGATGTGAGATATGAGATGAAATACAGGATATGACCAGTCAGAAAAGTGATCAAGAAGACTATCCGTTGACCCCACCTAGGACTTGTCTGTACCCCTTTCCTGTTCCACTTGACCATCTGTAAGTATTCACAAAGCACTCCTCAACTTCCTGACATTCCAGAATAGCTCTTCCCCTCCCCTTTCATGTTTCCCTTGCTTAACTGTATACCTAAAAGACATTCCCCATTACCTGATGCTCCAGGCAGTCCAGAGCCATGCTTCACTCCCTCCAACCCCCTTCTCCTGCTCCCTTTCCACCTATCCTGTTAAACTGTATATAGATGAGTCCCCAAACCCTACCAGATGCTCTGGTCTCCCACAAGGAATGGAGTCCACTGGATGTGTCACCCGAAAAAATGCTTTTATTTAGCTAGGTGGTCTGAGCCAGTTCATTCAAGACACTGTGACCCACATGCCAATTCTTCATCCATGGTGACATATATATAAATATATATACATACATATATATATATATATGTATGTATATATATATATATATATATATATATATATATATAAATAATTCTACAGCCTTTATAAGTTTGGTAGGGAGAGAAGTAGAGTGATAGAGTTAAAGCACAGAAATTGAAATAAGAAGACTCAGACTCAGTTAGTGATTGCTCCATCTACTAACCATACAACCTTGGCCAAGTCATTTACTTGTATAAGCGTTATTTTCCTTCTCTGTAAAATGGAAATAATAAAATATACGCTACCTTCTTCACCAGGTTGTTATGAGGAAAGATCTTTATAAAAGTATACACTGAAGTATTCTAGAAACGTAGCAGTACTAGCAGTAGTAGTGGTAGTAGTAGCAGCAGTAATATAAGTAGTTATTATATGGCTTGTTTTTTTATCTTGTTTATCCTTCATTCTCAGTCTCATCAGTTAATGGATGGATGAGTGAAAATTAGACGTATCTCAAGTGCAGTTGCATCCTTTTGTTGTTGCTGTTGTTTGCTTTTCACTCACAATGCTCTCGTGATGTAATTTTCACTTGGAGGGATCTTGAAATGATCGAGTGACTTGTAATATTGAGCAAGGGAGAGATTACTGTTTTCTGGTGTTGAAATTTGAACTTGATTGCCTGAGTCAGGGTTCTGAAAGGAAAGGCAAACCTATTCTTGTATGACCAAAGACCCCAGAGTCCCATGCTTCCGCCTGCCTCAGAGTGATGGTATGCTTTAATCATGCTTCCTTTTATCAAGAAGTACTGGATGACAGCCTGAAGTTTTGCCTGGAGGTACAGACTAAGAGTGCAGAAATGTCACTCAGTCCAGCCTCGACTATATTCTTTTGGCAATTTCAGGAAGCTAGAGGAAGGCATATTTGCAGTGAATGTTTACCATGCAGTGCCTTCAACCTGCTATTGCAATCTGATACTTAAAAAAAAAATCTACACTGATTATAGTAGGTGTTACTTAACCTGGAGGGATGTGGACATTTTTAAAATATATTTTGATAATTGCATTTACATATAATTGGTTTCCTTTTCTCATCCTATATATTTTACTTTATTTGACAAAAATAAGATTCTGAGAAGGGACTTCATGACAAGATTCGCCAAAGTTCAAAAGAGTACCCAATGGAAGAAAGGATAAAAAATTCCTGGCTTATACAGAAATAGGCAACTCGCTCACACTTTCCACATGAAGTAATCAAACCATTTGACTGTACAGAGTGATGGCTACATCGAAGGAAGATGTCTCATGTAACCCACCTACCCCACTTACTCCATCCTCAAAAATAGCTAGGGTATGAGAGATCTGAGCAATTTCGTAGACTAATGGGAAAACACTTAACGAGCATTTTTTTAATGATGAAAAGGAAGGAAGGAAGAAAAGAGAAGCTGAAAAGGAATGGGAGAGGAAGAGGAGAGTAGGGCAGGGAAGGGAAGGAAATTGGTGATAGAGTGGAAGTAATTGACAGAGCAAGGTCACTGAGGAGAGAAGGAGTGGTTGGTTCCCTTCCTCTCCAAAGGAATGTCAATTTTGATGGCCAGAAGCTGCCCCCATAACTTGAGGTTTACTGGCTAGAGTTTTTCTTCCTTCCTTCCTTCCTTCCTTCCTTCCTTCCTTCCTTCCTTCCTTCCTTCCTTCCTTCCTTCCTTCCTCCCTTTCTTTCTTCCTTCCTTCCTTCCTTCCTTCCTTCCTTCCTTCCTTCCTTCCTTCCTTCCTTCCTTCCTTCCTTCTTTTCTTTCTTTCTCTCTCTCTCTTTCTTTGACAAAACTTTAAACCCAGTATAGATTGGACCACAATAGGTCCCTGCCCAAGCTCCACTTAAGGGCTCTATTTTTGGCTCCTCTGGCTTAGAATGAATGCCTATGGTAACTGTTTCTCTTTGGAACAACAACCCTTATTGTCTTCCTCTCCCAGCTTGATATTTTTTTTCTTTATTCTAATTAAAGGGGCCATCCCTTGACTCCTTTTTTAAAGAAGGCTATTCATTTAAAAGACACTACCTCACCCTAAGTGAGTACAGAAAAAGACCTTAGCTTAAAGGACCAGGGTCTCCCACTGGGTCATCTCTGGTCATGCTGATGAATATCTGGTCACTGGATTCAGATGGAGGAGAAAGCGAGGCTGGTGACTTTGCATAGGCCTCACTCATTCAAATCATAGTCAACTGCAAGGCAAGTCATCATTTTCCTGATGGTCTTCTTTGAAAAGGAAGGACAAACACAACCAACAACAAATAAGTAGAGATAAGTGCTTTATCACAGAAGAGTACAACTTCTCCCTATGAGATTTGTAGAAGGGGGAAGAGAAGGAATGAAGGTATTGAGAAGATTTAATAAGAAGAATAGGAATATTCAAGAAATACACCTGACTTTATCTTCTTAGGAAATGAAGAGGTTAATTCAAATGCTGAGAGTAAAGGGGGCTTTAGGCTTGGGGGGCTGTTTCAACGATCTGGCTAGCAGCTTCTATGGGGGTGTAAAACCAACAACAACCAGCTCACAGAATGCTGCAATCCCAGGTCCTTTTGATCTGCTTTACTAAGGAAAGCAACATTAAGGGGCTAACAAACTTACTTTAATCCAGCATACAAATATCATTTACTTAGTTCAGGGGAAAAAAACCGGCACTGTGAATTACAAACCAAATACAATTCATAGTTATCAACATCTGAGTGTTCAGCTGGGGAGCTCATTACTATGGCTGGCCCAGAGTCACAAGCCACTCCTGCTGTGGCTCAGAGCTCCAAGAGAGAACACCAACCTCTGGGCTTACATATCCTGTTTCACCCAGGCTGGGCGTGGAAAAGTTCCCCACCCCCGTTATCACATCAGATACAAATCAATGACTCCCAATTGTCTCAGTGCTGAGAAATACAAAGATATCCCAATTTATCTGCCCCATTCAAAGGCCAGAATCATTAAAGGTCAACAGCAATAAGTCCCACCTTAGTTACTATTACATTGCCTACCCCTTTCTAGGACCTATGGACTAACAATATCTAAATGAAATGTCCATGGGTCATGGAACAAAATAGAAACATACATTGCAATCACATTCAGGGAAATACAACAAAACATATCATTCACAACAAAGCAAAACATATCATACAGTACAAACCTATAGTGAACTTAGTGACATTTCACAGTAAAGACCACACCCCTAATAAACCCCCTGTGGGCTATTTCCTAGAGAATTCTGGGTAATATACCTGCACAGTAGATACTAAATGTGCATGTTCCTTTAAGAATCAACCACACCTAACTACTCCCTAATCCCACCCCCAAACACCTAACTGACATGCCCCCCCCCCTTTAATCATCCCCTATTACCTTCCATAAAGATTCTCCCTGCAACTCTTTATGGCTGCAGGTTCCCTAAGAACTCTTGCCCACTGAAAAGAATAATAAATCTTTACCTCCTTGACTTAAAGAATGCTTGCGTCCGTGAATTCATTCCAGGAGGCCTCACCTTCGGAACTTTGTTTTGGGATCTCTGCATCCCTGGGTTTCTTCTCCACCTCTACAGGTACAGTGGGCTGATATTCCTCAGAACAACTGGAGATCCCCAGGATACAATGGGAGACCCTGGTCTTTTCAGGCTAAGGCCTTTTTGGGTCCTCACTTTGAGTGAGGTAATACCCATTCAGTGAGTAGGCCTCTTTAAGAAGTGAGTCAAGGGATGGCCCCTTTAATTAGAAAAAAGAAAAAAAAAATCAAAGTGACAGGCGAAGACCCTCAGGTTTGCCAATCAAAGAGAAAAAGTCACTATTGACATTCACTGATCTAAGAGAGGCCAAAATACAGTCATCATGTGGAGCTTGGGCAGGGACCCTATTGTAGTCCAATCCATGCGTTTCAGAGTGAAATGGGTGAGGAAGGGGAGAGAGAGAGAGAGAGACCAGAAGGCAGAAATCTAGGCAGTAAACCGCAAATTGACTGGGGAGCTTCCAGCTATGAAAATTTACCTTCCTTTGGAGAGAAGGAGAGGGAGAGGATGAGCTGTTACCCAAGTGTCTGGGCCTCCATTCAGACAGCTCAGACTACTCATAGGTTGTATTCGTCCTTGGTTTTAGGTTATTGAGAAAGATGATGACATCTTGCAAAGTTTCAGTGATCAAAATATACATTCCTTTAGCAGAGCACCCCACCGGTAAAGTTTCATACCCTCTGTGTTCAGAGGGGCAGGGGAAGGGAAAGGGAAAGGGAAGGAGGAAAGAAAAGGGGGAAGGAAAGGGAAAAGTAAAGGTGCTACATCTTGTTTGCTGGAAGGTGCAGGAAGTTGATGCCATGACTTGAAAGTGAACTGGATGTAAGTGAGGAAACTGAACATAGATGCACAGAAGACACATAACATGTCACTTAAAGAAGGTGAGATCTGAGGAATTGGAATTTGAGTGAGGAATAGGAAATTAGAATTGGAATTAGATATCAATTCTACCAGGAAGTATTTGAGAAGGCTTCATGGAGGAAGAGGCAAAAGTTAAGTGAGAAAGGGTATATTTCATGCAGGTGTATAGAAAGGATTGGGAGGATTTTAGGGAAGAGTATAATCATTACCAGGGTGCTAACATTTCCATGTCTTTTTCTGCTCTAACAGTCTGCTCAAAGTTATGGACCCCTTTGCAGAGTAAGGCTTTTTAGTACATAAAATAAAATACTTCAAATTACAAAGGAAAAAAAATATATGTATATGTATATATATATATATGTATATATGTGTGTATGTGTGTATGTACATATGTATATATGTGTGTATGCATATATGCATATATATACATATATGTGTGTATATATAGATATATACATATCTATCTATCTATCTATCTATATATATATATAAATATATATATATATATATATATATATACATATATATATATATATATATATATGTAACAGACTCAGACCAATACAAGCTCAGAAGACTCTATCATAGGTCAGGCAAAATCTAAATATAAATAAATATCTACATATTTGGATAGAGATACATAGATAATATCTAGATAGGTTTATCTATAGATATCTATAGATGTCTCTCTCTCTCTCTCTCTCTCTCTCTCTCTCTCTCTCTCTCTCTCTCGCTCTCTCTATTCCTCTTTCTCATTCTCTCTTTCATTCATAGAGCCCAGGTAAAGAACACCTACTTTGTCTGTAAAGAAGAATATGTGAAAGCAGCTACCCTTTCCCTTTCGTAAATATTTTTGTTTTCTTTCTGTGATAAATAGTGCAACTAATCCTTGGGTGGCACAATTAACATTTTCCTCAAAATCCTGGTTGCCTCCTTCTAAATGGCTTTATCTTGCCAATGTGCCCTCTGAACTAGAAATAAAAGGCAAGGTAATGTCAGTCAGTAAGCATTTATTAAGCACTTACTATAGGCCAGGATAGGCACTGTACTTAAGACTGGAGATTTTCAAGTCAGAAGAAAGACATTCTATGTCTTCAAAGAATTTCCGTCTTGTTAGGGGAAGACAACTCACAAAGGGGAGCTAAAATTTAGAGGTGCTGGGAATGTGTCCATTATGTCAAAGTTCAAAAAGTCAGAAACATACCAGGAAGGGAATGAAGATTTGCTAGTCTGGGCCCCTTTTCCAGGAGGAGCTCATCATTGGGAGAGGGGACACCTGAATGATGGAGGGATATTTCAGGATGAGAGGACTGCAGGGGAGGATGGATGTTCCATTCTGAGGATGAGCTGAGGAAAATTCCGTAGTGAGATGGCTGAATTATGGTAGGAAATGTAGGAAATTAGAAGCAGAACTGAGAAGATCATGGAAAAATAATCTTGAAAATGTTTGTTCCTATAGTACCATAATGTTGACAGCATTGGCTCCTCAAAACCAATCAGTTACATAGGTAGGGCAAGTATAAGCACACCCATTTTGTAGATGAGAAATCTGATAATTAAGGATGAGATGTGGCTTAGCATATGTCCCAAGATTCTTATGGAACTGAGACTTGAATGCAAGTCCTTGACTTTAATACCAGTATACTTTCTGCTAAACAATGGTGCATTTTAATCTATTGTGTGCAAGCATTCTACTAGATTACAAAATATTTTAGTCTACCATGTACAGGATACCATGCTAAGCTTGATGCGAAGTTATTTTTTTAAAAAACATTCAACAGACATTTACTAAAACTACAGATCATTGTGCTCACTGCTAGAGTTCAAAAATAGCTTTAATAAGCATTTATTAATTGCCAGCTATGTGAATGGCACTATGCTCAATGGTTTACAAGTATCTGATTTAATCTATATAACTACCTTGAAAGGTGTTAGGTGTTATAATTAGTCCTATTTTACAGGTAATGAAATTGAGGCACAGTTTTAATGACTTGCTCAGGGTCACACAGCCAGTAAATGTCAGAAGCTTTGATGTAAACAGAGGTCTTCCAGGATCAGGCTCTGTGTTCTTTCCACTTTGATACTTAGCTACCATGAAAGAGATGAATGTTAAACAAGGTATTATCCCTGCCCTTTGGGAGTAGGTGATAGCACATACAACCATCATTATAATGCACACATTCGTCATTGCTTCAAAGACATGTAATTATATTGAAACAAGAGTTTCCTCTACCACCGATAGCAACAGGCTTCCCAAATTCAAAAGATGGAAACTTCATTGCCTGGAAGGCAAGTAGATGTTAAGACTCCCCAAACTAACTAGGCTGCTCTGCTGTGAACAGATCTACAATCCACTGCCAGAAAGATATTTTATTCCAGGTCTTGTGTTCATGGTCATGTACTTTGGCAACTCGGGGTTCCTTCCTTATAAAAATTAGGCCTTGGAAGAACACTAGTGTAGAGGAACGCCGATAGAAAGGTTTGAATAAGAATGTCTATTTAACATACAACACACAATGCCCACATAGGAAAGTGAATCTTAAATGTCTAATGTGTACAATGGAAACTGTCGTATTAGTTCAGAAAGGGACAAGTCATAATGGGGATAAAATTCTCAGTGAAGACTTTCATGACAATCAGAGGCAGAACTTTAAAGGATCAGAAGGTTTTAAACAGGCAGACAGAAATTTGGAAAGCACACCAGAAAGTGGGGTCAGGGATGAGTTGCCAGGTAATGAAATATGTGCATGTTATCATTATTTCCTTGGTAATCTAAGAAATTGAGAGAAGTTGGAGTAATGAAATTTCCATTCCTAGGCATCCCTTGAGAATGGAATTGGCCATATTTGAAAAAAGATGCAGTGTATAGTATCCATTCCACACATTGCCTACAAATGAGGGGATAAAGGCAGGAATGGGAGAGTGGGTCTGGTCACCTTGGAAACAAGACTTCCCTCCCTCCACAGGTTTCTTTGGCCAATAGTCTGTTTTCTCTGGAAATTCTCAAGAGCCTTCCTGAGATGCCTAGTTAATTATCATTCTAAAAGCAGGGGAAAATGAAAGTGAAAGGGAGTGCATGTTACAAAACGAAATAAAAACAAACAAGTCTAGCAGAATGTATAGAAATACTTTTCTATATGAGATTTCAGAGGAAGGGGATAATTTGCTCCAATAAACAACCCATGTGTCATTTTCAGTACACTATGGACTCAGACAAAGACATATTGTGACAGATGCTTCCCACTTCCAAAACAAAATTCAAGAGAAACTTGTTTTTGGAGAGTAAAAAGACAAGAAATAAGGAGTTCATGTTTTGTCTTATGGTTGTAGTAAAATAAATCACTTCTTGCGCCTTAGAAAACATATTTTGTTTCAAATTTACAAAAAATACAGTCCCCCTCAAATAGACTCTTTTAACCATGTGACTGAAAAAAATAAACCAAAAGGTTAGGCTCAGAATTTTCCAGAGGACCAAGTGTCCATTTAGACTTGTGGGGCAGAGCCAAGATGGCAGAGTAGAAGCAGGAACCTGCTTGAGCTTTCCCTCCAAACCCCTCAAAATACCTGTAAAAAAGACTCTAAACAAATTTTAGAGCACCAGAAGCCACAAAATGACAAAGTGAAACAGATTTCCCGCCTAAGACAATCTGAAAGGCTGACTGAAATAATATATTGCATGGGGCTTAGAGAGGAGCACAGCCCAGCTCAGGCTGTGCTGGCACAGGCAGGGTTGGAACAGGCCTCAGAGCACTGAATCATTGTCAGCTGTGGAGGTTTCCAGACTTCTGAACAACAGACACCAACGACAGCTTCTAAGGTCATTTGGAAGGGTCTCTCACCTGGGTGAGAAAGGAGGGTGGTCCAGGCCCATCCCAAGGCAGAGACAGCCATTGCTACAGCAGCAGCAGCAGGAGCAGCAGCTTCTGGAGCTCTTGGCCTACAGATGGTGGGGATACAGTAGAATAAAAGACTGTGAGAAATTCTCCCACAAGCTCAACAAAAAATCCAGGATTTTTCTACAACCCCTAATAAGAAAGAAGCCCAAAAGTTCATAGGCCTATTTGGTTGTTTGGTTATACCACATCCCACACTTGGGACAGAATTTGAAACCTTTGTATAAAGTTACCAGGAAGAAATAAGAATTTGACTGGGGACTTGAACAAAGAAGAGCTTTTGAAGAAGCAAAGGCTGCTATACAATTAGCCCTAGATTTATGGCCTATGCATAATGGGCCAGTGGAATTACAAGTGATTATGCAAGATAACTATGGTATTGGAGTTTATGGCAAAACAACAAAGCCAAAATGTACCTTTAGGGTTTTGGTGGAGGCTGAATTTGTTGGGAATATTGAAGAAGGGATTTATTAACTCAGTAGATTCCATCTCAGGAAGCACCTCGCTATACTAAAAAGAACATTTGACTTAGGTTCAAATCCTAGTCAGGGGTGGGGAACTGTAATATTAATTAAGGTGGGACTTTTTGCTGTTCTTCTCTTAAGTACCTTTAAGTATTATGGCCTTTGTTTGAATGGGGCAAATAAAGTGGGATCTTTTTGTCTTGGTTGTTTCTCAGCACAGAGACAATTGGAAGTCATTGATGTGTATATGATGTAGTACTGGGGATGGCAAATTATCCCACACCCAACCTGGGTGATGTCAGAGCCCTCAGAGCTCTGAACAGGATATAAATGAGGGCACCTTGGCGTTTGACTTTTGGGGCACACTCATGGAAGAAGTGTTGAGACTCTGGGCATGCTGCAAACTGCCCCCCAGCTTTGCAAGCCAGAAGTTGCCACTGGTAACTATATATTGTGATTTGAATCAGACAAGGTCTGTCTGTTGGCATTTGTAATTTCTGTTGGTATTTGTCTTGAAGTTCAGGGGGCTGATCTTTTCCCCTTGAATTGTGAATGATATTTATATGTTTGATTAAATTGAGATTGTTAAGATCCCTTAAAGTTACTTTCCTTAGTAAAGCAGATCAAAGAATCTGTGTTGGCAGCTTTCTGGGTGCTGGTTGTTGGTGGATCTTACACCCCCACAGCAGCTGCTAGCAGATTGTTGCTACAGGAACCTGTAGCCTCAAAGCCACATGTGACCTGCTAGGTTCTTTGTTGCAGCCTTTTGATTGAGTTCAAATCCTTTTATTAAGGAGATTTTTTCTGTGAAGTTTGAATTGAGTCAAAGGTCTTCACTTGAGCACCTAGAGGGCCACAGGTTCCCCACCCTAGTGTAATGTTAATACAATTTAAAGCTCTTCCCTGACCATTAATAGGCCTCATGTGAAGCTCATTAAGGGAAACTTGATTAGGGGAGGCTTGTTTTTCAGGAAAACCCACATGTTTTGCTAATTTCTGATTAGGCACTGGGTCAGGAGGGTTATAATGCCCTCTGGCTCTGAAGAAGTGTATGTGTACTCTGAGGTTAGTATTTTGCTTTGGGGCTCACTTATTGGAAGAGTATTCCTGTGATTTGTCCAGAAGAGACTCTGGGTAGCTGTTAAGGAGCCCTCAACTAGGCTTTGAAAACCCAGATTTTGGTGTTCTTTTCTCTGGTAAGTATGTGTGTATAATGTTGGTCAGACAGTTGGATATGTCTGTTGATCTGTGCTAATTTCTCGGTTAAAAACCCTGATGGTTTTTATTTCTCTGCTTGTAATTTCTGTTTGCATTTTCTCTGATGTCCAACGTGCTAACTTTTCCCCTGAACTAAGTGAATGATATATATGTTCAATTAAAGTCAGATTGTTGACCTCTTTAAAGTTGCTTTCCTTTAGAAAAGCAGACCTGTGCTAGTTGCCCTCCTGTGTGCTGGTGTTATTGGTCTGCAAGTAGCATTGTTGTTACACCTAGCCATGTAACTAAATTTACCTCTGAGTCTCAGTTTTCTCAGCTGTAAAATGGATTTAAGCATGCAGAAATTTTATTCTGTATCCCACAAATTTGTTTTGGGGAAGGGACTTATAAAGTTTATAGTGATACTTTCATGTTAGTCAATATTATTATATTATTCTATAGCAATCATTCCTGCCTGAGAAGGATTCTGTCAGGATGAGAAGCAACATGATAACCCATTAAGGGACATCTTTACCAGAATCTTTCCCCAACTCCTTAATTATTATGCTTCCAACCTGTTAATAACTTCTTATTTATCCTATAAGTAGCTTGTTTTGAATGTATTTGAATACTATCTCTCTCTTTAGGTTGTAAACTCCTTTAGGAAAGAAACTGTTTTTTGTTTCTTTTTGTATCCCAAATGCCTGGAACATAGAAGACACTTATTAAATGTCAGTGGATTTATTGATTAAAATCTTACATTTCATTAAATTGTAAGCTGATATTTTTGTGATAATTTTATGTCTACTGATCTCTTAAACAGGCCCATCAATTTTCTCTCTTCAGTAAGAAAGCCCTCCCACATACTCTGGCTTCCTGGAGTGAATCTCCAGGATGATCCAGGAGACCTAGGTGGCAGTTCTTATCTTGTCATTAATTTGCTGTGTCTTTTGGCATGTCACTTCCTTTCTGTGATTCAATTTCCTTCTTTGCCAAAGGAAGGTGTTGAGTTATATTATTGTTTTGTTCCTTTCCCTGTCTAACATTTTGAATACAGTCAATCCCCTTGGTTTTGTTTATTGTTGCATCTTCTTCCTAGTACTCTTTACAAGGGAGCTATCAAGTCAGGCTTGTTATAGTAGTATAATAGAAGTTTCCTGAATTTCCAGGAAATCATTGGTCACCAAGTGTCCTATAATGATGTGTCTATGAGCCTTTGGTCACTCATTCATTTCTTAGGGGAAAAAGAAAGTCATGCTTTTATGTAAATGAAGGCATATAAGAGGCAGTGCAAAAAATACTGACTTAATTTAGAGCCAGAGGACCTGGGTTCACATTTGCACTTTGTTATGGCTTCAGATCTGATTGACCTTGGCCAAATCACTGTCCTTCCATAGACCTGTTTCTTCATCTTTAAAATGGGATGGAGGTAGCAAGAGATCCCTAAGAATTCTTATAGCTCTAAATTCTATAATACAATAATCCTATCAGTAGGTAATTACTTGCAATATTTATCTTACCTGCTAATAAAAAGTAATATTCTTTCTCAAATTCTAATCTCCTGCCTGAATTTCTGTTATTAGAGATCCTTTTGTAAGATTAACTATTGTTGTCTCCCAAAAAGTCCTCATCTACCCATTTGTACATGGGGGAAGGGTAACCCATGAAAGTCCAAATACCTTGTTTGTAAGAGTATATCAGGTTTTTATTGGGGAGTAGAGCACAAACATGAAAATTTGGTATTCAGTTTGGGAGGAAGAGGTCCTGAAATGGAGGCAGGGAGGAGGGAGTAGAGAGCAAAGTGGGCACTACAAAAGCCTTACTTTGATGCTATCAAAGTTTTTATCTGGCTTTGCACATGGATTGGTTTTCTCAGGCCAAAGTGAGTGTACGTGGTGAAGAGGTAAATATTTTCCCTTGCCTTAACAGTGAAGCTGATTTAGATCCTCTCCAATTTTGTCACCACCAAGGGGATACTCATCCTCTCAAAATGAATTGTTTCTCCCAATTTGGGATTGGGTTCTAAGTTACAGCTGGAGAATCCTCTGAGCCTCTGGACACCCAGATATGCAACATCTGTTAATTCAAAGTCGTATAGATGATTCTCATCATAAGTAAAGCAACAGCTGCACGTGTATTCCTGATTATATGCTTAGGAATCTTCAGGTGACTCCCTATTGGCTTTGAACTAAATTATTTTCAGGTATTTTGGTTAACCATCATAGGGCTAGAGTGGATTCCCCTATCTTGTCTGTTATTGATAAGGACCTGAATTCTTTCTTTGTTGTGTCACACAAAGATAAGGGAAAGGAAAAGTTCTCGTTCATAGACTATGCTGCTGACATCTCAATCTGTCCTCACTCTTATTTTTCTTTGACTGCAATGGAGCTTGCTAATATTGAAATAAATGGATCAGGAGGCTACTTCCAGAATGTGAGAGTTAGAAGGGTCCTTATGGTAGGGTTGATAGAGGACTGTTAGGTGTCTCACTGGATAGAATGGTAAACCTTGAGTCAGGAAGACTTGTATTCAAATATGACATCAGACATTTACTAACTTTCTTACCCTGGGCAAGTCACTTGATGTTTCTTTGCCTCATTTTCTTTATCTGCAAAACAGGAAGAGTAATAAAAACTACCTCCCAAAGTTGTTATGAGGATCAAATGAGATAATAATTGTAAAATATTTAGCATAGTGCATAGTATATAGCAAGTGCTATATAAATGTTGACTGTTATTATAAGAATGCAGAATATTAAAGCAAGTAGTAATCTTAGAACATAGAATGTGAGAGCTTGCAGTAGTCTGAAAATATAAAATGATAAAAGCAGAAGCGATTTCGTAGGTAATTTGGGCCTAAACTTTCATTTTACAGATGAGAACTAGAGAGGGATAGCAGGTCATAGAGTTGGTATATGATTGACCTACCACAGTTTGGGGCATATCTGGTAATAAAGCAGACCTAGGTGAGGTCAATGACTGTAACAACATCTTATCATTCAATAATTTTGTCTCAAGGTTTAAAAACTAAGCTTACTCTCAAGGGTTTCTTGCTTTTGCTCATCTCCCCCCACCATATCCTTCATTTACTTTAGATACTACATTTATATCTCTTATGTCTAAAACTTTCAATTTCTATTTACTTTTATAAAGCTGGATTTAACTTCAGGTCCCCTTTGGTCTAATGTAGAGTCCTTAATTTTATGGGTTGTTGATAGACTTCCTTTTTTTTTTTAATTCTAATCAAAATTATCATCCTGGGAGCAATGGCTGCAGTGTTCTAATGAGGAAAACATAATTTGAGTGAATGAATGAATGAAAACTCACGAATCGAGTACTTGCTATGGGCCGAGGACGGAATTAAATGTTTGGAAAGAAAGTATAAAGGCAAAAACAGTTCCTCTTCTCAAGGGGCTTATTCATAATAGGTCAAATATCCAGCCTTATTTGATATTATTCCCCTTCATCTTTTTTATGTTCTATTCAATCTGAACTAGCATTCAACTTGAGAAGCCATTTGTTGTTTCTGTTCATTTAGGCAATCCATCCCCCATGCATGAAGATAATTAATAATAATAACTAACATTTATATAGCACATTATATGTGCTAGACACTTTACAATGATTATCTTTAATCCTCACAACATCCTGAGAGGTAGGTGCTTTTATTATCCCCATTTTACAGATGAGGAAACTAAGGCAAACAAAAGTTAAGTAACTCGCCTAGAATCACATAGCTAAACGTATGAGGGTATCTTTGAACTTGGGTCTTCATGACTCCAGGTGCAGTGCTCTTTCTACTACACTTAGGTATCTATAGAGAATCTCCTCATTTCTTCGCCTTATAATGTTTGTTTCTTTAAGATTTAGTATAAATTACACCAACTCCATCGATAATGATCTCTTTTCTTCATCACATTATATTCAATTTGCTTATCTGTGCACATGATGTAGTATTTCCAGTATTTTGCAATATGTTCAGTAGCATACAAAATGCCTGCTCCAACAAGGTAGGAAATGTTTTGTTTCTCTCAGAATCCATGACACCTAACAAAGTGCTTTGCCTAAAGTATGCATTTAATAGGTGTTTATTCTTGAAATTGGATTAAGGTGACATATATACATCACTTTCAGGTTTCTACACACTATAATCATCAAATCTTATTGTACAAATGTAAAAATCACATATTAAGAAAATGAGGCCCAGGGAAATGTGATGAATATGCTGCTAAAAAGAATCCAGGTCTTATAAGAGTGTGTCTTTTACTATTCCTCATTATACTACAAGACCTTCCTAAAGATAACTATATCAAAGCTACTAAAATAAATAAGGCCAATAAAAAAAACCCTCTATGCTAGACTTACTGTCCCTAGACATTACTATTCACATTAAAGTGTATTTAGATATACCAAAGACAAAAAATGGAATAAAGAAGGAAAGAAAGAGAAAAGAAAGGGAAAAAGAAAAAAAAATATTAGCCACCCAAATTTGTTTGAAAATATCAAGGCTAACTATCATTCTTTCCTTGGCCTCAATCCCTAGTAATTCCATTTTCTTATGAGTTCCTACCATCTGGAAGGCTGATATCCAACTCACATCTCTTTATTTTTTAATATTTTTTGTTAAATATTTTCAAATTACATGTAAAAAATCACTTTTACAAATCATTTCTAGATTCTCTCCCTTCTTCTGACGCCTTCCCTCTTCTTGAGAAGGAAAGCAATTTGATACCAATAATATCTATGAAGTCATACAATATATATTTCAATATTAGTCATATTGCAAAAGAAAACACAGAAAAAATGAAATTAGGAAAATAAAGATAAAAATGATATGTTTCAGCCATATTCAGAGTTTATCAGTCATCTCTCCAGAGGCAGCTAGCATTTTTCAACATGGGGGCTTTGGAATTATGTTGTACCAATATCTTGATCAGACCAAATCAGGGGTGAGGAACCTGCAGCCTTGAGGCCACATGTGGCCCTCTAGATCTTAGTGAGGCTCTTTGACTCAATCCAAACTTCGAAGAACAAATTTGTTTGTGTGTATTTATGTATATATAGATACTTACACACACACACACACACAAACATCATGTTTCCTTTAGATTATCAAGCATATGTTTTTCTCCATTTCGTTTTCTCCCCATTCGCTGAAATATAAGAAGAAAGAAAAAAATCTTTCTTGCTTTCTCAGTGAGGGAAGATAAGGGGGAGGGACGGAATTTGGAACCAAAAATCAAATGAATCAAAAAAGAAACAGAATCCTTATATCATATTAGCATAGTCAAGGAAAAACAAATGGACAAACACCTGATTTTCAGCTTTTAAAAATGCATGTCTCATTGTGAATATAAATCCATCCTCTTTTAGGATGAGGTAAACAATAGTTTTCATTGATCCTCTGGAATTGTGGATGATAATTTCGTTGAGCAGAGCTTTTAGGTGTTCTTAATTGCTAATTTTTTTCAATAGTGATCTCAAAATAAACATTGTTGTCCTGTTCCTGCTCATTTTTTCTTCTTTAGTTCATACAAATCTGCTTAGATCTCTTAAACTGTTATTTTCTGTTTTTTCTTATGATACATTATTTCATTACATTCATATTCCATAATTGTCTCAGCTATTTCCCAGATGGTAGGCATCATGGTTTCAGCTCTTTGCCTCTACCAAAAGGGAAAGGAAGAATCATTTATTAAGTGTACATACTATGTGCCAGACACTGTGCTAACCAAATGTAAATATTTTCCTATTTGATCATCACATCAACTTGGTGAGTTAAGTTTTATTTTTGTCCTCATTTTTAACTTGAAGAAATTGAGCTGGAAAGAAGTGATTTGCCCAGGGTCACAGAGCTTGTAAGTTCTGGATGCTCAGGTGTTCCTGACTTCAATGCCTTAACCACAGTGTCACCTAGCTTTTATAAATATTTTTGTACATAAAGAATCATTTCCTGTTTCTTTGATTTTTTTTTTCAGTATGTACCTAGTAATGGTAAAAACTGGTTCAAATGTCGTGTATACTATAGTAAACATTTGCGGCATAATTCCAAATTACTTTACATAATGGCTGAATGGATATATTGTTTAACCATGTTTTCTTGTATACTCTCCACCATAGGTCATTTTATTTAATTTGTTCCCAGTCAGATGGTTTTAAGTGATAATCTCAGAGTTTTTTTCATTTTCATTTCTCTAATTATTAGTTTTTATAATTTTTAGCTTTAAATTTATTTTAAACTTAAGTACAAAATAAAAGAAAAATGTCATGTACACAGCAAAACATGAGCAAATTCAATATAAAACAATATATTTCCATTTAAAAAAAAAAACCTATGTAATAAATACTGCACACTGTTTTCAAAGCTGACCAGTTTTTTTTTTTTGCTTCCTTGTAGGTTTTTTTGTCTGCTGTGCAATTTTTACTTTATGCACCCCTCCAAAGAAAGCTACCATTAAGCTTGATATGGATATATATGTATGTGTGTACATATATACATAAATGCATATACACATGTATAAATATATATGAAAACTATACATAGATATCTATACACATAGACATACACATACACATATATGTAAGACCGTACTATGCTTACTTCTGCTTGTCATTTATTTCTATGAAGGTGGATAGTATGTTCTTTCATAAGTCCAAGTTCTTCCATGTTTTAGTAAATCCACCAGCTCATTATTTCCTACACCACAATATTTCAACCTAATCTCATTCTTTCTGAGAGATTGTCTATGAAAGTTTTTTTCTCTCCTATTTCTGCATTCCTTCTATTCTTGACTGTACAAGTTTATTTATAGAAGAAAATTTTAATTTAAAATAATCAAAATTATCAATTTTACACTTTAACAATGCTCTCACCTTTTAATATGGTTTAAGGTTTGATACTATTGGATCTGCTTCCTTTGCACCTACTTTTTCCCCTGCTTTCATTGAAGTTCTTGAAATTTTGTTCTTCTAAATGAATTTTATTTTTTTTTCTAACTCAGTGAGATAATTTTCTAGTAATTTAAGTGGAATCACATTACATAAATAGGTTGAGTGAAATTGTAATTTTTTAATTATATTGGCTACCTACCCATGAACACTAAATATTACTTCAATTATTTAGGTGTAACTTCATTTGGATATAAAAGTTTTATGTTTATATCTGTACAGTTCCTATGTCTGTTTTGGCAGGTATACTCTTCAGTATTTTATACTGTTTATTTATTTTAAGTGCTCTAAAACAATATTGAATAATATGGCTGATTCAGTGTAGCTTCCCTATTTTTCCCCTTTGATTTAATCTATTTTAGCTTTACCTTTGTCTGAAATCACAATGACTACCCCTACTTCTTTACATAATAAATTCTATTCGGCTTTTATTTTTATGTGCATCTTTCATTTTTATAGCCTTTCCTGAATTCAAATTTTTAATTAGCTGTCAGTTTCCATTTTATGGGTAAATTCATCACATTCACATTCTAAGCTATAATTACTTGTATATTTTCCTCCTTCCTTTTTTACCTCACTATCCTTCTCATCCAATTCCTATCCCTCCTCACTCCTCTGTTTTACTTTTATCTGATCCCTTTCCCTCCTATTCCTTACCCTACCCACCCCACCAAGAACACTTGCCTTATCCTCTTACCCCACTTTGGTCTCTTCTTTCTTTCTGAATACAGAAGACTTTCAGACCCTTCTAGATACATATGTTGTTCCTTCTTTCACCTGCTGATGAGAGTGGAGCTTCAGCAGTACTTGCCTTCCTTCCTATTAGCTTCTTCTGTATAATTTTTTTTTCTTTTTTGCCTCATTTGCATAACATAGTTGCTCTTTTTATGTCTCTACACAGTGTTATTCTTGTTAGAATCACCCCATCATACTCAGGTTAGCCCAAACCTTTCTTATAAACTACTAAAATAGAAATGACAGTCATAATAGAATGGATATTTTCATATATAAGTAAGTGGTTTGACCTTATTGAGTCCCTCATAATTATTCATTAATGTTTACTTTATGTTCCTCTTGGAAGTTATTTGTCAAATTTCCCCTTAAGTTCTACTGTTTTTGTCACAAATACCTGAAAGTCTTTCAGTTTATTAAATATCCATATTTTCCACTCCAGATTAGACTTAACTTTGCTGGATAAGTTACCCTGATCATAACCCAAGCCCTTTTGCTCTATGAAATATTGTGTTCTAAGATGTAGAGTCCATCAGTATGGTAGCTGCTAGGTCTTGTATATTCCTTATTATAGCACCATGATTTTTTTTTCTTGTTGCTTCCAATATTTTCTCCTTAACCTGGGACCTTTGAAACTTGGCTATGATATTCCTATAAGTTTTCCTCCCAGGATCTCTCTTAGGTGATGATCATTGGATTTTTTTTTCTATGTCTGCTTTGCCTTCTTGTTCTAAAACTTTAGGATAATTTTCCTTGATAATTTCTTATAATACTATATCATGATTCTTCTTTAATCATAATTTGCAGGCAGTCTGAATACCCTTATATTACTTCTCCTTTATCTGTTCTCCAGATGTGTTGTTTTTCTGATGAGATGTTTCATATTCTATACCCTTTTTCATTACTTTGCTTTTGTTTTATTATTTCTTTGTGTCTTTGAATATTATTAGCTTCCCTTTCCCTAATTTTAGTTTTCGAGGAATTATTTGCTTCCTTAAGTTTTTGGTCCTCTATTTCAAGTTGTATGACTTCTCATAATTTTCTTAATATTCTTGGATCGTTTTCTGTTTTTTCCTCAATCTTATTCAATTTTTAAAGTCCATTTTAAGTTCTTCTAAGATTTGTGTGTGTATGTGCACATGCATGAGCGTGCATGTGTGCTCATTTGACATTTCTCATTGAAAAAGGAGTGACTTTTTAGCTCCATTATCTTCCTCTGAGTATGAACCGGATCTTCTCTATCCCTATAGTAGCTATCTGTGGTTGGATTCTTTTCTCCTTTTCCTGATCATTTTTATTTTACTGTTTTATTTTTTGCAGCTATTAGTATGATCAAGTTCTAGTCCTGAGGAATGGGGAATAATGGCCCAAGCCTCAAGTCCTTCTTACTGGTATTTTCTGAGGTCTATCCCAGGGCTCAACCTTGGGCTCTCTTCTCCATTCTTGTGCCACAGCTAGAGGCCCTGGTCACATGGTCCTACAAGTGATCTTGCTCTCTCCAGTCCCTCCAGTGGCTGTAAACTACAGTTGTCTTCTCTTCCCTGGAACTGAAACCAGGGACTCTGCTCTCCTGAAAGTGCCAACTACCAGCAGGGTCCCCACCCCTCTGCTATTGTACTACCAGGTGTATGCTAGCTCCTTCTCCCTGCTGCTGCAACCCAGGATGAGTGTAATTATCATGGTTGTGCTTGGCTTTGCTCAACAATGTAAGGTCCTGAAGTGCTCCCCAGGGAAAGATGGCGGCCGTCTCCGTATACCAGGCTCCAGTTGGCAGTTTCTCGTTCGATAACTGCTGCAGAAATGCCATCCTTGTAGCTGAGTTTGCGAAAAAGGGCTATAAACTTCCAGCTGCTCGAAAAACAGGCACGACCACCTCTGGAGTGGTATACAAGTATGGCATAGTTCTCGGAGTAGATCCAAGAGCAACAGAAGGAATGGTTGTTGCTGACAAGAACTGTTCAAAAATACATTTTATATCTCCTAATATTTATTGCTGTGGTGCTGGGACTTCAGCGGACACTGACATGACAACTCAGTTGATCTCTTCCCACCTGGAGCTCCACTCCCTTTCTACAGGACGCCTACCCAGAGTTGTTACAGCTAATCGAATGCTTAAACAGATGCTTTTTAGGTATCAAAGTTACATTGGTGCAGCCTTGGTTTTAGGAGGAGTAGATGTTACTGGGCCTCACCTCTACAGCATCTATCCTCATGGATCAACTGATAAATTGCCTTATGTCACCATGGGTTCTGGGTCTTTGGCAGCAATGGCTGTATTTGAAGATAAATTTAAACCAGACATGGAGGAAGAAGAAGCCAAGAAGCTAGTAAGTGAGGCCATCTCAGCTGGGATCTTCAATGACTTGGGATCTGGGAGCAACATAGATCTGTGTTATCAGCAAGTCCAAGTTGGACTTCCTCCATCCATTTGATATTCCCAACAAGAAGGGAAGCAGGTTTGGCAGGTATAAGTGTGAGAAAGGGACAACCACTATTCTTACTGAGAAAGTCAATTCCCTGGAAATTGAAGTGCTGGATGAAACAGTACAGACAATGGACACTTCCTAAACGGGCTCGCTCATCAGCTCTATTGTTCGGAAGGTTTGGGGTTGCCCGTAGCTCACCTGATGTAAGACAAGTGCATCACAAATAAATGGTAATTATGTAAAAAAAACAAAAGACAATGTAAGGTCCTTCAGTCTACTCTTCCTCAGCCTTCAGACCCCAACACTATCCCTGAGAGAAAAGTTTCTAAGGCTGAGGCTGCCTCCAGACCCCAGTTGGGGCCAGGGCTTATTATTTATTAATTCTGCAGACTCAGCCCAGAAGTGTTTGCATTTCACTCAGGGGGAACCTCTTCCTCTGGAGGTCAGGACTTCTCATGGTTCTTCTTAGGTTATCTTAAGAGAGCAGTTGCTTTACCCATTCTATTGTTTATTTCCACTGCTCAACTTTCCCACTGAGGCATTGTTCTGTGGTTTTTTTTTTTCCCCTGTGGGAAACTTAGAAAGCCAAATGTTCTTGGATATACTTCACCATCTTCCTAGAATCCTCTCTAATTTTTGGCATTAAAAAATAATTCTTATAGCTATGGAAGGCTTGCATATCTTCTCTATACAAATACTTTTGTCATTTATCAATTGGGGAATAGCTCTTATTCTTAAATTTTTGAATCAATTCTTTATTCAACTTGAAAATGATAGCTTTATCAGAGAAATATGCTGCACATATTTATATATTTGCATATTTCTGAATATATTTTGTATATATATATCATACATATACATATGTACATGTGTGCATATATATGCAGACATACACACATACATACGATATATATGTATGTATATATATATGAAGTCACAAATACACTTATGACAAGTTAATTATTTCACTTCTAATTTTAAGCTATATTGTTTTGTATAAACCTTTTTCTAAATAAAATTCCATTTAATCAAAAAGGGATCACATTCTAATGGAAGAAGACAATGATCAAAGGGAGCTAAAAAGAGGGAAAAGAAGGGGAATAGAATAAATCTGTGTTAGCTATATGATGGCAAAGTTTGGAGAGTGAAGAGCAGAGCAGCATGAGGAATGGTGCACTGGCTTTGGCACGACCCCGAAGTAGAGGCCTCTAAAATGAAAGATTGATGGCACAGGAGAGGAAGAATTTTTCAAAGTAAACTTTTCTTAAAAAAAATTAACTTTTCCCTTTTAAAGCATGAGAAAATGTGGTCTAATTATATAAATATAAAATTTCTTTATTTGCTCTCAAAGGTTCAGCAGTCTGCATCTTGAATCAACTATTCACTGTAATAGTAACCTTGGACAAATCATCGCTCTTCCATAAGCCTCAGTATCTTCAAATATAAAACTATGTATTTCTAATAGATGACTTTTGATGTCTCTTTACATACTTAATCTACTATTCAAAGATCTTAAGGTCTAAGTGCCTTTGCAAAAACCCAAAGCTCTTAAGTAATAAATACGAGATTCTAACATGTTTATTCTGAGTTCAAATTTAGTGCCATTTCTAGTACATTATTTTTCTTTTTATACTTCTCTGAGTACCCAATTTCTCTATCTGTAAAATGAAAATAATAATACATGCACCTCTTGTCTCATAGCTACTGTGAAGATTAAATAGGAAATTAAATCTGTTAAATGTCTCTGTATGTTGCAAAGTGATGCATAAAAATAACCAATAATAATGACAATAGCAATGAGATACTTAAATATTGGAAGAAAATCATGCCATATTTGGTGTCAAGGACAGTATGCTCTTGAAAGGGAATACTTCTTTTTTAAATCCTTGGCAAATGTTTCCTTCACTCTTTCTTTTCATATCAGCTATTTAGTATGACTGTGTCTCTATTCATCTCTAGGAAGGCTGGTACCAGAGACGGTATGATACTTAATAACTGAAATGACATAGCTTTCTATTTCACAGAGGATTTATTTTTTAAACCAAAAAAACTGAGGCTAGGAGCGATCAAAGTATTGCTCATGGAGAATCTCTGCATTATGAATACAGATTATTCCTTTTTGAGATGATTCTTAAATTAACAGTGTGTTGATCCCTGCCAACATTAGTGAGTGTTACTGATACAGTTACTGATACTGCTGAATATTATATTGATGGACATTTTCCAAAGATTAGAGCATTCTAAATTCTAGGTCTCACATTTTAGGAGGGACAATGATAAACTGAAAAGCATCCAGTTCATGATAGCATGGGTGGTGATTGGAATGGATAAGACTATGTGAAGATCAAACGATCCATCAATCAACAAATATTTATTAGTGATGTAGAAATGAGTAAAAAATGTCGTTGACTGCAAGGTTTTGCTTTAGCTGACTTTTAAAATAAACCAATGATGTTAAGAGGGTGAGGTAAAAGGGAGAACATTCCAGATGTGGGGAAAACCAGTGCAAAGACATGGCGTTGGGAGATAGATTAAAATGTAGGTGGAGAGGATGATAAATATGGCCAGAAATACAAAGTACTTGAGAGGGAATATATATATGTCTGCGTGTGTGTATATATACATATACGCACGTGTGTATATATACACATATGCATATACATGTGTATGAATACGTATATGTGTATATATATGTATATATACACATTTTTCTATTTATCGTCTATCTAGTTTTAAAAACCAAATAGGAGTTTATATTTGATAGTAAAAGTAATAGGAAATCACTGAAAGTTATTGACAGGGGAAATGGGTGATGTGATGATATCTGCTTCTTAGCAAAAAACATTTTGTTAACCCCCTGAAAGACAGTTTGAAGTAAGAAATAGCTTAAGGCAACTAGACAAATTAGGAAGCTACTACAAAAGAAAGGCTACACAATCCATTAATGAAGGGTCAGAGGTGATTTGTAACCTCTATTTTATCTAGTCTATCGCTTTATTGAGCAGGAATAACTTTTTATACCATCCTTTATACCTAGTCATTCAGGTCTCCACTTAGACATATCCAACAGTAGGAACTTACTGTTTAATGAGAACTTTCATTTTACTTTTGAATAGTTCTCATAATCAGGAAGTTTTTCCTTATGTTGTACCTCCCTGTAATCTGTTTCACTGTAATTTCTCACTAAATGTGGCTACTACACTGTCCTACAAGCAAGAACAAATTCAATTCCTGTTCCACATGACAACCCTTTAGGCATATGGAGATGGTTTATTGCCTTCCCCCTTCTTTTTCTTCCAATCCTCCAAGCCTCTTATCTCCATGACTTTGCATAGAATGACCCACATTCATGGAATTCATTCCTTGTTTCCCTTGACCTCTTAAACTTCCTTCATAGTTTCCTTCATGACTCAACTAAATTGCTATCTTTTACTCATGAAACTTTTACCCCAAGCTGCTAGTGCCTTACTTCCTAAAAAAGGCCCATGTTCATTTTGTAAATATTATGATATGCTGAAAAGGACTTGCGTTTCCTTCCCTTATCAGAATATAAACTTCTTGAGCTCAGGGACTCTTTCATTCACTTCTGCCTTTGAATTCCTTACATTTGGCAGAGGGACTGACACATGGTAGGCACTTGATATTTTTCTTAATTTATACACTACTCCAATTCCTTCTCCACCCCCCACTTGTTAATAATTATTCCCAGTCAGGTCATATAAGTTATCAAATACTACCTAACTTATAGATAGCATAGATTAGATCTCAGTTCTCAAGATGACCTTTCCAAAGTTTTCTCCTATACCATGTTGCCTCATCTATTCCAAATCCTTTCCACCAAAGAAATTTAGATATCTGAATTTCATCGAAACCAAAATATAAGTAGGGAAGGGAAACCATAGCTTTTTCCCTAGGAAACCAAAATTTAGGGGACTTCTAACAACATTTGTTATCCTAGATCAGGACAGAAACCAATGAAGCTAGACAATAGTTAACAGGAATAATCATTAACATAGGAAACAACCAAACCTTATGTTTCCTTCCCAGTGCCCCAACTTGTGAC
>CM053625.1:299901958-299924020 GCA_028646595.1 Phalanger gymnotis
AGGCTCTTTTTTTTGATCATGGCTTTCAGGTAGTCCAATAATTTTTAAATTCTCTCTCCTGGATCTATTTTCCAGGTCAGTGGTTTTTCCAATGAGATATTTCACATCGTCCTCCATTTTTTCATTCCTTTGGCTCTGTTTGATAATATCTTGATTTCTCATCAGGTCACTAGCTTCCACTTGCTCCAATCTAATTTTTAAGCTAGTATTTTCTTCAGAGGTCTTTTAGACCTCCTTTTCCATTTGGCTAATTCTGCCTTTCAAGGCATTCTTCTCCTCATTGGCTTTTTGGAGCTCTTTTGCCATTTGAGTTAGTCTATTTTTTAAGGTGTTGTTTTCTTCAATATTTTTTAAGTATTTTTTTGAGTCTCTTTTAGCCAGTCATTGACTTGTTTTTCATGATTTTCTCACATTCTTCTCATTTCTCTTCCCAATTTTTCCTCTACTTCTCTAACTTGCTTTTCCAAATCCTTTTTGAGCTCTTCCATGGCCTGATACCAGTTCATGCTTTTCTTGGAGGTTTTTGATGTAGTCTCTTTGACTTTGTTGACTTCTTCTGACTGTATGTTTTGGTATTCTTTGTCAACAAAGAAAGATTCCAAAGTCTGAGACTGAATCTGTGTGCATTTTCTCTGCCTGGCCATGTTCCCAAATTATTTGACCCTTGAGTTTTTTTTTTTATCAGAGTATGACTGCTTGTAGAGTATAGAGTACTTTGTTCCAAGCTTGAAGGGATGTGCTGTTGTTTTCAGAGCTATTTCTATAAGCCAGCTCTGCCATACCAGCACTCCTCCTTCCCCAAGAACCCCCAACCTGGACAGGACTCAGATCTTAAGCAGGCTCTGCACCCTTGCTCTGATCTGCCACTTAATTCCTCCCACCAGGTGGGCCTGGGGTTGGAAGCAATTGCAGCTGTAGTTCTGTAGGCTGCACCACCTCTGCAGCCCCTGGGTGGTGGCCAAAATGCAAACTTTTCATTCCTCACAGCTTTTCCCACTAACCTTCTCTGTTGTCTTTGGTGTTTATGAGTTGAGAAGTCTGGTAACTGCCACAGCTCACTGATTCAGGGCTCTAGGGCCTGTTCTGCCTGGCTCCTGGTCTGGTTGGTCCACACTGTCCACGCTGGGCTCTGCTCCCCTCTCCTCCCTGCTCCAGTCCACGCACAATAGACCTCAACCAGCCACCATCCAGGCTGTCCTAGGCTGGTGCCCTGCTTCCCTCTGCTATTTTTTTGGTTCTGCATTTCTAGAATTTGTTCAAAGACATTTTTTATAGCTTTTTGGAGGGACTCGGAGGGGAGCTCATGCAAGTCCCTGCTTTCCAGCCGCCATCTTGGCTCCACCCCCCATGTGTTTTCATTTGTAGGGGGACTATATAGTATGGAAACTTCACCAAAAATTCCTGTCAGCACTTCCTCTAACTTATTACTTGAAAGTATTGATTGAGGTAATAAGAATTTAATTGACTTGCCCATGGTCAAGTAGCTAGTATATGTCAGTCATAGAATTTGATTTTCGGTCTTCCTGGGTGTAAATTTTGTCCTTTCTTTACTATGCCACTGAGCTTCTCACAGTGCTATACATAAATTTCTATAAATATCAATAAATATCACAACCAAGATTATTCTATCAGTTTATTCATCAGGTCCAATTCCATAATTATAATGAAAATAACAATGTCTCCCATTCATATGAGAATTTAAATTTTTCAAAGTGTTTTGTTTTTTTTTATATCGCACACACTGAAAATTATATATTACAGTTTTCAAGATGAGTTACACACTAGCACATTGATTAGGCTAGGGGCTGGAAAGAAATAATCACATCTTGTCCATTAAGCATTTAGAGTGAAACTGATTTTATGGCTTTGCAAAATACCCTGGAGAGTATGAAACTTGGACCCATCTTCTCAGGCTGTGATGATGACAATCTGTGAGTTGTTGCATGCCTCATTTTCTGAGTTTTTCCCAACAGTCTTGGTCCAAGATTGGAGCTATGCATTTAAAATATTGTCCTTTTTTTGTACTTGGCACATAAAGTGTCACGGATATTGCTAACAAATTCCATATTGATTAACCTCTTAAATCCAATCATGCTTCACAACTGATTGCTCTTTGAATTTTACTTTAAATCTGTCATGGAAAAGAAGGGAATTGACTAGAGTCATGGCTCTCTGCAACTCCTTCATCCTGAGTGTACCTCTAATTTTTATTGTTATTACTATTGTAGTAAACATAAGGTATCTTAATTACTAATTTGGAGATTTGTAACTCTTAAGAAATTTGTTTCTTCATGAGTACAGTATTAAAACATGTTTAGACACTTTCCATGGGACTGAAAGAGAAAGAATCAAATTGTTAGAATATACATTTGAATATAGGATGTTTTATTATAACTTGAAGGGATATTACAATCCATTTAGCTCAAACTCTTCATTTTTCAGAGAAGCAAATGGACTTTCAGAACAAAGAAACGAATTGCCTAAGATTATAAAGAAAAATAGGAGGCATGATAGACATGTAGTAATATTTTTTTTTCCCCATGAAGTCCAGAAATAGAGTCAAGGAGTCGTAAGGAATATATTTTCTATGAGGCTGTGTGTTCATGGTAGAGTTGAAGAGTGGCAAAAAGACTTATGGGAAGATAGATTTTAATGAAGATTTTTTCATTTTTTTGTAGCTGTCTATTGCAATCTCTATATCCTTATTTATCCATGAGGCTCTATGCCTCTCTATCTCTAACTCTATCTGTTTTTGACACCTCATTCTGGTTATAGAGGGAACTTAGCTATGGCTTCTGTATTCAAGTGATTTCTTGGAGTTGCTTATTTCCTAAACCAAGCTGGGAAGAAATGACTACTTTGAGATGTGTGTGTGTGTGTGTGTGTGTGTGTGTGTGTGTGTGTGTGTGTATGAGAGAGAGATAAAGTGGGTGTGTGTTTATTGAGTTTTTTTTCATTACTCTTCATTCCTTTCTCAAATATATGTTTTACTCTTTCAATGTTAATCATTTCTTATGCCAATTTACATAATTAGCAATACCATATCTAGATGTGAAGTCACCAAAGTCACCAGTTTTCTAATTGGGTAGAGGCAAAAAAGCACAATTAGTCAAATAGCGTTTGATATCTCCATGAATTAAACATGAATCTTTTGTGGGCCAGAGTGGGTAGTGTCCACCAATTAAAATTTTTGGGATAGATGGCACAAGAATAAAAAGTTTCAGACAATCAGAAAATAAAACAGCATCAAAGTGCTCTAACCTTTACCTAGTACCAATACACATTCTATTATTAATCTCTTTATCAGTGCTTGCCCTATATATGAACCCACACTTTCCTCCTTTAATGGCCTGCCTTTGCACAGATAATTCTTTGCATAAAATGCTCAGATTTAAGTCAAATCACTTTCTGATCACTCCTTCCTGTCTGAGTCTTGTGGGATCATTCACTCCATTAATCTCCTTCACTCCAATATACTCTGGAACAAAACAAATCTTAATTTATGAAAATATTATACATCAAGCTGATATGAGGATAAAATTAGAAAATGTATATGAACATACTTTTTTAATTTCATAGGTATATATGGCTCTATACCACATTGTTTCCTATGTTGTCTAGATGTTCTCACAAAATTATCAACCAAGGGACAAAGGACAGAAGCAGATAAAGCCTATGGTCTATATTTGGATTGATAGAACTAGCAAACAGTTGTCATATGTATATGTTTTCATGCTCATAGAGAATCATAGATACATGAATCAATTTCTATGATTCTGATACTTTAGCTACTATATTATGATGGGGTTAGAAGGTTCTGTTGTGCATTTCTTTCACATGCTATTGTATCATACACACAATAGAAAATGTCCTAGGGCCTCCCTTAGTCTTATTCCAAGAAAATCTCAGAACTAGCATACACACATTTTTAGTGTGTGTGTAACTATATATTTTTTAATCAAATGATCAGAGCTTTGCAAATTAGTTTAGGTTTGAATGGAAAAAAATCTTATAGGAATGTCATAGGCTTATTATAGACATAGAAACTCTACACAGTTAGGTTGAATCACATGACTTGGAGACCTATTTTCCACAATTCACTGATATCCTATGAAGATGAGAACATATTATCTTTATTATCATGTCTTCCCACAAGAAGCATAGGGAATCAGTGGCTTTGTGAATGAATTTAAGGTATTAAGTGTTTACCAAATGTGAGGCAAGGAGCTTCCCCTTTCCCTTTTGCTCCCTGAAATTTTGAAAGTGAATTCTATGCTCTAAATCAGAGGGCAAAAGTGAAATGATACTCATAAGGTCCTCTTAGTTTATTTTTTCAAAGAAATAATTTCACCTTCCTCTTGGTCTCTCATGGGTCTGGAAATATATTACTGAGTTACATTAGTATAATGATCATAAGCATTAAATTGAGAACTGCCTATTTTACTTAGGTATTTGAAAAAATCAGCGCAAGTACAATCATCTCAAATTCACTATGGTTACTGTGTGGCATATTGTTTGCTCTAATTTTTCCCCCAGGTATAAATGATTGTCTTATTTCTGAGAAAGACCTGTAGGACATGGGTGTCCTCTCCATTGTTTCTGGGACAGCATGGATTTGCGATGGAAGAATTCAGTAACTAATATCTAGCTGTGATTGGAGAGTTTTATTTTAGTTTGTTTTCCAAATTTGTCAGGATTCTTGTGATAATGACCACTCATCAGAACTTATGTCATTAGACTCAGGTGTTAGAATATGATTCTGAATTTCTGCCCTTACTCTAAGGAAATAACATCATTCAAGTAGTTGGAAAACATTAGGAATTCAGTTTGAGCCATCTGTGTTTTTGTCCAAGAATTAAAATAATCATTTTTTAGACTTGGTTAATGGCAAGAAGCCTCTGCTTTGGCTCATAATCTCAAGGCCTAGATGGGATCTTTGTGTTCAATTAATCTAATATCCTCATATTTTATATGACTAACCTGAGGCTCAGAGAGTTCAAGTGACTCAGTGTTACCCAGGTAGTGAGAAATGAGCCTGAGATTCAAACCAGGTTCTCTGATTACAATTCTGTCACTTTTCCCATTATATAACATTTTGACCTCCAACCTTTGAAAATACAGTTTGGACCTTAAACAGAATTGTATGTGGTGAGCATTGGCACTCAGCAATTTGGAAAGAGAAATCATTGACTGCCATACGAGATGAGAAACAGCTCCATTCTAGTGACTTTTTTTTTTCTCACAAAAGCATTCATTTGATCTCAAAAATTCATTGTAACATGAAAATTTTAAAAACCCTGCAGACATTGAAGGAGGAATTTCATCAAATGCTTCTGTTCAAGTAATAGCACACACAAATAGAATACATGCATCTGTGAAATATTAAATATCAATGCACTTTATAGTTATTCCAAAGTCATTCATTTTATATAAGAGCTCAGGCTTTGATCTGCCTTCCAATTTACCTTAGCTACTCTGCTTCAGATATAAATTCTGAGAAAAGAAATTTTCTCCTAGAAATTGCAGCTGTTTGGATTCAAATTTCACCCAGTATTACTTACCCAGGTCGAGCTCCTACAGACTTCAACAAGGTCTTTCCTTTAAAAGAATCCCAATATTTTATTTCTATTAAAGATTTATGGCAAGTGAACATTTGTGTATACACTTAGACACTTGATTCAAAGGAGACTGATCCCATCATCTGCAAATCTACCAGAACATATATATCCTTAGGAGCCCTGCAAGATGTACCTGAGATTAACAGAATTGTTCTGAATATGGGAAGATAATTGAGAGATATCAATACTGACATTGCTTGCAATGAATTAGTATATGATGTATTATAAAGGATATTGATAATAAAATGAGTTTTCCCACTCTTGCAATTTTGTGTATCTTTGATGTTTAAATATTATGTACATACATAGATAAGCACGTAGACACACACACACATATATATATATGGATATAGATAACAAACGCAATCATATATCTCTATCTTTATATCTCTATATATCATTTTTACATATCATTTCTATATGTACTCTCTAGATTTGTAAATATATAAATGTGTGTGTTAATATACATACATGTATATACATACAAACCCACCTATCTATGCATGTATATAAGTATATATTTTTGTACATATACACATAGACACATGTGTACATTTATGTGTGTGTGTGTATACACACACATATATAGTGTTTTAACAGCTACAATGAAGCTTAATAAACTTTTATATTCTTTATCTCATTTGACTCTCACTATTTATTATCTACGCGTCATTCCCTTCTCACTCTTTGCCTATTGAATCTCTTCTACCTTTTTATATCTCAACTAAAATTCCAACTCTATTAGATGGCTCTTGATGTCCCTTCCAGTTCCTATGATTCTTCTCTGATTCTCTGATTAAATCTATCTTCCTCTAAAGACCTCACATAGTGCTTGGTGGAAGTTAGGTGATAAAGTGGCCAGATCTCCAGACATGGAATCACAGAGACCTACATTTCAATCCAAATACAGACACTTGCTTGTTATATGACCTTGGGCAAGCCACTTGCCTTCTCTCAGCCTCATATTTGTCAAATGTAAAATCTAGGTAATAAAAGGACCATTCCTCTCACAGGATTATTGGTGAATTAATTGGGAGAACATGCTGAAGGTGGTGGCACATACCTATAATAACTCCTGCAGGGTAGCTGAGGTATATGCATCTCTTGAGTTTAGAGAGAAGAGCTCCATGGGTAGGAGGTTTGAGTGTCATCATTGTTTTTCATTAATAAGGTAAGACCTTAGTAAGAAAACAAGTGTTTGCTGCACTTCTGGACCAGGTTGGATAAGAAGACCCAATGAGAAAGAAGGAAAAGAAGGAAGAAGGGGAGGAAGGAAAGAAAAAAAAGGTACAAAGCAGGACTTCTTAAACTTTTTTTTTTTTCCTAGCAGCTTCTTTTTGCATTTCAGTAGTGCTCATTGGCATTGCATGGGCATGATGGCATGTGCAGTGCACAGTACACATGTCATGTTTTCAGAACCAAGGCTACAATTTAGTTACATGATGTGACACTGGTAAATACTGCCAGAAATACTTTGGGTTTATTACACATTTAATTTTTAATTAATTTTTGGTCCTTGCATCTTCAGAAATATTTTAATGTTGCCAAATGTTGGGTCTAGATCCACAGTTTAAGAAGCACTGGTGAAAAGTACATTGGAAACCTTAAAGCACTATAGTACTACATGAGTATTAGTAGTAGTAGTACTATTAATGCACACTATGAAATTATTTTTATGTACTTGTATAAGAAAGCCATTGAGAGGATTCTAGGAAGATGGTAGATTCGGTGCGAAAAATTCCAAGTTTACCAGATTTCCCCCACAGACAAGAAAAAATAGAGCCTCAGGGCTTTCATAGAGGGCTAAAAATTAACCAGTTAGGAAAGAACTGTGGTCCCCCAGGGACAATCACAGAAAATCTGAAGAAAAATCCCAGCACCAAGGTTTGGTCCTTGTGAATTGTAAACACCTCTAGGCAAGTTCCACTTAAATACCAAGCAAGTAGCCCTGGGGCTAGCTGGGTTGGGCAATAACCTCAGCCACAATAATTTTCTCTTCCCAGAGAGGGAGTCTGCTTTTGAGTGTGTGTTGGGGCAAGGGGGTGCTGGAGATTAAGAGAACCTCTGCTAAGAAATGCCAGTACCAGCCATGTGGTACACTTATGGCCATGGGGGAAAAGGAAGCAGCACATCTATTGAGAGTAGTAGCATTGTGGTTGGGATGCTTCTGTCTGTGAGCACCTACAGGAGGGCAGAATTCTTTGTTTCATTTCTGAGCTAGAGGAGAGAGCTCAAGGAGGAATTGAGGCCAGAGGCACCAACCTTCACACCCCAGGAGTAGAGGTGATTTTAAAGAATAAGCTGCTCCAAAAAAAAAAAAAAAGAGAGAGAGAGAGAGCAGGCAAAGGAGAAAGAATCCAATCAATCATAGATAGTTACTATGGGAATAGAAAAGAATGGAGATTGTCTTCTAAGGAGGATACTGAAACAAAAGAAATCTCCCCTGCCTCAAAGAATAGCATCAAATGGTCACCTGCTCAAAAAGAATTCATAGAAGAACTTACAAAAAGACTTTAAAAATCAAGAGAGAAAGACTGAGGAAAAAAAAAAACAAAAGGTAAAAATCATCCAGGAAAAACAAGGAGACTATGAAAAGAAAGTCAACCAACTAGAAAAGAGAATCCAGAATCTTAAGGAAGAAAACAGGTTATTGAAAATTAGAACTGGGCAAGGCAAAACCAGCACAATTATAAGGGACTAAGAAACAATAAAACAAAATATAAAGAATGAAAAAAATAGAAGAGAATGTGAAACATCTTATAAGAAAAACAAGTAATCTGGAGAACAAATCAAGAAGAGAAAACATAAGAATAATCAGACTACCAGAAAGCTACATACAATAATACAAGAAATGATTAAAGAAAAATTTCCTGAAGCATTAGAGAAAGAGAGGAAATTAGAAATAGAAAAATAAAATCCACTGGCCACCCCCTGAAAGAGATTCTATGAGGAGAACTATAGGAACATAGTGGTCAAATTCCAAAACCCACAGCTCAAAAGAAAATATTACAGGCAATGAGAAAAAAAATATAATGGTGCTACAATTATAATCATACAAGACTTAGCAGTGGTTACATTAAAAGATTGCAGGGCTTGGAATATTTCATATTGAAGAGCAAAAAGAACTGGGGCTGTGACCAAAAATAATGTACAAAGCAATGTTAAACATAATCCTGAATGAAAAAAATGTATATTTAATGAAATTTCAGACTTTCAGGATTTTTTTTAAAAAAAACTGAACTTAACAAAAGATTTGATATGTAAGATTGAAGAGGAATATAACGTACCTATCAAAGACTAATTACAAGGGACTCAATAAGGATGGACTACTTGTTTTTCAGAAGAGGAAATGTAAAATGTGTGTCTAAGATTCTTATTAGTAGTTGGGGAGTTTGCAAGAAAGATTGAGGTAAACCTGAGTATGATATGATTTTTAAAATAAAACCAATTTTGAACAGGTAAAAATAGTAATTATTTTATATGACTGATAAAGTGACTCAGAAGAATTAGATGGAGGAGGAGGGTGGGTAGTTCTGGAAGCCTACCTTCATCAGGAATGAGGTTAAAGTAGGTAGAAGTATATACATCTGCTAACTTCAAAAAAAAATAAAAGGGTAAAGGGATAGAGAGGGGGGAGAAGATAAAGGAAGGATCTCTAGAAGGTAGGATAAGGAGGTGGCAATAGAAGGGTGTTTAGATTAACAAGAATGGGAAGGTAAAATATGGATCCTTGGAGGTAGATTGAGTAATAGGAGGATGAGGTACTGGATAGAAGTAAAGAAGAAGTGTCAGGAGGGATAGGTAATAAGAGATACAAACATAAAATAAAAATCAGGAGTAGAATTTATTTGAGGAAAAAAGAGATAGTAATGATGATCTAGACAAAGTTAAAGCTAAAATAAATTTAATCATCAGAGAAAAATAGAGAAACTACAAGATATGTCAGCCATAGTAATTGATATTGTTTTAGTTTATTTTATAAAAGAAAAAAAACTAGACATTATAAGGATGGAATATTGCTGTGGTATAGGAAATGATGAGGTGGTTGACTTAGAAAAATATGGAAAGACTAAGACTTATGAAGGAGGAGGTTATCAACCCTCATAGAAACGGAGGACAAATAAGTGTTTTATAGTCTTGCAGAGAAGCATATGAATATATATGTCTATATATGAGTATGATTATAGATATCTAAACATGTGTATGCATATGTAACTATGCATATGCATGCGTATATGCATATATATTTGTGTGTATATTTGCCTGTTTATATGTTTGTATATGTACATATGTATATGTATGAGTATGTATATACACACATGTTTATGTGCATAAATACACCCATGCATATATCTTGAGGGGGGAGGAAAAGAACAAAGTAAAAAGTTTACAACAAAGAACGAAAGTAAATTTACAAGGAAACAAAGATGGACAGCTCTAAACACAGCAAGTAGTATTTATCATATAGGCTTTCTTGAAATGGAAATGTATTGCTTTATGTTTTGAATCCTCTCTTCAGTTCTGCTGTGCACATGGCAATTCTTCCACTGCCTTTTCTACTTTTGGAATTTAGTTTTAATATCTAAGTTTATAATATTTCTCGTTTTTATTTTTTACTGTATATTAAGTTTTTGTATTTAAGTTTAAAATAAATACTTCTTTAAAAAAAGAAAGAAAATCATTGAATGTTGTAGTTGGAGAACTAGTATCAAAGCCAAGAAGACCTAATTTGAATTCCCACCTCTAATATATACTGGCTGTGTTACCTCAGGCAACAGCCCATAATTTACAGATGGAAATTAGTATAGTTCCATTAAAACAGCACCCTTTGTAGACCATGCATTTATTTCAGATATGTACAGAACCTTTCTAGAATGACTCTTTCAGTATTCATTCATTTAAAGAATCTCGGAGCTAGAAGAGAAATAAAAGTCATCTAACTTAACATATACTTGAATAGATATCACTTCTATATGTACTTATTAATAGACACTGCAGCTGGCAGAAATATTTTGAATCCATCTAGTTTGACTCCCAGGTTTTTCTTTTCTCTTTTTAAATTTATTTTATCCTGAACCTAATAAATTGACTAGTCATTTCCATAACATAGTAGAATAGAAAAATAGATGATTTTACATTAAACTGCAGATCTATTATATACAACTTGCTATTACATTTAAATGTATAATAAAGACATCATGTAACTTCCTTTTTTTTTCTTTTTCTCCCTTCCCCTCCTAGCGTTAGAGATAGTTACCATTAAACACAAATTTGTGTATGTTGTATGTGTGTGTACATATATATATATATATATATATATATATATATATATATATATAACCATTCTATACATACTTCTATTTATCAGTTCTTTCTTTGGATGCAGATGGTGTCTTCTTTTATATGTCCTTTGTAGCTAATTTGAGTATTTATAATATTCAAAGTGACTTAGTCATTGAAACTTGTTCTTAAGACAGTATTGTTGTTATTGTATACAATACGTTCTTAGTTGCTCATTATGATCATTTCCCTCTTCATTATTTCATGCAAGTCTATCCATATGTGTTTTTTTTTCCTAAGATCGATGAGCTCATCATTTCTTATAGCACAATAGTATTCCATCATGATCATATACCTCAACCTATTCAGCCATTCCCCATTTAACAGATATCCCCACAGTTTCCAGTTCTTTGACACCACAAAAAACCCAGTATAAATAATTTAGAATATATAGGTTATTTTTCCTTTTCTCCTAACCATCTTGGGAAACAGAACTCCCAGGTTTTTTTAATGAAGGTAAAGAGATAGAGGAAGAAGAAAGAATTTGTTGAAGGTCATACCTGCTGTTATTTGAAACAAATTATTTAAACTCCAAGTTCAAAGCTCTTTGCATTGTACCATACTACTAAAATACTTCTTCAAGAGCCATTGAGGTGCTACTTTATTTAATGAAGTCTTCCTGCTTACCCCATTTCCAGCCCCAGAGAAAACTCATTTCTCTGAATTTAAATTCTCAAAAAGAACCTTAACAGTAATATTCCATTGCCCTTATTGCATTATATTTTGTATTTCTTGAGAGGCAACATTTTGTAGTGAGTAAAAGTCTGGTTTTGGCATTCAGAAGACTTTATTTTTAATCCTTTCTCTAGCACATAGTAGCTGTGTGACCCTCAGAAAGTCACTTAACCTCTCTGTACTGCAGGGACCTCACAAGACTATGAATTGCAACCGAGCATTGAATGAAGGAGCTCTCTACCTAGATTAAATGATAGGTCTAGACAAAGCAACAAAGCAAACAACTCTTCATTATATACCTAGTATATCTCCTGTATTGATTATCTCCAATTTATACTATACAAGGCTTTTTTCATAATTATTTACATATTTTCTTTCCCATTAGATTATGAGATACCTGTGAACAGTGACTGCCTTTTGTGTTTGTTTGTATGCCAGTGCTTAGCACAGTGCCCAGCACATAGTAGGTACTTAATAAATTCTTAACTGACTTGTAGATTACTTCATGATAAATATTATGCTGTTTTCCACCTATTTATTCTCAATGCCTCTCACACTAACCTGCACATAGTAGACTTCCTAAATATATGTTTATAACATTGAAATCCTTAACATATGGTCATCACATTTGAAGATATCTAGTGATTAGTAATTCATTTCCTCTTGAGACAGTCCTTCCTAGTCTTAGACCTTTTAAATAAGAAAGTCTTATATATAAAAGCTTATATAACCAAAATAATCATCTCTATTACTTTTCAAACAACTGTTGTTCATTCTGTTATTGACCAAGGAAAACAAAATGGAGTCCTCTTCCTTTTTGTAAAATTTATTATTTATTTATTTAAATGTTCTTTCCTTTTAAAATATTGAGCTCTAAATTCTTTCCCTCTCTCCCACTTTTCCCTCACCTAATGAGAAGGCAAACAAAATAATATCAATTATACATATGAAATCTTGCAAAATATATATTCCATATTAGGCATACTGTGAAAGAAAAATACAGAAAGATAGTGAGATAATTGTGCTACAATTATGACCCAGTATTCTACTGTGGGAGTAGATAGCATTATTTTCATCATGAGTCCTTTGCAATTGTCATGAATCATTCTATTGTTAAGAGTAGCCAATTCTTTCTCAATTGATAATCATCACAACATGGCTGTTACTGTACACAATGATCTCCCAGTTCTTTTCACTTCACTTTGCATCAGTTCATATAGATCCTGCCATGCAATTTTTATTTTTTATGACCCCCCCCCATTATTTCTAGTAGCACAAAGTATTCCATCACAGTTACATGCCATATTTTCTTCAGCTGTTCTCCAATTGATGAGCATAGACTTGGTTTCAATTCATTGCCACCATGCAAATAGATGCTACAAATACCTTCTACATATAGGTCTTTTTTTTCCTTTTTTCTTTCATTTCTTTGGGGTACAGACCTAATAGTGGTATTGCTAGGTCAAAAGGCATGCACAGTTTCATATTCCTTTGGAAATAATTTCAAATTGTTCCCCAGAATGGTTGGACCAGTTCACAAAACCACCAACGGTTTATTAGTTATTATTTTCCCTAAAGACCCAGGGACTATAATTTCTGATGGATGTGAAATGGTACCTCAGAGATGATTTAATTTGCATTTTCTGTAATCAATAATGGTATAGAAATTTTTATGACTAGAGGTAGATTTGAACTCTTCTTTTGAAAACCGTTAGTATCATTTGACTATTTATAAACTGGGAAAAGACTTTAATTTTTTATACATTGGACTCAGCCATCTTTTTATTTAAGAAATGAAGTTCTTATTAGAGAAACTGACTATTGCTACTTAATGCTTTTTTAAAACTTCAGGTGAAGTATAATTGATGCTTCTCCAGCCATTTAGTTTAATTCTGTGGGTATCTTTTTGTTTCAATGTGTCTCTTGTAAACAGTATCTTTTTAGATTTTGGTTTCTAATCTATTCTACCACTCCTACTCATTTTATGGGTTAGCTAATCCCATTTACATTAACAGTTATAATTAATATTTATTTGCTACTATTTTTCCTTCTGTTTATCCTTCTCTCCCTCTTTTTATCCTGTCACTCCTCAAAAGTCTGCTTTGCTTTTGGTGACTGTCTCCCTTGATCCACCCTCCCTTTTATCATTCCCCTCTAACTTGCATCCCCTTTCCCTCCTATTTTTCCATTGATTAAGATAGATTTCTACACCCAACAAATACATACATACACGTATACACTCCCTTCCTTCCCCCCTTCCCTCTTTGAACAAATTCTGATTAAAGTGAGGTTCAAGCAATGCTGACCCCTTAATTTCCCCCTCCATTATAAATGCTCCTCTCTGAATGTTTTTTTTATGTGAAAAAATTTCCCCATTCTCCTGCCTCTGTATGCATGCCTCTTTTTCACATTCATGTTGTTGAGACCATTCCAACATCATGGACTTTTACTCATGCTTTTGTCTATATAAGCTCCTTCTAACTGCCCTAATAGTGATAAAGTTCTTAGCAGTTACATGTGTCATTTTGTGGTGTATGGGGTGTTTTGAGGGCTGTTTGGTTTGACCAGAGCATGTCTGGTTTGAGGCCTTGACTAAGGCTGTCCATTCACCTTTGGTGTCCATCTTTCATTCAACTCTCACTTGTGGCTCTAAAATGCTATAGCTTGTACAATGGCTGCACCCAGGTAAAACTGTCTTGGAAGATGATTGAGTGTAACCAACAGGCCTGAAAATGATCAGTGAATTAGTGGACAGTCTACTCTAACTGTATAAAGACTTGCCTCAGCAGATTGGGTGGATGAGAAAAATTTGTTACAATAGCCATGAAGATGGATGAAGTAGGTACTGTGAAGTGCTAAGAGCTGTGTCAGAAATTAAGAGACATCAAAGCGATCCAATGTATCCCAGGCCACAACCAGTCAACTTCACTTTTTGTTTTGTCACTGGACATTGATGAGGGTGGAAGAGAGAGTAAGGCTGATGATTTCCTGTAACTGTGCCTCACTTAAATGCATGTGCAAGTTGATGTAACCCTATCATATCACTGATCATTTTCAAAAACAAAGGATAAACAACATCATCGTCTCATATGATGTAGGCAGTTTAACTTTTTCTTGAGTCTCTTGTGATTACTTGTTCATGCTTATCTTTTTTTTTAATTCTCCTGAATGTTGCTTTTGAATGTCAAATTTTCTATTCAGTTCTAACCCTTTCATCAGCAATGCTTGAAAGTTCCTTATTTTTATTATATGCCTACTTTTCCCTGGTAATATAATATTCAATTTTCCTTTGTAGGTTATTACTTCTTCTAATCGTAGATTTTTTTTTGCCTTCTGGAATATCATATTCCAAAGCCTCTGCCCCTTTATTGTGGTAACTAATAAATCTTGTGTAATCCTGACTGAGGCTCTGAGATATTTGAATTGCTTCTTTCTGCCTGCTTGCAGTATTTTCTACCTGGTGCGGGAGCTCTTTAATCTGGCTATACTATTCCCTGGAGTTTTAATTTTGGGATTTCTTTCAGTAGGTGATTGGTGGATTCTTTCACCTTCTATTTTGCAATCTGTATCTAAGATATTAGAGCAGTTTTCCTTCATAATTCCTTGAAATATAATATCTAGACTATTTTTTTACTACAACTTTCATGTAGTCCAATAAGTCTCAAACTTTCTCTCCTCAGTTAATTTTCCAGGTCAGATTTTATTTTTTCTGATGATATATTTTATATAGTATTCTATTTTTTTATTGTATTAACTTTTTTGATTATTGTTTGGTGAATCATGGAGTCATTAGCTTTCACTTGCATAATTGTAATTTTAAATTAATTAATCAACTTTTAGTTTTCAGCATTCACTTTTATAAGATTTTGAATTCAAAAATTTCCCCCTTTCTTCCCTCCCCCTTCCCCAGTTCAGCATGTGATCTGATATAGACTATACATGTATAATCAAATTAAACATGTTTCTACATTAGTCATACTGTAAAGAAGAATCAGAACCAAAGAGAAAAACCATAACAAAGGGAAAAAAAAAGAAAGAGAAAATAGTATGCTTTGATTTGCATGCGGATTCCATAGTTCTTTCCCTGTGTATGGATAACATTTTTCATCATGAGTGTATTGGAATTATCTTAGATCACTGCTTTCCTTAAAAGAGCTGAGTCTATCAAAGTTGGTCATCACAAATGATTGCTGTTACTGTGTACAGTTTTCTGGTTCTGCTTGCTTCACTAAGCATCAGTTCATATATGTCTTTCCAGGTTTTTCTGAAGTCTGCCTGCTCATCATTCCTTATGTAAAAATAGTATTCCATTACATTCATATACCAAAACTTGTTCAGTCATTCCACCTGATTGGCATCCTCTCAATTTCCAATTCTTTGCTATGAAAAACCTATTATAAATACTTTTGTACATGTGAGTCTTTTTCCTATTTTATGATCTCTTTGGGATGCAGAGCTAGACATGGTATTACTGGATCAAAGGGTATATACAGTTTTATAGCCCTTTGGGCATAGTTTCAAATTGCTCTCCAGAATGGTTGGATCAGTTCACAACTGCACCATCGGTTTTCCAATTTTTGCACATATTCCCCAACGCTCATCATTTTCCTGTTTTGTCCTGTCACCCAGTCTAATAGGTGTAATATGGTATTTCAGAGTGGTTGCTCTAATCAATAGTGTTTTAGAGCATTTTTAGAACAGGCTTATTTTTCATTGTTCTTTGTAAAGATATATCCTAATTTTTTTCCTTATGACTATAGATAGCTTTAATTTCTTCCTCTGAAAAGTTGATATCCTTTGACCATATATGAATTTGGGAATGATGTGTATCCTTTCTTTTCTTTGATGTGGGAATACAGGCAATTGGAGCTAAGTGACTTGCCCAAGGACTGCACACCTAGTAAGTGTGTCAAGTGTCTGAGGCCGGATTTGAACTCAGGTCTTCCTGACTCCAGGGCCGTTGCTCTACTCACTGCACACCTATCTGCCCCAATGATGTGTATTCTTACAAATTTGACTCACTTCTCTATATATTTTAGAAATGAGGGCTTTATCACAGACACTCACTATAAAAATTGTTTCCCCGGTATCTGCTTCCCTCTTAATCTTGGTTGCATTGACTTTGTTTGTGCAAAAACTTTTTAATCAAAATTATCCATTTTGCATTTCACGACACTCTCTGTTTCTCATTTGATCATAAATTCTTCCTTTTCCCATGGATTTGACACTTAAATATTCCTTGCTCTCCTAGTTTGCTTATAGAATCAGTGTTTATGTCTAAATCATGCACCCATTTTTCCTTATCTAGGTATATGGGGTGAGATTTTGGTCTTTGCCTAGCGTCTGCAGTAGTATTTTCCAGTTTTACTGGCAGTTTTTGTCATGTAGTGAGATCTTATCCCACAAGCTGGAGTCTGTGGGTTTATCCAAAGGCAGATTGCTGTAGTCATTGACTACTGTGTCTTGTGTACTAACCTGTTCTATGAATCCAACACTCTGTTTCTTAGCCAGTACCAAGTAGTTTTCATGATTGCTGTTTTGTAATACCATTTTAGATCTGACAAAGCCAGGCCACCTTAATTTGCCTTTCTTTTCATTAATTCCCTTGATATTCAAGATGTTTTTTTTTCAGATGAATTTTATTATTTTTTCTGCTCTATAAAATATTTTAATAGTTTGATTGTTATGGCTATGAATAAGTAAATTACACAATTCCAATTTTTAAGGGATTATTTATTCAGTGAACTTTTATGCCTCATTTTCCACTGCTTTTTAAGAATTTCTGTCCTTCCGTGAATTTTTGTGCTTTTTTTTTTACCATTAAGTCAATTACATTTTTAAGATGTTATTTTCTTCAGTATTTTTGTGCCTCTTCTACCAAGCTGTTCTTTCACCTTTCATAATTTTCTCGCATCAATATTGTTTCATTTCTTATTTTTACCATTGTTACTCTCATCTCTTTCTTTATCTCTTCCAGATATTCTTGTTGGATTTGTGTCCAAATAACATTTTTGAGGTTTTCCATGTAGCTGTTTTTACAATGTTTCCTTTTGCTAATATTTTGTCTTGGTCTTTCCTGACACTGAAATTTGGTTTTAGGTAATGTTGTTTTTTGGTTTGATTATGTTGTTGCTATTGTTGTTATTGCTTGCTTTTTCCTCCCTTAGTTTATTTTTGACTTTGAACTTTATGCTGAAATTGGGCTCTGGTCACCTATAAATGTTCCAAGCTTCATGCTTTTGCATTATCCTGTTTTCAGAGCTAGTTCTTAGGGTCTGCAAGTTTTTGGAGCTTCCAAGATGGTGTGATTGAAGGAGATATGTGGACCTTGCTCTCTTGGTCTCTGCTCTGAATTTTACCCAGGAACAGCCACTGTTCTCCTGAAGCTGCAAACACTAGTGCTTCTCCCCTCCCTAGAACTGCAACTGAGAACTGTGTACGCATAATAGAGTTGACAGTTAACTCCAGCTTCACCTAGTGCCAGCAAAGGGTTCCTTGCAATTTTTTTTTCTCACCAGATTACAGACGTCCTTAGTATCTCTGGGCTAGGAGTTCTGGAAGTAGTTGTTACTGGCACTGTCATGACTGCCTCTAAGACCCACCACTGGTGTTGCTGCTACAATCTGGGCTGGGTCCCACCATGTTGTAACAGACCTCTCCACTTTTCTCATACCTTAAAATTTCACCTTTTCAAGATGACCTCTATCCCAGTCATTGAACAGAAACTGTTTTCTGCAAGGTCACAAATCATCTATTAATAAATACAAATGTTTTCACTCAGTCCTAATTCTTCCTTAAGTCTCTGCAGCATTTGTTTATCTTGACTTCCCTCTGCCTTGCACATGCTCTGTCCTTTCTTTTTTTTATTTTCTTGGAGGGGGGTGATTAGTAAGGGTTGAGGACAATGATTTGTTTGAGTTCTATTCTAACTGTTGGATTGAAACTTCTGAGAGTCCCTTAGGATCATCATGCATACCTCACCCTCAATAATTGAACATACTCTAGGGTGCTGTCTAATGTGTTCTCTTCTTTACATATTTAATTTTGGTGGTGTCTTCAACTCCCATTGATTCAATTATTATCTCTGTGCAGATGCTTCCCAAATCTAAAATCTATTCAAATGTTTCTTCTGGGTCCTTGGCCTGTATCTCCAACTTTCTTGCTTGATAGCTGTACTTAGATATACTGTAGACATTCAAAATTTTGAAATACATGTTCCAAATATAACTCAATATCTTTATATTTTCCTCTCTACCCATGCTCCTTAATGGCCATATTTCTATTATGGGTGCGATTCACCTAGTTGACAAGTATCACAACCTAAAAGTCATCCTTGAATCTTACCTAACATCTCCCTCTAACCCTACTGATAATCATTAATTTGACAATTTCAATTAATTCCACCTTATTATCATCTTTCATACTCATCTCCTTCTCTCTTTACCCCCCTACCCAAACATCCACATCAAGGCCCTCGTTACCTCTTTTCTGAAATATTGCTATAGTCTCCTAATTAGTTTCACTGCTTCCAATCTCTCTTCTGTCCTGCAAAATGCATATTGAAATCATAGCTCTGATCATGTGATTCATCTACTCAGGAAGCTTCTGGGTTCCCCATGGCCTTCAAGTTAAAATTCACATCTTCCTTTTTCTAATGTAAATCATTTTATAACCTTGTCCCAGCCTGGTTTCCCATATAGATATCACATTACTCTCCCTCATACACTATAGAATTCAGCCAAATCTGTATGCAAAATTTTGCCAAGTCTCATCTCCATTGAGAGATATTTGCTGATTCCTTCGGTTATGATGATACTACTACTACTACCACCAGCAGTACCAATACCAATACCATCATCATTACCACCACCATTACTACCACTAATAGTAACTGTAGTAGTAGCAGCAGGAATTATAGTAGTGGCAGTAGTAGCATTAATAATAGTAGTAGTCATACTCATGATAGTAGTCCCAGTAATATTTGTAGTAGTGTTGGTAGTAGTAGTAGTAGTAGTAGTAGTAGTAGTAGCAGTAGCAGCAGCAGTAATGGTACTACTATGGTTGTTTTAGTATAGCCTATATTTACTTGTCTGCGCACATGCTGTTAGCCTTGATTAGAATGTAAGGTCCTTGAGGGCAGGGACCACCACAGTTTTCAATTTGTATCCCAAGACATCAGTAGTGTTTTGAAAATAATACTTACCATAAGTGTTTATGGAATGATTAATTGGTCTAGAGGATAGAATTACAACTGATAATTATATGTTCCAATGAGAAACATTTTTATTTGATATAGAAATAAAAAACAATCAACTGGAGCTGTCCAACATTGGAATGAGTGACTTTAGGAAGAAGAAATTTCCTATCACTAATAATCTTCATTCAGAATCTGCAATACTGGGCATAGCTATTCCTTGAAACAGTCAGACATGGGGCAGAGCCAAGATGGTGGCTGGAAAACATGGACTTGCATGAGCTCCTAGCCAGGTCCCTCCAAAAAGCTATAAAAATGTCTATAAAAATAAAAATTCTAGAGCTGCAGAACATAAAAAAATATCAGAGGGAAGCAGGGCTCCAGCCCAGGACAGCTTGGATAGTCTCTGAGTGAGTTCAATCATGTGCAGAGCTGCGAGCAGAGGGGAGCAGAGCTCAACATGGGCTGCGTGGACCAACCAGACAAGGAGCTGGGAGGAACAGGCCCTAGAGCCCTGAATCAGTGAGCTGTGGCAGTTACCAGACTTCTCAACCCACAAACACCAAAGACAACAGAGAAGGTTAGTGGGAAATGCTGCAGGGGACAGAGTGATGGAACTTCGTGGTTCAGCCACTGCCCCAGCAGCAGCAGGGGTGGTGCAGCTACAGAACTACAGCTGCAGTTGCTTCCAGCAGCAGGCCCACCTGGTGGGAGGAATTAAGTGGTGGATCAGAACAGGAGGGCAGAGCCTGCTTACAATCTGAGTCAGGTCCAGATTGGTGGTTCCTGGGGAAGGAGGAGTGCTGGTGTTGGAAAGCTGGCTGTATAGAACTAGCTGCAAAAATGACAGCATGTCCCCTCAAGCTTGGAACAAAGTACACTTTAGTCTACAAGCAGTCATACCCTTATGAAAAACTCAAGTCAAGTAAGTTGGCTGGGAACATGGCCAGGCAATGAAAATGGACTCAGATACAGTCTCAGACTTTGGAATCTTTCTTAAGTGACGAAGACCAAAACATACAACCAGAAGATGTCAACAAAGTCAACGAACCTACATCAAAAGCCTCCAAGAAAAACATGAACTGGTCTCAAACCATGGAAGGGCTCAAAAAGGATTTGGAAAAGCAAGTTAGAGAAGTAGAGGAAAATATTCGGAAGAGAAATGAGAAGGATGAGAGAAAACCATGAAAAACAAGTCAATAACTTGCTAAAGGAGACACAAAAAAATACTGAAGAAAATAATACCTTAAAAATAGACTAACTCGAATGGCAAAAGAGCTCCAAAAAGCCAATGAGGAGAAGAATACCTTGAGTGGCAGAATTAGCCAAATGGAAAAGGAGGTCCAAAAGACCACTGAAGAAAATACTACTTTAAAAATTAGATTGGAACAAGGGAAGCTATAGACTTTATGAGAAATCAAGATATTATAAAACACAACCAAAGGAATGAAAAAGTGGGAAACAATGTGAAATATCTCTTTGGAAAATACACTGACCTGGAAAATAAATCCAGGAGAGATAATTTAAAAAATATTGGACTACCTGAAAGCCATGATCAAAAAACAGAGCCTAGATATCTTCTTTCAAGAAATTATCAAGGAAAATTGCCCTGATATTCTAGAACCAGAGGGTAAAATAGAAATTGAAAGAATCCACAGATCACCTCCTCAAATAGATCCCAAAAAGAAAACTCGTAGGAAAATACTGCAGGCAGTCAGAAAGAAACAAGTCAAGCATTGTGGAAACACAATCAAAATAACACAAGATCTAGCAACTTCTACATTAATGGATCAACGTACTTGGAATACGATATTCTGGAGGTCAATGGAGCTAGGATTAAAACCAAGAATCACCGACCCAGCAAAACTGAGTATCATGTTGCAAGGCAAAATATGGATTTTCAATAAAATAGAGGACTTTCAAGCTTTCTCAGTGAAAAGACCAGAGCTGAATAGACAATTTGACTTTCAAACACAAGAATGAAGAGAAGCATGAAAAGGTAAACAAGAAAAAGAAATAATAAGGGACTTACTAAAGTTGAAGTGTTTTGTTTACATTCCTACATGGAAACATGATGTGTATAATTTATGAGACCTCAGTATTAGGGTAGCTGAAGGGAATATGCATATATATATATATATATATATATATATATATACACACACACACACGTATATGTATGAGTGTGTATGTATATATGTATATATATATTAATAGACAGAGACTATAGATTGA
>CM053625.1:299924120-299939221 GCA_028646595.1 Phalanger gymnotis
GTTCTCATTGGACTTGACCGGAGGAGGGAATACCATGCACACTAGATTAGGTATCTTACCCCACAGGAAAGAAGGAGGAAGAAGATAAAAAAGGAGTGATTATAGAAGGGAGGGCAGATAGGAGGAGGAGGTAATCGAAAACAAACACTTTTGAAAAAGGACAGGATCAAAGGAGAAAATTCAGTAAATGGGGAAAGTTTAGGAAGGAGCAAAATATAGTTACTCTTTTGTGGAAGGGTTTTACATAATGATGCATGTGTGGCCTATGTTGAATTGCTTGCATTCTTAGGGAGGGTGTGTGGGGAGGGAAGAGGGGTGAGACTTTGGAACTCCAAGGTTTAAAAACAGTTGTTCAAAAACAAAAAATGAAAGTTTTTGCATGCAACTAGGAAATAATATACACAGGCAATGGGGCATAGGAATTTATCTTGCTGTACAAGAAAGGAAGGGAAAAGGAGATGGGAGGGGAGTGGGGTAACAGAAGGGAGGGCTGACTGGGGAACGGGGCAACCAGAATATACATCATCTTGGAGTGAGTGGGAGTGTAGAAATGGGGAGAAAATTCATAATTCAAACTCTTAGTGCAAACTAAATATATTAAATAAATTAAAAAAAAGAAAATTGTCACTAATGGACAGTACTTGGGAGTAGATACAAGACTTCAGAAAGCATCATTTGTGGAAAGGCTGAACAAGTTGTGGTATATGATTTTGTTGTAATACTGTTGTTCTGTATGAAATTATGAAAGGTTCAGAAAAACCTGAGAAGACATATGAACTGATGCAAAGTGAATTGAGCAGAACTTGGAGAACATTCTACACAGTAAATGTAATATTGTAATGATTATCAACTGTGAAAGACTTAGCTACTCTGATCAATCCAATGATCCAAGACACTTCCATAGAACCCATAACAAAAAATATTATCTACCTCCAGTGAGAGAGTTGATGAACTGAGTGCAGATTGAAGCATATTATTTTTTACATTCTTTATTTGCCTTGCTTTTTTCCCCCAATGTAGCTAATATAGAAATGTTTTGCATGAATTCACATATGTAATGGCTATCATTTTGCTTACCTTTTCAATGCATAGGGGAGGGACTGGAAGGAGGGAGATAATCTGGAACTCAAAGCAAAAAAAAGGGTGTTTAAAAAATAAGATGCTTAACAAAAAGTCTATCAAACAAAAATAAAGAAACAGACAAACACAATATTTTTGTATTCAGATTTCTACTGTTTCATTTTAGGCAAGTAGAAATGTAGAGTCAGTCACTCAGTAAATGTTTATTAAGTACCTTTTATTTTTTAGGCACTGTGCTTTGCATTGCAGATACAAAGAAAGTTGAAAGATAGTCAAAGCTCCCAATGAGCTCACAGTCTAATGGATAAAGGAAACATCCAGACAATTAAATAAAGCTAGATATATACAGGATAAATTGAAAATAACAACAGATAAAAGGTGCTACAATTAAGGGAGATCAGGAAAAGCTTTCTGTAGAGGGTAGTATTCCAACTGGGATTTGATGGAAGTCAAGAAAACCAAGAAACAAAGGATGGTTGAGATTCTCAGGCTTGAGAAACAGTCATGAAAAATGTGGGGACCCAAGAAATGGAGTAATTTGTTCATGGAACAAAAAGAGACCAGTATCTTTGGATGACAGGAAGCCAATGGCATTAATTGGATATGGGTTGACAGAATTCCTGCTTAGGTATTTAGTGGTCTCATTGATCTCTTCCAACTCAGATTATACAATTATGACCATCAAAGTTTTTCTGCTGAAATTACTAAAACTTATCAAGAGATGGATGAGGAAACTGAGCCTTAGAGATGATAACTAACTTGGTTGTCTCTGTTTATGGCAGAGTCAGAACTAGAACCTAGGAAGCTTGTTTTTTTTGTTTCTTTTGTTTTGTTTTTAAATATAGAACTACAATCAGGCCAGATTTTAGGGTCCTTGTTTGTACTGTCAATATATATTTTGTACTTGTCATATAGATATAGATATGAAGGTCCAGACATTCTAAGTGATGTGTCACATATACCCATCACTTTTTCATCTCAGAGTTTTATTGCCTATTCCCTGTACATACACATTACCCTAAGATGGCCAAGATGATATAATTATCGTCAAGTTAAATTTAGTCCCTCTAGCAATCTTTTATTTGATCTGTTTATCTTCATACTAGCTTTTTTCTTTTCTTTTTCTTATTTCCTCCCCTTGCAAATATTAACATGGACTAAAGTGGGAAGAAGAAATCTTTTTGGATAAATTTCCATTTATAGGTCACTCATCAGCAGATACAATTTTTATGGCTTTATTACTTCTATCAAACTAATTTCTTGTTATTCCTCTTTAAGGAAAAACAAGTCAACAAAGTAATTGGTGGATATTAAAAAAGAAAATAAACAGAGATTTAGATACTGAATGAAATGTTCTCAAAGTGAATGTTTGTGGATTGAAAACTGTTTTTTTTTAATTTTCTCCATTTATAAATTATTAAAGACACTCACAAGGATAACATTTAAGGGCAACAGTTTAAAACACATTGGCTTTGGGGCATGTGCCAATGGGAAGGCATTGTAAAAGCAAACTGCAAAGGTTAGTAGTAAAAAGTAATTCAGTTTTTAGTGAAATGCATCATGTGCTTAACGAATGACTATTAAATAATTTACCAACCATGTGGAAGATAATATTTTAGAAGTTATATATACTCAAATATTTATATATGTATATGAGATGTATATTATACATATACACGTGTAAACATTTTACATGAAGACCATTTAATTATAGCATATGATAACTCTGGAGGCCGCATTACTGTATAATATAACAAAATGTGGTCCTCAAGTTCTATTTAAAAAGTTCTAATGATAAAGAATTCACTACTGGATCATTGATAGAAAATATGATACATAGACTTTCAAAAAGTTATAGAATATCCTTTGATCCAGCAATATCACTATTAGATCTGTATCACAAAGAAATCATAAAAAGGGGAAAAGGACCTACATGTACAAAAATATTTATAGCAGCTCTTTGTGTGATGACAAAGAATTGAAAATTGAGGGGATGCCATCAATTGGGGAATGCCTGAACAAGCTGTATATGCATGTAATTGAATACTATTATGCCATAAGAAATAATAAGCATGTGGACTTCAGAAAACTATAAGGACTTACATGAACTGGTGTTGAATGAAGTGAGAAGAACTAGAACATTTTACACAGCAACAGTAATATTGTGGGATGATTACCTATGATAGACTTAGCTCTTCTCAGAAGTACAATGATCCAAGATAATTCCAAAAGACTTATGGTGGAAAATACTATCCACACCCAGAGAAAAAAACTGATGGATTTGAATGCAGATAGAAGCATACTATTTTCACTTTATTTTTCACCCTTTTTTCCCTTTTATTCTGTTTCTCCTCTCACAACATGACTACTATGGAGATCTGTTTTGCATGATTTCACAGATATAACACATATCGAGTTTGCTGTCTGGGGAAGGAGGGAGAGAAGGAGAGAAATTTGTAACTCAATTTTTTTTATGCTGCCAATTTAAGTAGATTTTATTCTCCAGGACAAGAATTGCATTTCCACTTGTTTACAGTACTGATAAAGTGCAATGTTGTTCACTTAGAACTCTCCCTTTGCACACATTCAAGTATTCAGAATGCCCAGATTTACACAGTAGCTTAAATGTTACTTTTAAACAGCTACTGCCTAGGCTACAAATTTGAGTCCTTCAATTTTTGGAAAGCTGTGTGGAATGCTTTTTCTTCTGGTGCATTTAGTTGACCTCTTCAGTGGTGGATCCAGAAGAAGCACCTCCAAATTGGGCTCCTCCACCCCCTGGGAATCCACCAGGCATGCCTGATGGCATGCCCCCTGCACTCTGGTAAGCTTAGTAATGACGGGGTTGCAGACCTTCTCCAATTCTTCCTGCTGATGCTCACATTCTTCCTTCTCGGCAGCCTGGTTCTTATCCATCCAGTTGATTATTTCATTACATTTGTCAAGGATCTTCTGTTTGTCTTCATCCCCAAACTTGCCTTGTAGTTTCTCATCCTCTGTGGTGGCCTTCATGTTGAAAGCATAAGACTCTAGAGAATTCTTGGAAGACACCTTGTCTATCTGCTTCTTATCCTCAGCCTTATATTTTTTAGCCTCCTGCACCATGCGCTCAATGTCTTCTTTGCTCAGACATCCTTTGTCATTGGTGATGGTGATCTTGTTGTCCTTTCCTGTGCTCTTATCCATAGAAGAAATATTCAGGATGCCATTTTCATCAATGTCAAATGTTACTTCAATCTGAGGAACACCCCTGGGTGCTGGAGGAATTCCTGCGAGCTCAAATTTGCCAAGCAGATTGTTATCCTTTGTCATTGCTCTTTCACCTTCATAAGCCTGAAAAAACACACCAGGATTATTGTCTGAGTAGGTGGTAAAGGTCTGTGTCTGCTTGGTGGGGATGGTAGTATTACATTTAATAAGAACAATCATAACTCCACCAGCAGTTTCAATTCCAAGGGAAAGAGGAGTGACATCCAACAGCAGCAAGTACTGCACATTCTCAGATTTATCTCCAGACAAAATGGCAGCTTGGAGAGCCACACCATAAACAAAAGCCTCATCAGGATTGACACTCTTGTTGAGTTCTTTGCCATTGAAGAAAACTTCCAGAAACTTCTGGATTTTGGGATTCAAGTCGTACCACCCACTAGGACGATGTCATGAGTCTGTGATTTATCTGTCTTGGCATCTCTTGAGGCCTTTTCCACAGGGTCCAGTGTGACATGGAAGAGTTCAGCATTTAGCTCTTTGTAATGAGCTTGGGTGATTGATGTATAGAAGTTGATACCTTCATAGAGGGAGTCAATCTCAATACTGGCCTGGGTACTGGAAGAGAGGGTACGCTTAGCATGTTCACAAGCGGTTGCAAAGACGGCAAATGGCCCTCTTGTTCTCACTGATGTCCTTCTTGTGTTTTTGCTTGAACTCAGCAATGAAATGGTTGACCAATCTGTTGTCAAACGCCTCTTCACACAGGTGGGTGTCCCCAGGTGTGGACTTGACCTCAAAGATTCCATCTTCAATGGTAAGGATGGAGATATCGAAAGTTTGCCTCAGTTTTCTCATCTATAAAATGAAGATAATATCAACACCTACATTGCAGGGTTATTTTGGTGATCAAATAATTTAATATTTGTAAAGTAGTTAGTGTCATCTTGACACATGGTATGTACTATGTAAATATTATAGTTACTATGATTATTAGACAAGGGCTTCTCTATTGGCTCAACTACTTATAATCTTGTGGCTTTGAGTAATTACATGCCATTCTTTGGTCTTAAATTTGCTGATCAATGAAATAAAGACACTAACAGAGTTAATGACTAAGACTATGTATAATTCTAAAATCTTTAATCCTAACATGCGTGTTGGAAACCATTGCATGCTACTTATAATAATAATAGTTTATTTATTTAGAAATTTAAGTTCACAAAATATTTTACATGTATTAATTAAATAAAGCATTGACATATTTTTGGATCAGATCATACAAATATTTTGTATCCATTTTACAGATATGGAAATTGATTAAAGAGTTTCAGTGACTTAAAGCCACATTAAACAATAGTAAGTTTCAAGGCCAAGTTGTATAAGCAAAAAGTCTTCTCTATCCAAATCCATTGATTTTTCTGCTTTATCTCTCAGTCTTCTGTGGAAATAGAATGCTCATTATATGTGGATGCTGAAGATTTCTATTTTAAAATAAACCATTTTCAATAACTTTACAAGATCAATGAATAGAGATTGAATTTTTTAGGTAATAGAAGCCATAAGAAAGAGAGAATGGAAGAATTGTTTCAAATATTATTTGAATATCCATGAAGAATAGCCAAGGTCTGACTTTTCTACCCTTGATGAACTTTCTTCTTTAAAATGCGAAATTATTTCTTTGTTGTTGTTTTTGTTGTTCAAGAACAAACACAGAATGTTGTATCTTCAATCACTCTTGGAAGCTGTTTGAATTTTAAGAAAGGCTTGTCACCCAGCCTAGTCAGGTCCAATTCCTCAGGGAACATGCAGGATGAGAATCTTGATGTGAATTTACAAATATAGAAATCTTTTTTGGAAGTAGAAGGAGAAACTGAAGGAGAATAAATATTAGGAGGGACCAGGTAACTTAGTCCATAATAAATCTATTAAAAGGTAAAAATTCAGATTCCAGAGTATTGTTGTTCAAACATTTTTGAGTATTCATAATGTGTTAGCTACTTTATAGAATGAAGAATTGTAACTGGGAATAGGTTTTCACCTAGGGAAAATAAAATTGTAAAGTGGTGCCACAGAAGACACTGTACTAGAAAGGTAGCCCTTTATAAAATCATTCTTTGGGGCAGCACTCTGACCAGAGGCATTGTAGTCATGATGGCAGAGGAGATAGTATATTTCCTAGAGGATGCAATGCTTAGGCTGGATAGTGGTGGGGAGGGAAGAAGAATGATGCCAAGCAAGGGGACTAGGGACAATATAGTGGATGATGGAGGGATTTATTGTTTGGGCTAGCTGAAGACTATCAGGTTTAAACAAATTGCAGTTAGTATGAAAGGATTATGATATCTATCCTCACATAAGTGTTCTAGCTAGGATAAAGCATCGTATTATGCACCTATCACTGTCCCTAGTCTTGTAGGGTTTTAAATTCCATAATATTATAGCCTAAACATAAAGAAAACCTGATCTTAATGTTATATCATCCTCAGAAGTGGAAAGGATTTTAAACATGTCAAGCCCTAAGAAACTCTGGGTCCCTACCCTACTCTTACCAGAGATTTCTAACTGCCGCCAAGAAAATCCTTGCTTCTCTTATTGGGGTCAGCGTATTAACACTGTCATGGTTCAGCAGCACCTGGAATTTACCCAAAGCCTTGTTAGTCTAGGGTGGACTCCTGGTCCACCTTGACCAAAAGAGGAGAATATCAACCCCTGGGAAACTCAGAGCCTTTATTTACACTGCTCTGACCAGCAGTTTCTAACTGCCCCCAAGAGTACTCCCCATTTACTCCAGAAATCTCTAACTGCCCCTACTCCCGGACAGAGATAGTTCCAATGACATTTCTACAACGCTGTTTTTGTTATGCCTCAATGTCTTGAATACTCCTTTCCTGCAGTTCAGCTATTCTAAGTATCTCAAATATGGGCCCTCTTTCTGTTTGCCACAGCTGGGCTCTATAAGAATCCCTTTCTCCCTTTCCTCCCCAAGCATCCCTGTCTGAATAAGGCAATGGATTCTCCCAAACTGAAAGTTACTCAACCTTGAATAAATGCCTCATTTTACTTACTGATCACTTATTTGGTTTGGGTTTTTTTCCATAGTATCAAAGGCTACTTAGGGGGGAAAATGCTATCACCCAGTAAGTACCTCTACCACATATCCACCCAATTAAGTGAAATTATGTAACTTTTGTGTTTTTTTTTTCATTTTGAGGTTGAGTCAGTCAATCAATATTTATTAAGCACCTACTCTATGCTAGGCATTCTGCTAAGCATTGGAGACATAAAAAACGGCTTTCAATGAGTTCAGTCTATTGGGAGGTATGACATTCAAAGCGAGCCTGTAAAAATGAATCATATACTAACAATTCTCACCTTATGTAGGTGGGCCATTCCCAAGACCTCTACATAAAGGAATTTTTATGTAATGCAAATTTGTCGATGTGGAGAAGAGAAGGGAAATAATGAACGAAGGAAGAAAGGAGCTGAAAACTCGTGGAGGGAGGGTGCTAGCACAGGGTTAAAGAACATGTGGGGGGTTGAGACAGAGAAGGGAGAGCAAGAGGAAGAATATGTGGTCACAGGGCCAGAATCTAAAAGAAATAAGGTGACACAGAGAAAGACACATGGTACTTGAGTGCGGATGGATGACAGTCAAGCATGTGTGGATCAGGGCAAAGGTCTCTTCTATGAGCACAAGAGGTCTCAAGATAAACCCCCGTCCTGTAGCAGTTGGCCAGTGGTTGTCTCTCCCTGTGTACCTTTTTCTGATTTCACTTGAAAGAGGTTTTATTTATCTCTTTATTTTTGGTGGGGTGGTAAGAAGGCACAGAATAGGAGGAACAGGAGTAAAGAGAAAGAGCATAGAACTATACAGTAAAGTTAACATAAGTGGGATTTTTTTTTTGTTCTAAGATTCTATGGGCCTGTGATATTTTATTTTTTATTTTTTGTTGTCAGTACTTTCCTAAGTAAGTAAGCTTCCATTTGAATTTGGCTCTAATACATCTCTGTCTCTCTATGTCTATATCTCTGTCTCTGACTCCCATGTCTTTTACAATATTTTACAACTTATTCAGAAAAAAAATGTAGTAATGGCTTCATTTGACCCACTTTGTTCCTCTGAATGTGAACTCTTGGCTTCAGCTTTTAATAATGAATGAAAAATTAAGTGCTTTATTGGCAGGTAGAGTATCATATTAATAGACCTTTTCTTGAAATAATTATAAGAGACTGCCCTTTCTCAATGAGTTATTTTATAGCAGAATTGATCACAAGTATATCTCACCTAATGTCATTAATTGGTTTCTCCCCCCCCAAACAGCATTAAACATTAAGAGAAAAGATGTTATAGGAGCTAGTTAATGCTACAGGTGGACAGCTATAAACACATTTATTTTTCTTTACAAATTCATTTCAAAATATATTTTCAGGTTTAATTAACATTACTTCTCTTCATGTACTCCACAGATTAGCTGAACTCATCTTCTTGCCGTTGCTCACTTGATACAGAATCTCCTTGTCCCTTTTAACTTGCTGCCCCCGTACCTCAAAAACATTTTATCTATACTTAGTCCTCCTGAATATCTTAGTTTCCCCCACCTTCACCTTCTCTAAGAAACTTTTTGTGATCCCTTAGTTAAAAGTACCCTCTCATTAACACATATTTTTAAAAATTATATTGCGTCCATCCTTCTATAGGTGTCTTGTCTTTCTTGGTGGTAATTATAAGCTCCATGAGGGAAGGGACTACTTGTTTTATTTTTGTCTTTGTATTCTATTCTCTCAAAATAGTGTCTGGTACATAGTCAGCGTTTCATAAATGCTGGTTGAAACATGTGTAATATTCATATATGAAAAATATGGTATAATATGTGTGTATGTCTGTATATGTATGTGTATGTACATACATAGATTATATATGTGTATATATGCATATATTATGCGTGTATATGTATACATACATATTATGTGTATGCGTGTATATATGTGTGTATGTATTTTTATCTGCTTGAAGATCATGTCATGCTAGAAATGTAAGGCTAGTACATTACAGACTATTTAAATATATACATACACATATACTTTTGTACATACACACAGAGAAGAATTTAATTAGATCAATAACATAAAAAATACTCTATACTGGGGGTTAATATGAATTAATATCATTAAATATCACCTATCACCTCTTCAGGTAACCTTAAACAAATCACCCCTCTGAGCCCCACTTTACTCATTCATACAATGGTTATAACAATAGTGACTACTTCATACGTTGTTACAAAAAAATGAGTCATGTATGTAAAACATGTTGTATAACTTATCACCTCTTATATTTGTAGTTAAAACAGCAGAGGTAACCTGAGGCCTGCCAATCATGGTTCTCTAATGTAATGATAACCCTATTGCTTCGAAATAAGGAAAGAAGTATTTTAAGCTTGGCGATCATTTCCCAGGCCACAGGCCACTTCAGAAAAAAGGATATCAGGACACATACCTTTAAAGTATGAATCAAGTGTTTCCAAGGGTTCTACTTCAGAAGAGAATACCATTACCTCAGAGAGAAGGAAATGACTTCCCTACGTAAAATGATAACCTCATTTTCTCAGCATCAGTTTCTTCTTCCATTAGAAAGGTTTTATCTTCTAATGATATAGTCATTAACTCTGCCTATGTTTGTACACAGGGTTCCTGGATACTAAATTGCAGAGGAAAATGGGTTTTTTTTAGCTTTTAGAGTTATATTTATTTTTAATAAATTAATTTATTTTTCATTTTTCAACATTCACTTCTATAAGATTTTGAATTTCAAAATTTCTTCTCCTCCCCAAGATGGTGTGCAACATGATAAAAGATTCATATTAAACATATTTTCACATTAGTCATGATGTAAATAAGAATTAGCACTAGTGGGAGGAACCATGAGAAAGAAGAGACAAAACAACAAAAGAAAAAGAGAGCAAATAGTATGCTTCCATCTGCTTTCAGTATCCAAAGTTCTTCCTCTCTATGGAGATAGCATTTCCAATTGTGAGTCTTTTGGAGATGTCTTAGATCCTTGCATTGCTGAGAAGAGGTAAAATCTAGTCATCTCGCAGTGTGGTTGTTAATGTGTACAATCTTCTGGTTCTGCTTTACTCAGAATCAGTTCATATAAGCCTTTCCAGGTTTTTCTGAAGTCTGCTTACTCATCATTTCTTACAACATAATAGTATTCCATCACATTCACATACCACAAATTGTTCAGCCATTCCCCAATTGATGGACATCCCCTTCATTTCCAATTCTTTGCCACCAAAAAAGAGCTGCTATAAATATTTTTATACATGTGGGTCCTTTTGCTGTTATTATGATCTCCTTGGGATACAGTGGTATTGCTTGGTCAAAGGGTATGCATGGTTTTATAGTTCTTTGGGCACAATTCCAAATTGCTCTCCAGAATGCTTGGATCAGTTCACAACTCCACCAACAATGCATCAGTGTTCCAATTTTCCCACATCTTATCCAGCATCTAAAAGTTTCTTGTTTTGTCACGTTAGCCAATCTAATAGGTGTGATGTGATATCTCAGAGTTGTTTTGGTTTTCATTTCTTTAATAAGTAGTGATTTAGAGCATTTTTCCATATGACTATAGATGGCTTTAGTTTCTTCATCTGAAAACTTCCTGTTCATATCATTTGACCATTTATCAATTGTGGAAAGTCTAGTATTCTTATAAACTTGACTCAATTCTCCATATATTTTTAGAAATGATGCCTTTTTCAGAGACACTGGTTGTAAAAATTCTTTCCAGTTTTCTGCTTCCCTCCTAATCTTGGTTGCATTGACTTTGTGTAAAAACTTTTAATTTTAATCTAATTAAAATCATCCATTTTGCATTTCACAATGTTCTTCTTTGCATTTCACAATGTTTCTTATTTGGTCATTAATTCTTCCCTTTTCCATAAATCTGACAGGTAAACTATTCCTTGCTCTCCTAATCTGCTTATAGTATCAGCCTTTATGTCTAAATAATGTACCCATTTTGTCTTAATTTTGGTATATTGTGTAAGATGTTGGTCTGTGCTTAGTTTCTGCTATACTATTTTCCAGTTTTCCCAGCAGTTTTTGTTAAATAGTAAGTTCTTATCCCAGAATCTATAATCTTTGGGTTTGTCTAATAGTAGATTACTATAGTCATTGACTGTTGTGTCTTGTGTACCTGAGCTATTCCACTGATCCACCACTTTCTTTCTTAGCCAGTGTCAAGTAGTTTTAGTGATTGCTGCTTTATAATACAGTTTAAGATCTGGTATGACTCGTCTACCTTCCCTTGCATTTCTTTTCATTAATTCCCTTAATGTTCTGGACTTTTTGTCTTTCCAGATGAATTTTGTTATTACTTTTTTCTATTTCTATAAAATGGTTTTTTTAGTTTTATTAGTATAACAATGAATAAGTAAATTAATTTAGGTAGAAGAAAACATTTTATATATCTGAAAATACACTGAGATCACCCAGAATAAGCTTTTTGCTGTCTGTTAGAGAACTTCAAGCCAAAGAAGGGGATGTGATTGGCCTAATGTTATTGTGAGTTAGTGGCAAAGCTAGAACTAGAAACCAGGTATACAACCTCCCATTTGTGACCTTTCTACAATAAAAACTCACCTTCATATTATATGTTATAATTTCTAAAGCACTTTCTTTCCATCAACCGTAGGAGGTAAAATTGGTATTATAATTCCCACTTAATAGATGAAGAAATTAAGTTTCAAAGAGCTAGAATCATCTACCCAACATAACATAGATAGTAACTGGGGAAATCACAGGGTTATGATATACTATTTGTTTATTAGACATTGATATCTTTTGAAAGATGACATAGTATTGTCACATAATGAGTTTGTTTTATGGTATTTTGTAGCAATGATGCTACAAGTCTGAGTCATGAGAATTCTGTGCTAAAGCATCTATAACATCATGATAAATATCAACTTGGAAGGAACCATAAAGCCCATCTGTGTTAGCCTCTCATTTTAAAGATGAGAAAATCGAAGGTGGAGCCAAGAGGGTAGAGAGAAGCCAAGTAGTTGCCTGGGCTCTCCCCATTTTCCCTCACAAAATAATGGTAAATCAAACCTCTAAATGGATTCTGGAGCAACTGAACCCACAAAAAAGTTGGAGTGAAACAATTTTCCAATAAGATAACTTAGAAGGACTCCAGGAAACGTCTGAATCACTTGTGTAAAAGGAGAGTACAGCTCAGCACAGATGGGGTCCACACAAGCCAGCAGGGGTCTCTTAGCCACAGCAGAGATCAGCAGCTTAGGCCATTTGTTCCTGCTTCAGCAGTCTAGTAGCACAGCAACACAGCTGTGAGGCCTCTAGCCTCAGTGCAGAAAGCCAAACTGAAAGCCCCAGGATCCTAGAAAAACAAATGCAACTAGACCAGGCTACCACGGAACACTAGGCAAGTTGCCTATATTTGAGGCCCCTATTTAGAAAGCCAGTGGCCAGATTCTGGTCCCCCAGTACAGAAAGCTTAGGAGAGTGCCCACTGTGCATTAGGAGCAGAGATCAATTTTTAAAAAAATGAGCAAAAAAGCAAAAAGAGCAATGAACTTAGAAAGCTACTATGGCGGAAGACAAGACTAAAACATGGACTCAGAAGAGGACAACAATGTAAAATGCCTACATATCAATCCTCAAAGGGAAATGTAAATTATTCTCAATACCAAAAAGTCCTCTTGGAAGAGCTCAAAAAGGATTTTAAAAATCAAGAGAGGCAGAAGAAAAATTGGGAGAAGAAATGAGAGATATGCACAAGAATAATGAAAAAAAAAAGCCAACAGCTTGGAAAAGGAAGCACAATAAATGACAGAAGAAAACAACTACTTAAAGAAATAGAATTGGCCAAATGGGAAAAAATCCATTGAACAAAACAACTTTTTTAAAAGTAGAACTGGCTGCTTTGACTTTGAGGAGCAAAGATGGGAAGTAACCAATAAATCTCTCTCACTCTCCCTAATTGATCTCTAAACCATCGCCCCTCCTCACCAAATGTAGCACCCTAGGAAAAATTCTAGAATAGCTGAGGCAGTGGAAAGACAAGGAGAAGTGTTTTTTTTTTTATCCTGGGAAATTGGAGGAGCACCAAGAAAGCCTTGGTTCACTTGGATAAAAAGCAAAGCAGAGACCCAGCACCCCAGAAAGTCAACAGCAAGCAATATCTCAGCAAACCAGCCATGAGATCCTAAGATCCAGAGTGGTGGAGTAGGCAAACACCAATACCAGGATCCCACATCTGCCTTAGCATAGCCAGAGGAACCAGTGGACTTGATCTTGGAGAACCACCACATGTGGTGGTGCAGCCCCAATCAGGCAGGCATTCTCCAGCACCTGATCTCCCCATACTTCAGCGCGGCCCCTGGCAGGCAGATATTCTCCATTGACCAAATTCCCTGTGCTTCAGTGCAGCTCCAGGAGGGCAGGTGTCCTTCAGCAAGCTGACTCTCCCTGTGCTTCAGCACAGCCTTGGGTGGGCAGGTGTCCTTCAGCAGCCAGATCTCCCCACTTCAGTGTAGCCCCAGGGAAACTTGGCCTCAGCATATGCCAGCTGCCACCTCTAGGATCCCAGCTCAGCACCAGATAAGCTGCCAGACCCCTAGAGCCTCCAGCTGCCAGTACCTGAGGCCCCAGAACACAAAGCTAGTGACCAAGTCCCTGTCCCCAACATGAGAAACTTGAGATAGTGCCCCCTGTGCTCTAATAGGAGAGCTCAACATTAAAAGCCAGGAAATAGGCAAACAAAATGAGCAAAAAGCAGAAAAGAACACTGATCATAGGAAATTATTATGGGGACAAGGAAAATCAAAACACAAACTCAGAAGAGGGCAACATTGTCAATATACCTACATCTGAAACCTCGAAGGGAAATATGAATGGGTCCCAAGCCCAAAAAGCCTTTTTGGAAGAGATCAAAAACCATTTTAAAAGTCAACTAAGAGAAGTAGAAGAAAAATTGGGAAAAGAAATGAGAGGTATGCAAGAGAATTATGAAAAAAAGAGTCAATAGCTTAGAAAAATAAAACAACTATTTAAAAATATGTGGAAAGTTGGCAGATAAATGACAAACAATTTGCCTGTGTTCTCTACCAAACCCCTCCAAACACCTTTAAATAATGTCATAAAATAATTACTGGAGCAGCAGAACCCACAAAATGGTGGGGTGAAATAATTTTCCAGCCAAAGACAAATTAGAATTTATCAGGAAAGGTCTATATCACCTGGGTGAAAGTAGAGCACAGCTGGTCACAGGCTGAGCCAGCACACACCCAGACCCAGAAAAAAGGGAACAGGCCTCAGGAGCCATTGAATCACCAGTAGCAGCAACTTTCGGAGCTCTCAGACCACATATGGTAAGGGGGTCAAACAACTGGGCAGAAGGAGATTAGCAGGCTCTCTTTGCTATCACTGGGAGCTGGACTGTTGCTTTGCCCATATTGGATCCAGATTGCAGTCATAGGTGGCAGTCCCAGTGTGAGTGAAAACAATAGCACACCAGAGCTTGTGGACACAGTGGAGCATGGATCCTTATCTCAGTTCTAGGGCAGAAAAGAGTGCTTATGTTCACTTGCAGACCAGACCACTGGCCAGGAGAGTGGTAAATGCACCTCTCCTTAGAACATACTACCTTGGGGGAGCCAAGATGGCCGCATAAAAACAGCGTCTTGCCGGAGCTCTCTCACAGGTTCTGTTGGATTCCTATAAAAAAGTGAATCTGAGCAGATTTGAGAGAGTTAGAAATTGCGAGCACTCTGACTGGGGCAAAT